>OX411818.1:10961847-11420035 GCA_948253155.1 Leucoma salicis
TGTGTTTGTATTATGTATCAACACTTTTTACGGATTTACTATTTTCTCTTTGGACCTTTAAAGCTATTGAATAGACTACTTTATTGAACTGGCTGTACTTTGTGTTTGTTAAATTGTATGTTTGTAAAGACCCCCGTGATACAAGGATTGTTACCTTTGTTGTCTAAACAAGAAAAATAAAAAAATATCCAGATTAACTGAGTAACTATACAATTGAGGCCTTTGACAATTTTACCTGTTTACATTTCTACACTAAACTTTCTTACAGTGAGGACAAACATTTGGTTTACGCCAAACCATGCAGATCTGAGAAAGATAAAGTCGAATAGTATCTCTGTGAGTAGCTAAGCATGTCAGCTGTTGGATATGTCTTAACTATTTTCCCCATCCTAACTAAAGTAGCACTGTGCAGATTCTGCAGTTAAACTATAACTAAATACCAGTAGCATAATGTGATGCAGTATCCATACACTGGTGGCTTTATATTCAATATAGTTTGTTAACATTTCAGGTGGAACATTATTTAATATAATTTAAAAATTACCTGTAACATTTGACCTATTATGCCAGAAATAGCATAATCAAATCCTACACTTTGACAAAACTTTATATACTCAAAATATATTTGGATATCATCTTGAAACCTATAAATAAACTGTTTGAAGATTTTATTGAGTCGTTTAGCAATGGCATACTCTATATCTTTTTTCTTTTCATCTAATTTATTGTTTTTCCTTCTCAATGAAATATCTTCAAGTAAAGCCAGCTCATAAACTATGTACTGTACAAAGTCTTCTTTCTGTTTTACTCTACGTTGAATGTGATACTCAAATTCTTTCCGTTTTCTTGATATTTCTCTAAAAGTAATATAGAATAAATTTAAATTTTTTATTATTCATAAGGCTTGCAGCTATTAAAAGCCATTTAAAGGAGTCCAGTGTATATAGCACTAGTGGTAATAATAATCATAAATATAAAATTGTTTTATACTAAAAATAGCAAAGAATTACTGAAGAAACGAAACATGGAATTCTTACTTTATTTCTTCATCATCGTACAATTCTGTTCTGCGCATTTGCTCCAACTCATTTATCATATCCTCAATACGTTGATTCACCTGTTCCGCCATTTTTACTTTTTTAAATTACCTGAACTCAATTTTTAGTAAACTTACACAATTTTAATTCTCAAAACGTAACAACAGAACAACAATCAATGAATTCAAAAAAATTGAGGTTATATTATGACATATGCACAGACTACTATACTACTTGACATAAGTAATATGATTTTATTATTTTTAAAATGGTATCTTTAGTCAGGCAAAGGAACCATGACTCATACATCCGTATCTATTAAAAACAAATACCAAGTGCATGGCGGTCGGACACACCCGACCGACGTGCACTAACCGCTTTGACTGCGGTAGTCATTGTTTCCGCTGTGTAGGTGTCCAGCGACCGGCCCAAAAAAGGGGGGAACCTGCCAATCTGCCCACGCTGTCCCTCCCTAGCCGATTGAAACGCGTTAGACTCCCGGGAGTCTTACGCGTGCCAAGCGATACAGTGCCCAAGGCCACGCGAGGCCACGTGCCGTAACGGGTGGACACTTTTTATGAAAAAAATTATTAAAAAAACTACTTACCCATTTTTGAAAAATCCATGTTTATTGTCAAGTATAATAACTATTTTATGCACTAAAACACTTAAAAACACTATCCACTAATTATTATAATAACACTGACGTTATAAAATGAAATTTTTTGGAAAATTTTAATTTTATTTCACTTTCCCGTGGAAAACTCGACTAAATTACCGCACAGTTCGAGTCCATTGTCGCTACTGGTTAACGTTTACGTTTAGGAATTATTTCTCGTTGATACAGTATATATAGGCGTAGGCAAAAATCATACACAGATTATAGAATGAACAGACTGTATCGGGCAAAAATTCAAGAGTAGATAGTATTGAAACTGAAGGAGTAAGAAATATTTTTTAGCGCCAAAATGTTTTGCGATTGCGTGCGCGGCGCTCCACTTTCGCCTACGCGAAGCTGACCCCTATTGCAAACCTGGGAGATTCTATCTGTTTGTTGAGGGGCTAGCGCGGCTTCGCCCACCCGGTTCTCCGCCCGGGAGAAGAATATGGTAACGGCTTAAAATTCAACCGTGACACTATCCTCTTTCCGGCGAATCTCAGGCACTCCGCTGGGGCGCAGGATCTTCTCCTACAAACCATAGTGGAGCGGTTGATTGGTGTAGCCGCAGCTGCGTATCCTCATTGCGTTCCTGACAGCCCTCTTTGGGTGGGCAGCTGTGATGGCTCCGTGGCAATCGTCAGCTCCACGGCGCTTCTTTCCCCGCCCTTGTCGATCAGTGACAAGGGCACGGGATACGTCGAGACCGACTTGGGGGGAGTTACGCTGTACGGCGTGTACTTCTCCCCCATCCGGAGTCTGGCCGATTTCGGGGTCGGCGCTGAATAAGCTCCGCAACTCACAGAGACCCTTCAGGCCAGCCTCCACACCAAGGTACCTATTTCTGTGACGGCTGGAGCACAGGCCCCCCAGGTCATGGCACCGCCAAGTAATGATAAGGAGACCGACGTCAGAGTACCATCCATAAACGCGTTGGAAATGGGGGTGGCTGTTTAGCGGATTTATTCCAAGAACACCGCCCTCGGCCCGGACGGGCTACCCACCCGGGTGCTGGCGCTGACTCTGGACCACCTAGAGCCCCGCCTTAGGGGACAGTTCGACGTGTGCCTGGATGTCCGGACGGTTTCCTGAATGCTGGAAGGAAGGCTGGTACTCCTGCAAAAGCCGGGACGAGCAATGGAGTCAGTCGGGGCCTTCAGGACCATCGTGCTGCTGGATTAGGTGGGTAAGCTGCTGGTGAGAATCCTCGCTGCCCGCATCGTCCAGCACCTGCGCGACGTCGGGCCCCACTTGTTGGACGCCCAGTTTGGTTTTCGAGCTGGTCGCTCGACAGTCGACACGAGCATGTGCCTAACCCGTTGTCCTAGGTGAGCGACAAACACGATAATACTACGCGACACGAAAATATCAAATAGACGTTGTATGTACTTTATATCCTACGTTGTCGCATGATTTAAGTATTAGCCGCAATACCTGCATCGCATCGCGTAGCTCACCTAGGAAACGGGTGAGGGCCACAGCCGCGGCGGTCATCACTGGCGGTGAAGTGCTGTTGGTGGTGTCGCTGGACATCGCCAACGCATTTAATAGTCTGCCATTCAGCTACATCAGGGAGGGGCTCCGGTATCATATATAATATTATTTTTATATAAATATATTTTTTTATTTATTTTATTTTCTTTATAACTGCCGTCAGTCTGGTCTGGAGACTATAATCAGTTCAGTTGAGGTGAACGGACGATATGGGTTTTGGAGGACAGTACCTCATCCAACCACCACTATTATATTACAAAATGTGTTCCCACTTTAGGCGATTCACTGCCTGTGTGCGATCAAGTAACTTGACAGCCAGTGGATTTGGATGGCTCGTACGTCGGTCTACGATCTACATCATACATTTAAGTCCACATAACGTGTAGCGTATGCACTGATTTCTTCCTTCACGGTAGGCAAAGAGAATATATAACCACTACGTTTAACGGTAGGCATGTTGAGGAATTTAAGTATTTCTTTGTTACGAGCAAACTCATTCGCATTGGTAATAGTGCGTAGGATTGCATTTTGGGTTCTTTGGAGACACATTATGTTGCTATCACTAGCGACTCCCCATAATTGAATATCATAAGTCCATAAGGATTTAATGATGCCGTTGAATATAAAGTAAGTCGGTGATCTAAGTGGAAGCCTAGATATTTACGAGGGGTGATCCAAAAGTAATGATAATTGGTTACTTCAGGTCCACATAAAAATCCAAAAAAAATTTTTTTCTCTAGTCTATACACTCACTACGTCAGCCTAAAAAAATCATATAAATAGGTCAGGATTTCCGGGAGATACATTCATTTGAATACGAACTGTCGAAGAGATAACATCAACATGGAGAAAAACGAAATTAGAGCTGTGATCAAGTACCTCTGTTTGAAAAAAATGTCTACAAAAAACATACACTGTGACTTGGTGGAAACATTGGGGGACTCTGCTCCTCCATATTCTACAGTTGCACGCTGGGCCAAGGAGTTTAAGCTGGGCAGAACATCCACTGAAGATGAACATCGCGAAGGACGCCCATCCACGTCCCTCACAGAAGACAACGTGAAAAAAGTCGAAGATGTTGTGTTGGCAGATCGAAGAGTGACCATCAGGCATGTAGCTGAGGTCACAGGGGTCTCATATGGAAGCGTTCAAAGAATCATTTTGAACGAGTTGCATATGAAAAAGGTCTCTGCGCGTTGGGTTCCCAGAATGTTAACCGACGAGCAAAAGAAAAAACGAGTTGACATTTCGAGGGTCAATCTCGAAAAGTTCCAAGCAGATAAAGAAAATTTTTTGTTGCGTTTTGTGACTATGGACGAGACCTGGATCCACCATTTTGATCCTGAAACAAAAAAACAATCGATGACTTGGAAGCGAGCCTCCTCACCGACGCCAAAGAAATTCAAAGTCTCAAGTTCGGCGGGAAAGGTTATGGCGTCTGTTTTTTGGGACGCTAAAGGAATAATTTTGGTAGAATATTTGGAAAAGGGAGCCACTATTACGGGCTCTTACTACGCAGACCAAATAAGAAGATTACGGGAGGCCATTAAGGAAAAAAGACGCGGCAAACTGCGAGCTGGAGTGCTGTTTCACCAAGACAACGCACCGGCTCACAAAGCCGCAGTTGCGATGGCTGCCATTCAAGAAACGGGATTCGAACTGGTCGAACACCCTCCCTATTCGCCAGATCTGGCTCCTAGTGACTTTTACCTCTTTCCTCGGCTCAAGGAACACCTCCGAGGCAAGAAATTTGAAGACAATAGCGAAGTTATGGCCGCTGTTGAGGCGTTTTGGGAGGGTCAAGAAAAGGAATTTTTTTCAAAGGGAATCCTGGGTCTATAAAAAAGATGGACTAAATGTATTGATTTGTTAGGAGACTATGTAGAAAAATAAATTATTATTTTAACTTTAATTACCGTGTTTTATTTTCACTATCATTACTTTTGGATCACCCCTCGTAATAGTCTCACAATGGAGCAGGATTTTGTTTGCCCCTGGCACTAATGCGCCACTTAGTTAACTATCGGTGAGTATGGTTAAGCACTCGCTGCAACTGTTTATTAGCCTGTTCTGGTGAATCACCATTGTTTCTCTAAATTGATTTATTTTCATACAAATGAACATTAGTTATTATTACGAGCAGAATCGCAATTATTAGTCTAGCAGCATAGTGTTGTTGTTGTACATGACAGGTACAGGACAATAATTACTTTTAGCCATTTCTCTTTCAAACCAACGAAAAAACTAGCTCCTACTCTTTTCATTAAAATTGATTCTCAAAGGTTTTCCTAGTATATAAGAAAAAAAAACAGACAAGTTTGGTTATCGTTTTCAATCATAATATATTTTATACAACAAAATAATACATTAAAAAGAGTTACAATCCATTTCTACATCATTACTTGCATGGCAACATAAAAATTTAGCTGATGCACTAGTTAATTACACGGTACTAATTCCTACTGCCGGGACCAAATGCTTAACGTGCCTTTCCAAGCATAGAGGTCAGGTTTTTGGTCATCCATCTGATGCCAACCGGGCACAACTTACTTAAACTTACCGATGATTCTACTCACACTGCAAGGCTACAACCTCCTCTGCATTACCTCTTTATAATGTTAGCAGACTCTTCCTCTTTACAATGTGGTAAACATAATATAATCTTTTTCCCTCGCAACCACTTTCAGAGGGTCTTCTCTGAAAATACTGAATAAATTATAAGTAAAACCTATAATAAAGTAACCTAAGCAAAGTATAATAATTAATAGTAATTAAATTGTCGTTGATTGTCTAACTATTTACACAACATATTTTACAGTACTTTATGCCAGGATCCACCTGTTACTTTATAATTATAGTTACATAGTGAGTTCTAAGTGATTTTGTATATATAAAACGCATTTGCCATTAGTCGACACGTGAACGGTTTACAAATCCAAACTTATAGGTACATTATACAACATAACAGGACAGTTACATTATCATCTAGCGGTAAACCTTACAACGCCCTCATCAAAATGCTCAATCATACCCCTTCCTTTAAAACAATTCAGCCAAGTTTTCGAAAATGCCTTGTAACTTTCCCTTTCCTCGTTTGTTTTGATCACTGGAGTAACGTTTATTTCTGGGATACATCTTCCAAAATCTACCGCTGGCAACCAAACAACAAAATCGGAGTCAGGAGAATATTTAAAAATGTCCTCACAACCCTGCAAATTGATTTGCGGTATGGGCGGCTGTCGTTGCAATAGTTTCTTTAATGCAATAAACGTCAAATTATTTTTCTTCAGAGTTAACGACTGAAGGTGTTTGGCTCGGCCGACACTCCTGTAACAAAATAGTACATTTTAGATCTATATTTTTTAGCAATTGACATGCTTCACTACTTTTTAAAGTATAAATTATTTGTGAATAAGGAAAAAGAGACTTTTAGTAGGAGCGGGAATCGAACCCGCGTATTTTCCGATCAGGGGAAGTGCTCTAAGCCACTGAGCTATCTTACCGATCTTTCGATCATTCCAATTTCCTCACCACATTTGTCTTACGACCAACGCCCATCTATCGGCTTAGAGCACTTCCCTGGATTGGAAAAGACGCTGGTTCGATTCCCGCTCCTACTAAGTCTCTTTTTCCTTATTCACAAATAATTTATACTTTAAAAAATATTACATTCATAATTAAACACTACTTACTCAAAAATGTTTGTTTTAATTTTATTTTAAGGACAACATTTTTTTTTTATATTTTGGTTATTGTCCCCGACTATTGTAGTATGGGAATTGATTCCCCACAATATACGGCAGGTCTCAACGACATAAGAATTCCGCCAAGCCACACTTAACTGCTGCAAGCTGCAGATTTTTCACACGGAAAATAGTTACTACCCACGTACTTACTCATAATTTGAGTGACATTTGCGCATAATATTTTAGGTGGCCATGTTATGACGCTAAAATTTTGTTTGAGGTTGAGGTTATATTTTCACTAAGTGGCTAGCGTATTTTATGCTAAAGATAAGTATCCTATCCTCATATTAATTAGCGCAACTGTGCCACCACTCAAATATAAGAGAATTATGCTTGGACAACTCATTCTATGATCGCAAAAATACTGCAAAATAATGAAATTATATCGTAACACTAAACGGAAATTGCTTATGTGGCGCCCTCTACTAGACAGTTCAGTGGCGTCCTCTAGTTTGAAGTATTCCTTGGTCAAAGTTTAGTAGGCTCGAATAAGTAATACATAATAACTAGTTTTTGCCTGCACCTCATTTTTCATAATGTCCAAACAAGAGTAAAATTTAAAAAAAAATTGTTAGGCTCACAGACACGCCTAAATCAAGTGGCAATATTTGTTGTTTTCAAATATACAGATATAGCTCTGTTACAGTTGTATAATAGTAAAGATGCGTACATACCTAAAGATTCTCATGAACTGTCCATCGACTAATTTACAATTCGACAATCCAATTCTTCTAATCTTCAGATCTTTCGCAGAGTCCATGAAGTTCGCTATACATCCAACCACGTTCCCTTCTACGCTAACATTGTCCAACTCCAATTCAACCAAAATATTTGGATTCAACGAAGTCACCAAATAGCTGACTAACGGCTGTTTCAATGCATTGTTACTTAGATCAATCGATTCTAACGAATCCAAATTTAAATTAGGTTTATTTAGTTCTTTAGAAGCATTTTCAGTTATATTACAATCGTTTAATTTTAAAACTTTTAATCGAACATGCTGGCATATTTTGAGGATATTTTTAAATCCACCATCACCTATACGGTTTGTACTGACGTCGATTTCTTCTAAAGCTTGACAAGGCACTCGGTTTGATTTTTCAAACACGTTTAGCAACGCATTTGTTCCTTCACCAGTGATATTGTTTCTACTTATGTCCAGATGTGTTAAATGTTTCAATGTACACATGCATTCAGCTAAATATTTGAGGCCAGCATCGTTAATATTATTGTCCGATACCATTATAGCCGTGATATGCGTTTGGTGGGCGAGGGCTCGGAACAATGGCCGTATTTGTGATGATGATAAAGTTTTGGCACCCAATGCGAGTCGGTGAGTTGTATGGCTCCTACCAACTGCTTGTTGGATCTCTTCATTTGGTGCTGGAACGAATAAAATAATGTACTGAAACAGTTAGGTTTAAAAAAAAAGATTGGTTATATGTTGCATAGACGCAGGACCAACGACTATAATATGAGGGCACGGGGGTGAAACATTGCTAACTCCCTGACTACGATCTGTTATTGAGAATTTCGTGACGGAAAAAACTCAGCCAGGGGGGTGCAGCTGCCGTACATTGGCTCACCAAAAAATAGTGTGCTATTTTGCGCCGTCTGGTGGTGCAGGAACAGTACTAACTTAGCAGTTTAGGGTCTAGAAAAGAATATAGATGGCGCTTTTCTCAATAGAGGCGCATTATTTCATTAAATATTTTCAAAAAATACTTTAAAATGCATTAATTTTATAAAATTAGATAACAGATTACGAAATCCCTAATCAAGTGTGAGCTCAGTTATTGTGTGATCAATTTATTACTTACGAATCACGCAATTTCAAAATCTAAAATATTAACTAAAGCGCCACCTAGTGGCGGCGGTATCACCCCGCTTCATACATTGTACATAGCGCCATCTAGTGACCATGGAACAAAATCTCCAAGACTGAATCCAAAGTGGCGTATCTATTCCAAGTATAGTTATTTATCTATGAACTCAGCTTTAAGCGTCCGATCCGAAATGCTAACCCGAGACCCCATGATCCGCAATTGCACTAACACTACCGAGGCAGTTGCTGCTTACTATACTAGATATAATACAGTATAGACTGCATCACATTACACCAGGCGTATTAAGATGTATCTAATTTTTTTTATCGCAAGGATCATCTAAAAAATAAGACACAGTGGGTCTAAATTTCGTGACGTAATATTTATAGAAGTGCAGCAAAAATATTGACGCAGTGTGGCGACGGAGGGGGCCTAACAAAACAGAATTTAGCGTGACTTTATGGAAGGCCCCTATCCATATTCTTTTTATATATAAATATTATACAATACATACGAATCCCCAAAGCTTCACAGCACTCCAGATATCTCTCTTCAGCAGGCGAAGCTTTCCAATTAGTGATGCAAGTTTTGAGCTCCGGCGAAGAGAGCACTAAGCTTAGTGGATCGTCTTCGGAAAGTATTGCACCATCTGATGTCAAGAGACTGAACACGGGACGGACACCTGTTAGTCTAAGAAATTACACATTTTAGTTAATACGGCTTCGCCGCAAGTACAAGACTTTTTTTTATATATACAAGCAACAATTCTAAAAAACGTGTTCAGGTTAAACACGCCCACACTGAAGTAATGTCACACACTTCCAGTGGTCTGACAATATAGGCGGAGAGACGGCACACGGCGGGTTTATTTAGTGGGTGAGGGCGCCATACTACCCTGTTCGTTGCCCCGAACGACTAAGTGTGCGGTTAAGTACATTTTTTCTCGCCTTGACAAAAAAAAAAGGTTGTTACATTTTTATAGTAGTATGGGCAGATTTTTCTATTACAAATTAATAAAGAAAAAACGGCACAGCTATTTCAGAAATAAACATTCAAACATTTATGTGCAGGACTATAGCAGAATTAAATACGACAATATTGATGCTATACATACTGCATGTACTTACTTGTAATATCTATTCTTAACTTCCTCGACCAACCAGCTAATTGTCAACTTATTTATTGTGTCCAATTTTAGAGATATCAATAGCACCTTGTCTTCGACATGAACCTTTACGGCCGCAGGCGGTAATATTTGAGTTTGCACCGGCCTGCCATTTTTTGTCGACTGAACAATATTAATTGGCTGTATAACGTTCATTGGTTGCATAATATTAGGATTTATATTTTGTACAACATTAAATCCATCATTAGATAGAACATTTGTGTTGTAATGGAAATTCTCTCCAGAAGATTTTCTAGAGAACGTCCCGGTAGGAGCTAATCGTTTGTTAACATCTCGTCTGATTTGGAATTCTGTGTCGCTACTACTGTTACTCGAACGATCATCCTCCACTTGTCTTTGGAAACCAGCTTTGATTAAAGTACTTTGTCGCTTCCAGCGTCTTTTCATATTTTCTCTACTATCATAAGACTTGGAATCATTCAATTCTTTTGCGATATTTCTGTGCGTTTCCTTGGGCGAAACCATTGGCCTTACGTTTTCATTTCTATAATTATCAGAATCTGAACTGTTCTCACTTATATCAATAACATCACTAATTCTAGATTTCTTTTTGGTGTTAAGTTTATTACTTTCCACTAATGGTTCTGTAATATTATTAATACTATCTATAGAGTCCTTGATGCTTTCGTATGAAGGTCTTTTTGCTATGGTGGTAAGGGGATCACAGAGTTTCCTTTTCTTACTATTTTTCTTAATGCCTAAATCATCGTCTAGCCAATCGTCGTCAACTTCTTCTGGGTCCAACAAAGCAGGTTTTGCTTTAATTTTTTTAATATCTACTTCTTGTAAGTCATTAATACCTCTATTTCTCAGAGCCTCTATAGCGCTTTTGTATTCTTTAACCCCTGAAGATTTCTTTTTTAAATCTCTACTTGATTTACTCTCATCTGAAGATGATTCGTCTGATGGGAAAGCGGTTTGAGTCTTGTTAATTTGCGACAAGTCTATATCGTCATCACTATCTTCTTCAATAATATTTCTCCGTTTGAAAACAGGAGACTCCAATTCTTTAATTCTACTATTTGATTTCGAAGTACTAGGTGGAGTAATATCTTTAACTGACTTTACTGGTGTTTTAGATTTAGATCTATTTAGAATATCAACTGTATTCGCCTTATCTACCAAATTATTAAACTTGTTGCAGATATTATTGTATCTATGCTCTTGATCTTTATCAAGGATTATTCCCGCTCGCCATTTTTGCAGTACATGTAATGGTGTTTCACCGAAATCAGTTTTTAAGGAAGGTATTGCCCCCTTTTCTAATAATAATTGTACTACGTCTAAGTGACCATTACTTGCAGCGTCATATAATGGTGTAATACCTGTAATATGCCGATATACAAGAAATTTTAGAGAAAGTTTGTTATTGAAACACTTTTAAAAACTATCTATAATAATGTATTATCAGTTCAAAAATCAGAAATGCAATGAGAGCGAATGGGGCAAAAGATATTATGAAATAGGCATCCGTTGTCTCTGTCTACCCCTTTAAATTGCTGTTA
Source organism: Leucoma salicis (assembly GCA_948253155.1). Lineage (NCBI taxonomy): Eukaryota > Metazoa > Arthropoda > Insecta > Lepidoptera > Erebidae > Leucoma > Leucoma salicis. The sequence goes on from OX411818.1 coordinate 10,973,300, forward strand.
GATCTAAATTACATTCACAAAATGTGGGTACATTTGACTTTTGTTATATCATGCAAGCATAGATCGTTTATCGACGATCGTTATGCTAAAATTAGCCGATTCCTTCAAACTTACCGTCACAATTAGAACCTCCTCTATCATTAAGGTTAGCTCCATGGTTCACCAGTATATTGACTACTTCTAAGTGCCCATGTATGCACGCCTCGTGTATCGGCAGCCAGCCAGCGTTGTCACGAACATTAACTGGATGTCCTTTAGCTAGTAGTCTTTCAACTAAGAGTTTGTTGCCCGAAATACACGCCTAAAAATTCCATAAACATATTTATAACCATACAAAGTGAGTGGTATTATCGACACAATTTAGCCACGCCCTTCTCATTCTATTTATATATGATTGACGGGCCTCGTCGCGTAGTTGGTAGCGTAACCGAATTCCGTGCACGGGTTCGATTCCCACTCAGGACAATTTGTGTGATGAACAGAGATATTTATACTGCGTCTGGGTGTTTTCTATCTATTACATGTATGTATTTTACAAAAAAGAAGTATTATATTATATGTATCAGTAATCTGGTCCCCATAGCACAAGCGTTAAGCTTAGTTTGGGACTAGAGGACGTTGTGTGAAATGTCCGTGAATATTTATTTATTTATATAATCCTTCTTTATATGCCACCCTTATCGAAAACTCAAATAATTAAAACTAATAAAGATATTATATTGTATGGTTACTAGTCTACAAACATTACTTGTTTGCAATATTTTTTTCTTCTGGTGCTAGTCTGCTTTTAGTTTCAGTCAGCAAATGTGGAGTTGCATCTAATTTTACAAAAACCATTGCATTACGCCTGTATTCCCCGAAGGGATAGGCAGAGGTGTATTACACACCCACGATTCGCCAGCTATGTTTAAGTCCCACGTAATATTATTAGAGCCTATTGCCGTCTACCGGGCACATTTCCAAACTCCGGGCTGCTACTGGGAATTTTTCTTTTTACGAAAAAACCCAATAACACTGCCCGATCCGGCAATCGAACCCGAGACTCATGATCAGCACTCGCTTACACTACCGCTGCACCAAAAAGGCAGTTTTTCCCCGAAATGTGGAAATAAGCGTTATAGATAACAAATTTTCTCATTTAAATAAATGTACACGAGATATTGCCGTGTGGGGCCGGCTTTAGAATTGTATTACCCCTCTCCACCCATGGGAGTCGTAAGAGCCGACTGAGGGAATACCGGGGGAGTGGGCAGCAGCACTCCTTCGAGTATTAACAACATCCACTGCGATCGCCAACCCGCCTGCCAAGCGTGGCGATTACGGCACTATCCCCCATTCTTGGGGAGGCCTATGTCCAGCAGTGGACGTTAAAAGGCTGATGGATGGATGGATACGAGATATATGAAGGTACTTACGACGTGTAATTGCGTTTCACCTTTCATATTCTTTTTGATAGCGAAGCCTTTGCCTCTCCTGCGAGTTTCGCGTTTACTCTCAGTTAATTCCTCCTCATTAGTGTCTGACAAATCTATAGGAAAAGAAATATATTAATTACATATTGTGTGAATTTTAAAGGAAATTTGTCTCAAAATCTAGTATCATATTAAAAAAACTTTAAAAAAAAATATTTTGAACATTTTGATCTGTATTTTAGCACTTGACATGCTCAGCTCCTTTAAGTACAAATTATTTGTGAATGATGAAAAAGTAATTTTGGTTTTTATTAAATATATAATTTCCAAAGTCCTTTGCGATAGCTATTGAATATTGCTTGTTGTCGTTGTATATTTTTTATACTATTTAGGTAGTAAACAAGCATACAAACTATCCGATGGTACGCGGCAAACGCAGACTAATCACGCTGATCTGTGAGAACAAGGTACTTTTCCAATCGTGCTGGCCCATTCTTGCTGTGATAAGCAAGGAAATTGAATCATTAGAATCGATCTTCAATCGCAAAGTATCAACTCACGATAAAAAATTACTATCATTCGTAAAAAGAGATTTTGAAGTTATACTTCTTTAGGCGCGTTATGAAAAAATGATGAGTGAAATTTTAAGACGCGCGCGCATCACCGTAATTTTTTTTTAGAAAAATTCAAAATGCTCGCCCCTAATGTTATTTTCTGAAATATGGGTTACAAGACTAAATCCACGAATTATGTTATTTATGTCTTTACGGATAATTTTCAAGCTTTTATTTGACTTGTCCCAGTCGAATTTTGCTAGTTAAATTTGACACACTTTCCGGTTTCCGATTGAGCTGAAATTTTACACGCATATGTATATTGCGTGACAATGTAATATTATGATGACATAGAGCTGATCTGATGATGGAGCCAGAAGGTGGCTATAGGAACTCTATAATGAAACGGCACAACCTCATCGAGTTTGGACTCGTTTGATTTGTCTTGACAAGTACTTTGTCTTTAGATAGTATCCAAGGTCTGATGACGGAGCTAGAAGGTGATCATAGGAACTTCAATATAACACGACATAACCCCATGGAGTTTAATTTAGATATTTTTATATATATTTTTAGCATTTGATATGCTTAGCACTATACATTAAACACAAAGTGAAAAATATGAAATCGAAAATAACAGCCACGAGCAGGATTTGAATCGGCATCTCCTGGATACCGTCCAGATGCTTTGCCATTGCAATATTTATAGAGTTTGCGTCATTATTAGGAAAAAAGCTTAATTGTAAAATTAAGTTTACCTGGTCGGTACAATGTATGAAAATACTGCCGACAGATGGCGCAGGCGTCACCCAAAGACGTTAAGTATGAATGTGTTATCGAAATTAGCAGTCAGGAGCAATTGTCACGATGGCTGAATTGGCAAAGCATCTGGACGGTATCCAGGAGATGCAGGTTCAAATCCTGCTCGTGACTGTTATTTTCGATTTCATATTTTTCACTTTGTGTTTAACCCATAGAGTTTGGGCTCGTATGATTCGTCTTGGCGAGTACTTTGTATCTAGATATTATCCAGGGTCTGATGATGAAGCTAGAAGGTGGCCATAGGAACTCCAATATAAAAATGACATAACACCATGGAGTTTGGGCTCGTGTGATTTGTCTTGACGAATACTTGGTATATAGATGGTATCCGGGACTGAGGATGGAGCTGGAAGATGGCCACAGTAACTCTGTAATGAAACGACGCAACCCCATCGAGTTTGGACTCGTTTGATTCGTCTTGACGAGTACTTTGTCTTTAGATGGTATCTAGGGTCTGATGATGGAGCTGGAAGGTGGCCAAAGGAACTCCATTATAAAACGACATAACCCCATGGAATTTGGGCTCGTATGATTCGTCTTGATGAGTACTTTTTATCTAGTTTGTATCCAGGGTCTGATGATGGAGCTGCAAGATGGCCACAGTAACTCTGTAATGAAACGACGCAACCCCATCGAGCTTGGACTCGTTTGATTCCTCTTGACGAGTAATTTGTCTCTAGATAGTATCCAAGGTCTGATAATTCAGCTGGAAGGTGGCAATAGGCACTCTGCTATAAAACGCCGCAATCTCATCCACTTTGGAATCGTTTGATTGACAAGTACTAGGTGATATCCAGGGCCTTATGATGATCAGTCCGCCACCCTAGCAGAAGCAGGCCCGAGATGGTGGCGATGGTGGTGTTCCACGAGTGCCTCTCAAAGAGGGAGGGCTAGGCCCTCCATACCAGACGGGGCTACACGCATTTTAATTTTTTTTTTCTTTTCAGCAGACGATAACTAAATATGTAGATACAAACATACATTTTGATTTGTTATGTGACATCTCTTATTTTTTTGTCCAGTCAAATACCTCAAGCCGTGTAGGGCGGCTTAGGACATTACTAATGTAGGGTTGGGTACCAAGTGGGAGCACTCACTTGTTATCGAAATCAAGCAGGAAATACCACCGACTCCTGTGTGAACGACACGGCATCTCGGTGTGCTGCAGTAGGAGATAGTCATGCATTCTTTCATATCACTTCCGTGAAATGAAATGGTATACAATGTCTTGGCAGTACTCTAAGAATGAGCCCACGAGCAGCGGTTAGCACTTGCCATGGTTCGTCTGCTACTATATAAGTAATAAAAAAAACAGCTTCACTAATATGGAGTTTCCAGACCTTCTTCAAAACTGGTGTTCACGACATATCGATGTCATTAAGCAATTGTAACATATAATTAAGAATAACGACATCTGTAACAGCACACAGAACCAATGCAAATGACGTCACTGGTTTCGATTGAAAAATTAGTTGCTGCACATTTTTTACTAGTACATAATTTTGCACAAATACATAAATTTGTAATTGTACCTAATATTTCATGGTTAAATCAAGAGTTAAACTTCTAAAAATTGAGAAGATTGTCTAACATCTTTTTCTATGACGGGAACAAACCTACAACTGGGTTGCCATACTAAGTCTCGGATTTTTTCAAATTACTACTCAACTAACCTGTAAGGTCATCCAGGCATATATCATCACCAATGTGAGTGGTATCTTCATCACCACCACCAGCAGAACTTTGTTCGTCCTCAGAGTCATCGTGATTGTCAGAAGTGTCATACCCTAAAGCCCTCAACTGCACTTTAGTTTCCTCCATCTTATCTGACTCAAAGTATTCCTCTTGATATTTTAATAGACTTTTCAAGACTCTGATTTCGTATTTAGGTTTATTCCATTCTTTAGCCTGTAATATTTAATATTGAACAACCAAACAGCTACTTGTTGAACTATTATAATAGCTAGCTATTGAACTATGATTATATTAAAAAGGGTTTATAGAAGAGAGGAGTTTAATGTTCAGAACTTGGACTTTGTGATTTAAATGTCGTGGAATATATTTTCAAATTAAAATAGCTTCTGATGGTTGTTGTTCAAATCACAAAATTTAAAATATATTATGGGTGGAATAATGTATGCAAATAATTCCGACAGATGGCGCAGGCATCACCCAAGACATTAAGAATGAATGTGTGTCGAAATTCGCAGTCTCGAGCAATTGTTCCGATGGCTGAATTGGCAAAGCATCTGGAACGGTATTCCAGGAGATGCAGGTATAAATTAATCCTGCTCGTGACTGATATTTTCAATTTCACATTTTCGCACTTTGTGTTAATTTATACGGCTATAAGTATGTCGAATGCTCAAAAAATATATAAAATCATCAAAATAGTAGATCTATTACTATATGAGCGACTCAATCTCAAATGAGGTGACTGAGTGAATTGGGCGAGTCGCAGTTACTGTAGCGTATAGACGCTAGCGACACCACAGGCATCACTAACGCGTCCCCCAGTCCGTGGAAAGGGTAGTGAGGTGGAGAGGAGAGGTATAATATGGAGAGGGTGAGGAGGAGGTTAAGGTTTCTGGCACTCTCACTCACCATACGAAACGCAACAATGGCAGTAAATTGTGTTTAGAACTTGAAATGCGAGAATAGCACAGCATAATATTGTTGTAATCTTACCGCTCTCCTAGCCTCCAAGCATGCCTTTTCAACTTGATGGTAGGGTTTCTTAGCCAAGAACAATGTTTCCGCTATATTGTATAGAGTAGTGTAAGCTTCTTTTGGAACATCTTTTATTAATTCATATTCATACTCGTAATATTTTAGGGCTTCATTATACAAACCTATGTCTTTGTAAGTTTGGTATAAACTGAAACAAGACATTTAGTATTATTTATCTACTTAATAAGATACATTTATTTTCAATAATTCTTACTATGATTATTATAAATGTATTTTTTTTGTTTATTTTGCTTTCACGAAATATTTAAACTGCCTCGGTGGTGTAGCGGTAGTGGTCGGGCAGAGCTTTTTCTTAAAAAGAAAAATTCTCAGTAGCAGCCGGAGTTTGGAAATGTGCCCGGTAGACGTCAATAGGCTCGCCCCCTATTACGTGGGACTTAAACATAGCTAGCGAGTCGTGGGTGTGTAATACACCACTGCCTACCCCTTCGGGGAATACAGGCGTGATGCTATGTGTGTTGTTGTGTTACGAAATATGTATTTAACCGATCATCATGAAAATAGGTTTAGGTTTAAAGACATTTATTCCCATTAAGACATACGTCACTTACATGAGAACTTAAATTGAAAAAAAGTATATAATTGTTTGTTGACATACAATAAGACAAAAAAAACATAAAACGCCAACAATATAGCAAAATTAACTACTTTAACACACATTGAAGAAAATAATTAAAAACAATTATTAAGTATTATAATATGAATTACTTAGTTCAAATAGGTACATATTTTTGACTTTAAGTGTATTGCTAGCTTCTTCTTAAATACGTTAAACGATTCAACATTTTTGATGTCCGAGGGTATCTTATTAAAAAAGCGCGCGCCTTCGGATGTTACTGTCGTTGCAACGTACTTAGTCCGCGTCTTAGGTAAAACTATATAGCTTGCGCGTCGACTGCAGGTGCGCCCAACTTCTTTCCGCTTGGTAAATTGTAGGTCGGAGTGGACATTATTGTTTATTGTTTTACGTATAAAAATACAGGTGTTATAAATATATAGCTGTTTAATGTTCATTAATCCTGTTTCTCGATAAATTTTTGTGGTGTTCGAAAGCGATAATTGAATAATATTTTTACTATTTTATTTCGTAGGACTTGCAATTCGCCTAAAGTGCTCTTGGCTGCACTTCCCCATATTTTGACAAGATATAGCAAATGTGGTTTTACCAGGGTATTATAAATTGTGAGGCGTAGTTTGTGTGGTATGCATCGGACATTATTCCGGAGGGAGGCATAAATGGATATTAATCTATTTTTTATATGTTTGTTTTTATATGTTTGATGTGGATTTTCCATGTTAAATTGGTGTCCATGTGAAGGCCGAGATATTTTTCGTGGGCTTTTAGCTGCAAAGGTGTATTATTTATTGTGAGTGGTGAGTATATAGGTACGGGTTTGTTTTTAGCTTTAAAGAGTATGTAGCATGTTTTGGAGATGTTGATGGTCAATAAGTTGTATTGAAACCAATCGTAAAGGATATTAAGGTCATGCTGAGCTTGAGAGACTATGTTATGGATGGACGAACCGAAGTATAAGAGACATGTGTCGTCGGCATAAAGAGTGATATGACCTTTTAAACCTAATTCGTCCATATTATTTATATAGACTAGGAAGAGTAGTGGACCTAGTATTGATCCTTGTGGTACTCCAGAAGATATGGTTTGTGGATGACTTTTTGAATTTTTACGATCTGCAATCTGTTAGTAACGTAAGATTCAAACATCTTGAGAGAAAAATCTTGAAATAATTATGCATATATATAGTCCGAAGCCACTAGCATGTCCCATTGTAGTCTATGGCTGTATGTATGTCCCATTATAGTCTATGGAATATTATCCACATCTGGAGTAAAACTGGCTGAGAAGAAGGATATCCTCGAAAAATTTGTGGTTCCCATCATAAATATGAAAATTCCGTAGTGCCATTATATTTATAACTGACCCAATCCCGGAGTCCATACAGACGATGAAATCACAAGCAGAATCAACTAGTAAAAAATTACAAATAAATTTTATGAAAAAATAATGTTTTTTTTTTTCATTTAACCAAAGAGGTTCCCGAGAAGGCAAGAACAGGTATTGGCCCACTATACAACAATGTAGAAAATAATGGGCTAGTTTTTGTTGTGAGATTTCTTTCTTCCAATAGGAGTCCTTATTTTACAGATATTCCTTCTCTGTACCTACTTAATTTCTCTAATCTGCTTTTACAAAACTCATATATTGAAAGGAAGAGTATATAAACATATTGTATTCTGAACGTACCTCACATAAATTGGTATAAGCGTCTTCCCACAGTCTCCAGCCAATTCAGCATGTTCCAACATCTTTAGATAATACTCAGCAGCTCCAGCATAATTACGTAAATGGCAAGCCCCATCACCCAGCTTCTCGTAAAGCTTCTTGAAGCTAGCGTGATCAGAAGGATCAGTAGATATGAGTAAATCTTCTGTGTAACACATTGCTGCAACTGTCAACACAAAAACATTCATATGTGTGTATAATTACGCCTGCATTGTCATTTATCGGGTTGTTCTGAAGTACAGATTAGTGTAAATATTAAGTTATCATAGGGACCGTTCTTAAATTTCTTTTTTTTTATTTTTTAAAATATATCCTTCTTAACATTAAACACAAAGTGAAAAATATGAGATCGAAAATAACAGCCACGAGCAGGATTTTCGATCTCACATTTTTCACTTTGTGTTTAATGTATAGTGCTAAGCATGTCAAATGCTAAAAATATATATAAAAATATCTAAATATCCTTCTTTTAAATCTTGAAGAAAAATACACAATAATGTGTGAGTAAGAAAATTCAAAATAAAACCATCAATCGTGTGATTTTCACAGTTTATCCCGAATTTCTTTATTGTAATGAATCATATATATTATATACAAGGTAAGGAAGTGGTCTCGCATTCAATACTATTTTAGAGGGGGATCACAAATTTGTTTCACACTTTTGGTGTAACACAGGGAGGACGGTCCAAAACAAGCAAAATTTAGCCAGACATAATTAATGGATGGCCCTTTGATGAATATAGTATTACCTACTACTATTACTATTTAAACTTTACTAACCAACTCTAAGATTAGATTCAATATTTTCACTCTCTTCCTCATCAGGAGTCTTCAGTTTCCAAGCCTTCATTAAAACTTGCTTGGCACTCTGATAATCTGACATCTTACATAAAATATCTCCTTTTACTGACAAGGTTTCGCATGTTTTAAGAACCTAAAATATAAATGAGAATACATTAGTTTTGTTATAAAATATTGGTTACTAGATTCTTTTTGGGAATATTTTTTTATACTATACTAAGGGAGTGGCGAACAAGCATACGGCCCACCCGATGGCAAGCGGTTACCGTAGCCTATAGACGCTAGCAACACCAGAAGGATCACTCGCGCGTCGCCATCTCTAAGGAAAGAGATAGGAGGTGGATAGGGTGGATAATATGGAGGATAGGTAGGATACTAAGGAGAGGAAAGATAATAAGAAGATAGGGAAGGGGTTTAGGCCTCAGCGCACTCACCATACGAAACACAACGGTAAGATTAACTACCGTTGTTACACGCTGGTCTTATGTGAGAGGGTGGTACTTCCCCGATTGATCCGGCCCATTCATGCTGGGATAAGCAAGGCTCTACTACTAGAAGATTCCGTTAACGTGGAGTTCAGAATATAAATAAATCACTCTACCAACATCAGAGGCATCAGTCGCGGGACGACAACTTTAAGGAAAGAGATAGGTGTAGAGAAAAGATAATAAGGAGAGGATATTACAGCTGGAATATTTCAGCATAAATATAACCATTTAATCTATTTATTTATTTATAGTATTTTAGGAAAACTAACAGCTAGGTAATTGTAATTATATATCTAAGCTATGCAACTGAGGTGCATATGTATGAAGGCCAATTGTAAGTTTCCACAGATAGGAACAATAAAAAAATAAAAAATAGTTTAAGCAGGTCTATCACAGCAACCACTGAACTTATGTCACACAGTGCCAGTGGTCTGCCAGTACAGGCGAAGAGACAGCACACAGCGGGTTTAGTTATCCATCCATCCATCCATCCTTTCAACGTCCACTGCTGGACATAGGCCTCCCCAAGAGAACGCCACAACAAGCAGTCCCGTCATGGGGGATAATGCCGTAATCGCCACGCTTGGCAGGCGGGTTGGCGATCGCAGTGGATGTTGTTAATACTCGAAGGAGTGCTGCTGCCCACTCCTCCGGTATTCCCTCAGTCGGCTTTTACGACTCCCGTGGGTAGAGAGGGGTGGGACAATTCTAAAGCCGGCCCCACACGGCCTCGGTTTAGTTAGTGGGTGTGCAATTAGGTGCATTTTTTCCGCCAAAGGTCTATCACAGCGTCCATATTACACAATATAATGACCATACCTTATCTTCAAATCGCTTAGCAACTTCAAGGGCTTTGTTTAAACAGTTTAGAGCTTTTGCATAATCCTTCTTTTTGTTGCTATAAAGCAAGGCTTCAGTGGTATAGCAGTTATGAAGAACTTCAAACAAGTCTTGACTAGAGCATATTGATATAGCTTTATTAATACAATCTAAGGCTTTATCTAGGCTACCTAGGTGCTCCTGAACAACTCCTATATTGAGCAGTAAACGGGCTCTCATATCCATTAGTTCGTGCTTGTTTATTTTTCCATTCAACCTGCATGAATTACAAGACTTTTAGCATAATCTGTTAATACTGCCTTACAAAAGATTAAACGGTAGATTTAACCCATTGATGTATAAAAAAGAGAAGATACAACTACACAATTAGGCATTAAAACTGACCACTATAAATGAGTGGAGATTAGGCTTTCATGCACTCAACTCGCTAAGTGTTGATTCATATGAGTATGTATGTTATTATTATTGTGTGAGCAGCTGCAAAGCCCGCAATGTACCAACATGCCTAATAATACTAAGACCTCTTTTGAAAAACTCAATTATGTATCCTTAATTTATAGATCAATGATTTAACCCATGAAATTCAGCTTTGTAACCATTGATGTATAAAAAAGAGAAGATCGACATTAGGCACAAATAGTGTCCACTATAAATGAGTACAGATTAGGCTTTCATGCACTCATCTCATGTATTATTTTTAGTATTGATTTGACGCGCGAGCAGTCACAACTACAACACACTATAAAAATAATAAACTTAAAAAAGACATGTTAGTTCCCAAAGTATGAATCATATTTAAATTAATCAACAAGGCATTAAACACAAAGTGAAAAATATGAAATCGAAAATAACAGTCAGGAGCAGGATTTGAACCTGCATCTTCTGGATACCGTCCAGATGCTTTACCAATTCAGCCATCCTGACAATTACTCCTGACTGCTAATTTCGATAACACATCATACTTAACGTCTTTGGGTGACGCCTGCACCATCTGTCGGAAGTATTTTCATACATTATACCGACATACATTTATAGGATTTGCGTCATTATTAGGTAAAATCTTAATTGTAAAATTAAGTTTACCTGGTCGGTATAATGTATGAAATTACTTCCGACAGATGGTGCAGGCGTCACCCAAAGACGTTAAGTATGATGTGTTATCGAAATTAGCAGTCAGGAGTAATTGTCAGGATGGCTGAATTGGTAAAGCATCTGGACGGTATCCAGAAGATGCAGGTTCAAATCCTGCTCCTGACTGTTATTTTCGATTTCATATTTTTCACTTTGTTTTTAATGTATAGTGCTAAGCATGTCAAATGCTAAAAATATATATAAAAATATCTAAATACAACAAGGCATTCTTTACTTAGCTTAGATGATTAGGAATACTTCCTATAAATGAAATGTTCAATTTTTTTATACAATCTCGCCTTAATTATATTTCTAAGCTTTAAATATAATACTTGCTTTTCACACAACACTAGACTCTTCATAAAAGCCTTTTCAGCAGCTTTCAGTGATATATTAGCCTCATTATCATCATTAGTACTTTGTCCTTGTAACAAATATATTCTGCCTAAAGTTGCCATAGCCCGCTGTTCTTCCACAAGATTGTTAAGTTCTTTTGCTACAACTAAAATGAGAAAAATTATAATATTACTAGTGGACCCAACAGACGTTGTCCTGTCCAAACATTGGCGTTTCGTTTGGATTTGTTAGATAGGTATATCTTTTTACATTAGAAAAAATTGAAGAAAATATTTTGAAAACCTATCATGGCGCCATCTACCGGATCCAAATGTGAATCTAAACAATCCAGGGCGCCACCTAAATGCATACAAAAAATTCATTCAAATCGGTCCAGCCATTTAGGAGGAGTTCAGTGACATACACACGAACAGTAGAATTATATATACAGTCATGGTCAATTAATTAGGGACATTCAAGATAGTGAAGAGCTATAACCGGTTATGTACATATAAATATAAAACCCTATTGATTTCTCGGCACCTATTATTTGCATAATTTGGTCCGATTATTATGCTATAAATGGCTGTAAATAAAAGATTAAATAAATAGATAAAAGTATTTAATATCAAAGGTTAAACATGTATTAAATTCGTCGTCAGTAAAATCGTCCCATAGGCATACTACCCTTCCTCTCCAAAGTGCTTGAGCGCCTTGTTCACAACCAGCTTAGCTCCTTTCTTATTAAAAATAATCTCCTCAATCCTTTCAATCGGGCTTTCATTCTTGCCATAGTACTGTTACAGCCTTAATTAACGTTACGGATGACATCAGAACTGGCATGGATGGAGGCTATCTCACTGTACTTGCATTACTAGATTTCACTAATGCATTTAATACAGTGGATCACGATATTCAACTTAGCCTGCTTAGCTCTCTTAACATATCTCCAACAGTGATTGGTTGGTTTCGCAGTTACCTGTGTGGACGCCGACAACGTATTCGTATCGAAAATAATTACTCGTCATGGTGTACTACAACTGTTGGTGTTCCCCAGGGTGGCGTGCTCTCCCCTTTACTTTTCGCTGTATTTATAAATACTATTTCAAATCTTCTATAGTATATCTATAGTATATCTTCTATAGTTCTATATTCTATAGTAATATATAATATTACTATCAATAGGTATTTTTCATCTTGATGTTTATTAATATTTAAGAGGAAAGATTTGTATTTTTGTATGTTTGTAATGAATAGCTCAAAACCTACTGGACCAATATCAAAAATTTTTTTAACAATAGAATACATTATCTCAGATTTGATATTTTTTTTTATATATAGAGATCCCTACTAAAACTTCAATAATGTAGGTTTATGTACAAAATAAAATTTTATAAGAACAATAAATAGAAATTTGAAAAAAAAAAACGTATATCCTACATTATGATACATATTTTACTCTATGTTTCTCCCAAAATGTTTAAAATATAAATGTACATGTGTGCGAAGCCACTAGTTAATAAAATATTTTACATCTAACACCAATAGTTTATTATCCAAAAAGGCCAGTTTTTAGGCATTGCATTGAAAGTCCAGTTGGACAGACTAACAGACTGCTATTCAGCAGTCTCGATTTCAGTCACTACAGTGTGCCCTAACTTTTTGGAAATAATCCCTTGTTTCATGCAAGTTATGGAGTTGGTGACAGCTGTCACAAGCATCCACTACCGTTACATATAATAGTTTCATCCTCAGAAGTGAGAATAATCACTTATCATTAGCCTTATGTGAGAAGAATGTTACTTCTTAGGGTGCACAAACGAGATGTAATTGCAATCGAAAACGAATCTGAATCAAATAACAACAATATTGAGAATAATATGGGGCTAGAAAGGATTAGTAAAATATTATAGTACCTAAGTGACGCTCTTCATATTTCAGAGCTTTGTCAAATTCAGCCATTAGCATGTACATTTCTCCAATCATTCTATTACATGTACCCCATTCCATACGCAACCCCAATTCCTTGACAATAGTTGCCTCACTTTTGTATTCGTCCAGAGCATCACTATACCGATTATGTTTATAATAGTAAGTTGCTAAATCATTACAAGCCTCTGCCAAAGCACGTCTATTGCTGCCATTCAGAGCTTTTTTCTTACGCCGAATAAGTTCTGTAAAACAATTTTATTTTAAAGCACAGGCGCAAAAATATCCCTCTAACATGAAAGTAACCTGGAGATATAAGATGGTATTTATAAATATAATACTCTTACTTTCTTCGTCCATTGTATTGTAGTGATTCACAGTTTATGCATACTCAAAATATTTATAATAAATATCGAAAATATTATTTTAGGCGCCGAAACGATGGGTAGTAAATACAGTACGCAAAACAGTACGTAAATACTCGGCACGAATAATGTCACTGTCACTGTCATGACAATTTTTGTAAATTTTTTGTTTGTTTAAGGCATTGGAAGAACCATCAGCCTAACAGTAACATAAACATCGTTATTCTCTCATCACACGTAAGTTTAGTTCATAAAACAAGTCATAGTCGAAGTCAGTCATATAAAATTAGTCAGTCAAGTCAAAGTCCCACTCCAGTAAGACGATGGCGGTCTTACTGAAGCTTCTAAGGAGTTTTGGAGACAACAGGAAAAAACACGTTATTTCGCATTACATCACTTGCCAACACTTATGCACATACACAAATAGTTAATAAGCAAAAGGCCACATTAATACTTGAAATAACACTAGTTTAGGAAAATAATGCAGAGCAACGACATGATCTTCTTCGTGTTCCCGCCAAAACTCTTTTGTAAATATCAGTAATATCACAGAGTGAGGAAACAGAAGGAGATATATGTATATATCATGGACGTAATATTATGTATATACATACTAGTTCCATGGTATATAAACATTAGTTCCATGGATACAGTACAAGTATATTTATTATATCTATGTTTAGCTGCCGTCCGCCATCTACAGCCCTACTTCCTGCATACATACCCCGTGAAACGTATGATAACGCATCGGTGAAGAAATTCGCCTCAAGAGCAATATGCCACCGCGATTCGATTCGGCGCCTTAACGCCCACAGAGTACATTTTTATAACTGATATAAACGCCTGGCTAATAAATACCTTATAATAGGAGACGACTTTCTGCGAATCGATTCGGCTCGGCTCGGCGTGCCTGAGCGAGGCTTATATGAATAAATGCAATTCGATTCAACGCACTCCTATTTGGTGCGATTCTGCTGTAATTGATGCTAAGCTTTAGGAGGTATGTGGTATTATGACATTAATTTTTATAATCCTTTTTTTTTTTAATTTGAACTTAAACAAAAATTTACAATATAATATATGGGAGACAGGAGCCCATACTAAGTATAAACCCGAGCTATGGGTCTCCCGGCCTCTTTATCTCGGAATATGTGTACAAGATATCTTTGCTTGATGACTGGGAGTCTGTAATTATGGAAGTGTAGCGTGTGTACGTGTGTGTGTGTGTGTGTGTGTGTGTGTGTGTGTGTGTGTGTGTGTGTGTGTGTGTGTGTGTGTGTGTGTCAGTGTATGTATATGTGTGTATGCCCATGGTACTTATTTTTCATTTATTTATTTATTTTAAGCTTTTTAAAATAGTTTCGGTTTCTTCGTAGTTAAGTGACTGTAGCCAAGTTGAAACTTTCCGCTTACATTCGTAATTTGTATCTGGAGAAAATGAAAGTAATTTATTGGCAATCTTATAAAGCCGTGGGCTTTGGGAATAGAAAAATTTATCACTGAAAATTGTTCTGACTGATGTCGAACAAATTTGAAAATGACGTCGACGCCTTAGAGTTGGATTGTTCCAGTTAAAAGATAGCAATGAATGCTGTTTAAGGATGACAGCTAAAATATAAAGTTGACGTACGGTTAACACTTTTGGGGTGTGGTACCCAGTTTACCTCCTAGTGGTGCACCCCGGGCAACGTCGGCAGTCGCCGGCGGCTAAAATTCCGGACAGGACAGGTCTCCGCGTGTCCCTCTGACTCAGCAGAGGGCACAGCGGATTGACCAGGGCGTCCCAGTCGGCGGGATCAGACTGGCCCAGGCTCTGGAGAGAGGGGACAGCGGGGCCACAGCAGCCCCCAACAAAAGTAAACCTGATTGGGTGTCCGTGGTTATGCTCACGGCCCACAGGAACGAGGGTCTTGGCTGGCTGCGAGGAAGACAACCTCTATAAAAAATTACCCCAAATCTCAAGCTCTGGTGCGTGGCGAGGAGATGCATGGCTGATGGGTAGTTCAGTCTCAAGCGCGGCCCCAGCCAGGTTACCTGTGGACCCCCTGTGTTGGGTTACAAATGTACGCTTACCCGGGTATCGGGATCTCTGCCCGGGTAGACTTTTATTTCTCCCATAATCGTGGGAATAATATGGAAACCTACAATTTAAATCTAAATACGACGAAGTTGGGTGAAACACCCGATGCTTTAGCCGAAATGGGTCCAGCGGTAAATACAGTCCCTACCAACGCAACTGCGCGTAAAACACGCAACACGCGTAAATGCCGCAAAGGCAAAAATACGTCCCAACCACCAAGAGACGACTCAGCAGCGGGCAGCTCGGCAGGCACCTCAGCTACCGAAATGTCTGCCACTGAAGAGGGTGGCCTGAGTGAGGCCACCGTAATGCGGTCACCGCGGCCGGCGGATGTTGAAGTTACACTGGAGCCGCTCACGTCACGGTTCTGGTGCAAGCGCACCCTGTCGCAGGGGGGCGCTGCACTGGAGTCTGACGGAAGCTCGACCGAGATGCATCACCCGAAGGTCACAACCTCGCGCAGGGTTCGAGGCACCAACCACCCGGGGACACCGGGGCCAATTGTGTCAGAGGCAGCCACTCGTAGAGCGAGGCGCGCCGAAGGAGAGCTGCATGAAGGGAAAGCTGCACAAGGAAGAGGCCGAGCAGCTCTCTCTGAGGATCCGCGAGTCAGCGGAGGACGTGACGTCCCTGTCGGTCGCGAATTTAAGGAAGAGAGCCCAGGACCACGCGGCTATTCTCAACAAGGTGGCCACAAAGTCTCTAAATATCAAGGGCACCTTCGTGCGTGCTGCTAAGGAAGCAGTCGCTGATAAGGCGAAGGTGGTAGAGGCTCTAACCAGGCGCTCCACCAGCGAAGAAACGCAGCGGCTGCAGGTAACCAACGACCACCTTACAGTGGAAATAGCTGAACTGCGGGCCGACAATAGCCGCCTTAATTCCCAGGTCGCAGAGCTGCAAGCCAAGTCCACGCACCTTGAGGTGGCTATGCTGCATGCGGGGGTCGGACCTGTTCGACCGGACCACGTGGAGACGGCCGTGCGGTCTACTGCGGCTGCTTCGACCACCGAAACGGTCCCTTCTGCTCTGCCGGAGGAAACGGCGCGTGCGATCTCGCGTCTTACAACGATAGTTTGCGCGCGCCTAGAAGCGATGGAGGCACGATGCCTCCTGAGCGACCCCTCCGGCCGCCGCTCGCCACTGACAGTAGGAGGGAGATGGCCGAGGCTGCCTTAAATGCGGCTATTTCTGGTACCCCACAGAGGGTGGTTGGGGCCTCGCCTGCCCTTGTCGGTCCCTCAAAGACCAATTCTCCTGCAGTCCCCGTGTCTGAAGAGGGCTGGGCTCTGGTTGTACGAAGCGGGAATAAAAAATCTCTCCCTAAACCTGTGTCCACTGTTGCGCCTGCTGCTAAGCCCGTAACAGCAGCCACTGCCGCGCCTAAGAAGAAGGCGTGGCGAAAGAAGAAGAAATCGGCGTTCGTCGCCCCCAGTTCTTCGGCTGTGATTATCACATTGCAGCCAGCGGTCGAGAAGAAGGGGGTGACGTACGCTGAAGCGATGCTGCAAGCGGAGCGGGACGTAGATCTCCCAGCCCTGGGGATTAAGGAGGGGCTTCAAATACGGCAATCTGTTACTGGTGCCGGGGTACTCCAGCTGCCCAAGGCCCAGCCACCAGAAGTGGCTGATAAACTAGCCGGGCAGCTGCGGGCTGCCCTGAAGAGAGTTGCGGATGTCGTCCGACCCGTCAAATGTGCCGATCTTCACGTGACGGATCTGGACGACTCTGTCACCAGGGAGAAAATTACTGCCGCCGTCGTCCGTACGTGTGGCTGTGCTGCCGAGGAGGTTCGCCGAGGCCCACTAATGTCCTCGACGACTTCAACGCGAAGTCCCGGGCGTGGGGGAAACCCTGCCACGAATGCCAAAGCTAGGGCCGTCGAAGAGTGGTCCCTGCTCTCCGGTCTGTCCCTCCTCAAAAGAGGGGCCGTTTACAAGCGTGCGGCAGATGGGGGAGTCCGTGGTCGACCTATCGTTTGCCACCCCTGATGTCGCGCGAGGTGTGTGTGACTGGATAGTGGAAGAGGAGGTGGAGACCCTATTGGATTACCGATACATCCGGTTTGGGCTCTCTCCCCCTCTGGGGACTCCAGGGTCCCGGCGTGGTATCGGCAGGCTGCCCAAATGGGCCTTGGGCCAGTTTGACCCTGAAATGGCCCGGGAGGCTGCCATAGTACAGCGCTGGGGCTCTGCAGGTAGGCAGGGCAGCGGCGACGTTGAAGAGCTCGCAGGCCAAATTAAAAATATTATGACGGCGCTATGCAACGCGGCGATGCCAAGGGCCCGGCGGAGGCCGCCGCGCCGACAGGTCTACTGGTGGTCGCCCGAGATTGCAAATCTTAGGGCAGCTTGTAACCGTGCGCGGCGTGCTTACGTCCGATGCCGGGGAAGGGGTGCGAGGGATGCCGTCTTTGAGGGCCAGCTGCTGGTCGAACACCGAAGAAGAAAAAAGGAATTGCAGCTGGCCATCAGCCAGGCAAAGGAGAGGGCACGTGAGGAGCTACTAGTGGGCCTCGATAGGGGTCCATGGGAGCGCCCATACTAACGGGTGCGGAAGAAGCTCCGCGCCCAAGGCCCCTATAATAGAGTCAATGGAACGAGGATTCCTGTCGGGGCTGGTGGGGGGCTTGTTCCCGTAGTCTGCGGGACATGTCCCCCCAACAATGGTTCCTCCATCGGTGGCGGAAGAGTGGGCACCAATCCCTCCCATCATAGACACAGAAATGGAAGTTACCTTCTCCCGCCTTCGTGGGTGAAAGAAGGCGCCTGGTCCGGACGGCGTCCCAGGGCTGGTGCTTGGTGTCGCTGCGGAGTACATCCAGGATGGACTCCGGGAACTGCTCAACTTATGTTTGGGATCTGGGCGGTTCCCGGAGCAGTGGAAGTGCGGACGACTCTGTCTGCTGCGGAAGGAGGGTCGCCCACCTGACTCTCCTTCCGCATATAGGCCGAAGGTACTCGCGGACCATCTCGTCCAGCTCCTCGAGGATGTCGGGCCGGGGCTGTAAGAATCACAGTTCGGGTTCAGGGCGGGCCGCTCCACAATAGATGCACTGGCCGCCCTGAAAACCTTGGCCACCGAGGCAGTGGCTAGAAGGGAGGTCGTTCTGGCAGTCTCGCTCGACATCGAGAACGCCTTCAACAGTTTCCCTCACGAGACGCTGAAGGAGGCACTCCGGTTACATGGAGTGCCTCCATATCTCCGGAGACTGTTGGAGGCGTACCTTGAGGAGAGGCACGTGCTCTAGGAGGGGGGCGACGGGCGCCTATATCGCCATCGGGTAGAGCGCGGCGTTCCACAGGGATCTGTCCTTGGCCCGATCCTGTGGAACGTCGGGTTTGATTGGGTCCTGCGGAGCCGGCTCCTTCCTGGGATGGGGGTGATCTGTTACGCAGATGACACCATCGTCACGGTGAGGAGGGCTGGCTTCGAGGAGGCCGCCTGATCGGCCGAGGTTGGAGTTGCGCTCATCGTTGACCGGATTGGTATGCTGGGTCTGAGGGTCTCGATGTCCAAAACTGAAGCCCTCCTTTTCCATGGCCCTCGCCGAGGTCCCCCTGCATGTGCAGGTGGTTGCCGTGCCGGTGCAGACCCAGATGAAATATCTCGATAGTAAGTGGAATTTTGGGTCGCACTTTGCTCTGCTCGCCCCTAGGCTCGTTCATTCTGCCGCGGCCTTGGGTAGGCTTCTGCCAAACACTGGAGGTCCAGGGTCGTCCTGCCGCCGACTTTATAGCGGTAAACTGCGGTCTATGGCGCTGTATGGTGTCCCAATCTGGGCGGACGCCCTCACCGCTCCTAATAGGGCCCTCTTGCGACGCCCGCAGAAGGCCATAGCCGTGAGGGCCATTAGGGGGTACCGTACGGTGTCTTGGGCCGCCGCCACGCTGCTGGCAGGTGACCCGCCTTGGCCTCTCCAGGCCGAGGCACTCGCGGAGGTCTACTATCTTCGGGCTGCGGCGCGGGCCAGGGGCGAGGAATTCCCTGAGAGGAGTCTGGGCAGAGCACGAGAGGTGGCCCGAAGGACGTTGATCCGGCAGTGGAGGGAAGAGCTAGAGTCTCCCGGAGCAGGACGGGAAACTTTAGAGGCAGTTGCGCTGCAGCTCCACCGCTGGTTAAATCGAAGGCACGGCAACCTCAGTTTTCGGTTGACGCAGGTACTTACCGAACACAGGTGTTTCGGTAGGTACCTGCATCGTATTGGTAGGGAAAAAGCCCCCGGATGCCATGAGTGTGGCGCACAAGTTGATGACGTGCGCCACACTTTGGAGGAATGCCCCGCCTGGGGGCCCCAGCGCCTCGCCCTGTCGGTGGCAATTGGAGGAAACCGGTCACTGCCGACCGTAGTAAGCCAAATGCTCAGCGGTGACGGGTTCCGGTCGGCCGTTGCCTCCTTTTGTGAGGCAGTGATTGCACGGGAGGAGGCCGCGGAGCGGGAACGCGAGGCGTCAGCCCACGCTGACTCGCTCCGCCGGTGGCGGCCAGAGGGAAGTAGGCGTCGCTACGCTCACCTCCTCCCACCGCCTTGATAACGACAGGGCGTGGCCAGTAGACCATCTACGTGGGGCGTCAGAGTAGAATGTCGAAAGACGACCTTCTGGCACCCCGCTAATAGGCGTGGAAGGGGCCGCTGTGGTTTTAGTGGGTATTCCGGGTACAATTAAGATCCAAGTGCCCGGCGAGTCCTACATACCCCCTGTTTCTCACCGGGAGGATGCGTAAAGGCACTTCCACAGTGACAACAACAAAAAAAAACGGTTAACACTTTTGCTATTTTATACAGTTCAAATGTGGGAAAAAATCTGGGCTTAAAGAGGCTTATTTTTAAGACAAGTCTTTGAGCTCTTTCTAACTTTATTAAATGACCATTTGCTGCACCACCCCAGGAGGAGATACAATATGTAATGATAGATTGACATAGCGCCAGATAGACACTAGTCATGACCTTGGAACTAGCCACATGTCTGCTTAAAAACGTAATAAAAGATAATTTTCGAACTCTATTGGCTACATTACTTATATGTTCTTTAAAATTAAGCTTATTATCAAAGTAAACTCCTAAATATTTAATAGATTTTGTATTATTTACTAGTGGACAACTGCAATTTGATAAGGGTGTGGAACCGCATGAATATGCTGTTATTTTGTATGGAAGCAGAGGCATGTTTCGTAATGAAAAAGTCATATAATAGGTTTTAGATATATTTAAGGTAAGGGAGTTAGAGACTAGCCAGGTACATACCCTATTCAAAGCCTGCTGCGCGTGTGCGAATACATCACTCCAAGAGTCCCCATAAAAGGTAAGTGTTGTGTCATCTGCATATGAAATTACTTTACAATTTTGTAGTGATAGTTTGCATAGTTGATTAATATAGCAGAGAAACAAAAAAGGACCAAGGATACTTCCTTGAGGGACTCCAAAGTGAATAGACGTCTCATCACTCAGGAAACCACCGATTCTTACCCTCTGCGTACGACCCTCAAGGTAGCTTATAAAGAAAAGTAGTTGAGTATCTCTAATACCCATACTCTCCAGCCTCGACAACAGCATGGGAAAGATACCGTGTCAAATGCCTTCACCAGGTCCAGGACAATTATTAAACATTTGTCTTTATTATCAAGTTTACTCGCAAAAAAGTTCGTAAAAGAGAGTACAGCAGCATCAGCCGATTTGCCCTGTCTAAAACCGTATTGGGCCTCAGATATTAACTTTTTACTATTTAAAAAACTAACTAGCCTTTTATTAACGATATTTTCAAGTACCTTTGATAGACCGGATAAGAGAGATATGGGATGGTAGTTGTTAACAAACTCTCAAACAGTAAGTTTAATTTTGCAATTAAAATTCATACTATTTGATGGCGTGATTTTTTTTACTACATTTCTTACTATATTGGATTAAAGCATGCAAATGCGTTCCAACAGAGGGCGTTTGGTCGTTAAGACAAATGGGATAAGGAGATTGGGTATGTCTAAAAGATAGTACTGTAGCTCAGTGGATTAGAGCACTTCCCCGGATAGGAAGGGACGCAGGTTCGATTCCCGACTGTACTAAAATACTCTTTTTCCTTAATCACAAATTATACTTTTTTACTTTAAGAGTAGCTGAGCATGTCAAGTGCTAAAATATAGATCAAATGTTTAAAAAAAAAAATCACGCCATCAAATAGTATGAATTTTAATTGCAATATTAAACTTACTATATTGGATTAAAGCATGTAAATGCGTTCCAACTGAGGGCGTTGGTCGTTTAGACAAATGGGATAAGGAGATTGGGTATGTCTAAAAGATAGTACTGTAGCTCAGTGGATTAGATCACTTCCCCGGATAGGAAGGGACGCAGGTTCGATTCCCGCCTGTACTAAAATACTCTTTTTCCTTAATCATAAATTATAATTTGTACTTTAATAAAGAGATTTTGACGGGATGTAATCATTATGGCGAGCGATTGAAATCCTGTTAGTCTTAAAGAACATTACAGAAGCCGTACATAGTTCACATAGTGATGAAAAGCTCCGCTTCAGATCATATATTTAGTATACTTCAGATACAAAAACTCAACAATAAAAAAAAAGTAATTAGTCACAGAGTACTTTTTAACATAGGGAAATTAGTAAAGTAAGGTCAACGTACGATGGTTACTTCTGTTGTGTACAAAATAGTTTCGAAACTGATATTTGTTATTTTGTGAATAAAGACTGATCCGTTTTAGTTGATGTTTTGTATATAGATGTACTCTTAAAATTATAAACCAGTTATTTTTTCTGTTTGATTGCTACAAATTTTACGCCTGCTAGCAGTAAACATCTGTGTGACCGGTAAGTATTGCTTAAAATTTTCAGGAAATATGAATGAATTTATACTAAGGTACCTCGCGTCTCGTTTATTCACAAATATATTTTATTACTTATGAGAAATAAACTAATAATTGGTTTCCTCTTTCGGTACATAACTTAAAAACAATTAACAAAATATAAGTATTTAAGGAGACTGGGTTGCCGTAGATTACGTTTCTAAGCCACTTTATTGCTGCTTTTTAGGATCTATCAATATTTTAAATGTTTATATACTGGCAGAGATATCTCTATTGTCATCTTTATATATATGTAAATTTATTCTAGAATGTATAATCATTAGCTTAAAAAACTCACTTCAGAGCTAATTCGATTGTTAAACTAACAGCAATTTGAAAATTAGAAGTTCTATAACTTTTGATTGATAATATTTTGTATGAAACTACAGGTTATGTACCCCTTTTGAAAAAACAATATTGGAAGTGATTACTTATTTATATGGGTAATTATTTGCCTATTTGCCTGTAAAGTATGCAGATGTGTGGAAACATTTAAGTAAAGCAAATTTATATGAGTACCCACCCCCTTTTAAAACAAAAATAAATTCCATAAATTATTTTAAAGATAAAAAAAAATCCATTGCTTATATCCACAAAACAAATTTTGATTTAGATGAATTGAGTACCATGCTCTTTTCTAAGTCAATTAAAATATTTTTTTGTTGCCTATGGTGTTTGATGAGCCACAGCCCACTAGATATTGAGTGGTAACCACCTCATGTAATCAGCAACAGCAAGAATACTGCCAAGACACTGCTTACCATTTAATTTCTCAGATGGGAAATATAAATGGATGGCCATCTCCCACTATGAGAACTTCTGCTTCTTACCCAATCCTACCACCAATAATGCAATGGATGATAATTGCTAACTTCCCTTAGTCCACTAATAATCATATTAGCGGACTAAGGGATAATGGAATCTATCGGACTCAAAATACAAGTGTCACCACCCCTTCATAATATTATAATTTAAAAACTTTCCATATCTAAGCCCTTTCGGGCAAAACCTATGGGGCTGTAGAATAGTAAGTGTATTATCATCTATTCATAGATAAGTCTTGTTTCGGATTAAGGTTACTAGGATGCTCACATGGTCAAAATTTTTATACACTGTAGCAATGTTATTGGTTTCCAAGTCCCCTTTCTGTCAGAAGGAGATATGAAAAAACTCTATGAAAACATTTTTTTTATTATTTTCGTCTGTGTGTATTTGTTCCGGCTAATATATGGAATGGCTGAAACAATTAGGATGCGAGTTTCACTGACAGATAGTAGTAGTAGTAGTAGTTTGATAAAAAATAATTACTTAAGTACCTTTATGTTAAGTACTTACATGATGAGCCGTATTCTTAGATATTTTGTTAATAGCACATTCTTGCGTTCCTTATTTCATTCACACTTGATTAAAACAAAGCTAGTTTGTTGCTTGTATCTCAGGTTTCCGATTTATTAGCGAGATAAAACGTAGCTATACCAGTTTTTAAGTACCTACAATCAAGAGCTATCAAACAAAAAGTTATCATAGTAGTTATTGCGTTTACGCGAAAAAACAAACAGACAACATCTCTAAAAAAATCTTCAGAGTTGTATTTAAATTAGGCTTCTCACCACTTCATAGGCTTCATTAGGGTAGGCATTACATGTTTTTCTCTTACACTTCTGTTCTCATTCATACGAGTACAATCCATTCATTTTGTCTTTGCCCTACCTACGCTTGCTTACAACTGCTTAGATAGGTACCATTTTTTTTTTAATTTGTAGACTATGACACTGCAAGGCGAATAGTGAGAGATTTTTTCTAACAACATCATATTAACGAGTGTAAATGTAAGTTCTATGTCATACTTAGTATACCACACATTTATCTGAACATTCCTATAGAAGGAAGCGTCGAGTCGGCGCCTCGGCTCGGTCGGGCGCCGTCATTTAGGCCGTCATAACTGAATATAACATAAAGACCCTTAAACATACAGAATATTTTTGCGTCAAAATTACGTCAAAAATGTACCTATATCGAATTGTTTTAAATGTGCATGTGATCAAATGGGCCTCGTGGCGTAGTCGGTAGTATAACCGACATTCGTGCACGAGGTCGTGGGATCGATTCTCACTCAGAACAATTATTTGTGTGATGAACACAGATATTTGTACTGCGTCTGGGTGTTTTGTATCTGTTATATGTATGTATTTACAAAAAAAAAGTAATATGTATTATATCCGTAATCTGGTACCCATAGCACAAGCGTTAAGCTTAGTTTGGGATCAGAGGACGTTGTGTGAAAATGTCCGTGAAAATTTAATTATTAAATGTATAATTATAGACCTGTAGGTACCACCTATATAAAAAACGTAGCTAAAGTGAAAGGAACACTGTATTATTGTTTTATTAGTATAATTAATGTAGGTACCTATATATTATAAAATCATTTACGTCTCGTAAGCATATAGGTACGTCGTCCACTGCTGGACATAAGCCTCCCCAAGGGAACGTCACAACGAGCGGTCCCGTCATGGGGGATAATGCCGTAATCGCCACGCTTGGCAGGCGGGTTGGCGATCGCAGTGGATGTTGTTAATACTCGAGGGAGTGCTGCTGCCCACTCCCCCGGAATTCCCTCAGTCGGCTCTTACGACTCCCGTGGGCAGAGAGGGGTGGGACAATTCTAAAGCCGGACCCACACGGCCTTTTTTTTTTTGTTATGCTGGAAAAAAAAATCCTAATCGCACACCCCGTCGTTCGGGGCAACGAACAGGGTAGTGTGGGGCCTTCACCCACTAAAGAAACCCGCCGTGTGCCGTCTCTCCGCATTTACTGGCGGGCCACTGGAACTATGTTACATTCCTTCGGTGGTAATCCTTGGTTTTACCCTGCTTACAAAAATTATTTTAAATATTATTATTTTACTTGCACAGTATTATTTATTGTATGAATAAAATTGCCTGAAACAGCTTAAGCGTGCACGAAATTCTAAGAACATTATTCTGCATACGTAACCAGAACATAACGAAATGCGTGAGTATCGGAGATAAATTTTGTATTAATTGCGGAAAGTATCAATTTGTTGTTAAATATAGGGTATATTAGGCACCGCCGAGTTTCGATAGAGCGGAACAAATCTCGTCGAATGCCAACTATCGAAGTGATGGATTTATTAGTCATTGGTTCACACGTCACGTTCTAATGTTGCATTCGCAGAACGCATACTATTACACGAGTTCTACAGAAGTATCTGAACGGTATACAGATTCCGGTTCTAATTACATTGACGTGATTCAGGGACCTCTGCACTGGTATTTCGCCTAAAACAAGTAGATACTTACAAATAGTGTAGTGAAAAGCAGTGATTTCACTTACTACTTACTAAGTAAGTAAGTAGTACTTAGCTACTCACCGT
The DNA here is from genome assembly GCA_948253155.1 of Leucoma salicis. NCBI lineage: Eukaryota > Metazoa > Arthropoda > Insecta > Lepidoptera > Erebidae > Leucoma > Leucoma salicis. The sequence goes on from OX411818.1 coordinate 10,999,361, forward strand.
TTTTCTTTTTTTATCGGACATCCTCTAGAAATTCTAATATACTTTTTGTATACGATATTTTGGGTACCTTTGTTTCATATTTGATCACTCTTTTAACTCTAAAAAAAAAACTTAAAACTGTAACTTTAGACTGCCTCGGTGGTGTAGCGGTAGTGTATGCGACTGCTAATCATGAGGTCTCGGGTTCGATCCCCGGGTCGGGCAACGTTATTGAGCTTTTTCCTAAAAAAGAAAAATTCTCAGTAGCAGCCCGGAGTTTGGAAATTTGCCCGGTAGACGTCAATAGGCTCGCCCTATTACGTGGGACTTAAACATAGCTGGCGAGTCGTGGGTGTGTAATACACCTCTGCCTAACCCCTTCGGGGAATACAGGCGTGATGCTATGTTTTGTTTTAACTCTAGGGCGTGGTTCAATTGGTTATCTTACTCAACGATCTGTTTATGGTGACCTATTTACATAGCTTCATGTCCCGAAATAGACAGCAACGGACTCGTACACGCTCTCCATTGATGCAATAATTAGTTAGCGCAATATTTACTCAATACTATCTATCCCAAATAAACATAAAAAAAGGCTTTAATCATGGGCGCTGAGAAATAAATTGTATACTTAACACATTGGAATGAAATTGTGCATTATGTTTTGTATAATTATGTAATATGTTATTTTATTAAAAATTTCACTCTTAAATTTCTAGACTGTTTCATTGAACCGTTCTCTGCCGAGAGCTATGAAGCTATTATAGGAATATAATCGATAAAATTTGTTCTTTTCTAAATCGGTCTGATTGTATTAAAAAACTGTTTATTCGCGTACACACATTTGCACGGTAATTTATATTATAGCATACGAATGATATATGTTAATAATCTAAAATCCTCCAGACCCCTACAACTGCATGATTAGACCCTGATCATATAGGCTATCTATAATCTCTAACATATTCGAGAGATTACACTCGAGAACCTTTCGTCCCCAACGGTTATCGGTTCGTCGAGCGATGTGGCCTGCCCATTGCCACTTCAGCATGGCAACCCGGCGGGCTATGTCGGTCGCTCTCGTTCTCCTACGGATCTCCGTATTACGGATTCGATCACGTAGGGAAACACCAAGCATAGCGCGCTCCATGGCCCGCTGAGCGACTTTGACCCTTGATATGAGGCCAACATTTAGAGACCGCGTCTCTGTTCCGTATGTCATCACTGGTAACACACACTGGTCGTAGACCTTCGTTTTCAGACACTGCGGAATATTGGACGAGAAGATCTTCCTTAGCTTCCCGAACGCTGCCCAGCCGAGTTGGATTCGTCGATTGACCTCTTTCTCGAAGTTGTGCCTACCTAACTGGAGTGTTTGTCCCAGGTAGACATAATGGTCGACAACTTCGAGAAGCGCACTCCCGACTAGGACCGGTGCTGAAATGACATGGACATTAGACATGACTTTCGTCTTGTCCATGTTCATTTTGAGACCCACTAGTCGGGAAACCCTGCTGAGATCATTGAGCATGGTGCCAAGGTCCTCCAGAGATCCTGCCATGACTACGATATCGTCGGCATATCGAAGGTGAGTGATGTATTCGCCATTGATGTTGATGCCGAATCCGGTCCAGTCCAAGAGCTTGAAGACATCTTCCAATGCAGCGGTGAAGAGTTTCGGGGACATAACGTCCCCCTGTCTAACACCTCTTTGCAGTTGGATCGGTCCCGTACTCTTGTCCTGAACACGGACTGACATGGTGGCGTTTCTATAAAAGCACTTCAGCACTTCGATGTACCGATTGTCAATTTAGCACCGCTGAAGGGACTGCAGCACCGCCCAAGTTTCGATCGAATCGAAGGCTTTCTCATAGTCCACAAACGCCAGACACAGAGGTCGATTGTATTCCTCGGTTTTCTGTATAATCTGGCGTAGCGTGTGAATGTGGTCTATGGTACTATAGCCTTTTCGGAAACCGGCTTTTTCGGGAGGCTGGAAGTCGTCAAGCCTGCGCGTGAGTCGATTTGTAATGACCCTCGAAAACAACTTATAGACGTGGCTCAAGAGCGAGATGGGTCTATAGTTCTTCAAGAGGGTTCTGTCACCTTTCTTGAAGAACAGCACCACCACGCTTCTGGTCCACGACTCTGGAACGTCGCCCCCGAGAACGACGGAATTGAACAGCCTCTGAAGAGCTTTTAAGACCGGCTTTCGGCCTGCTCTCAGAAGCTCTGCGGTGATTCCGTCGTCTCCCGGTGCCTTTCCGTTTTTAGTTGTTTGAGAGCCATTCTGATCTCGTACAGGCTGACGTCCGGGATATCTTCGGTAAAGTGCCGAGTTAGCTTGGATCTGGGGTCTTGGACTAAGCCAACAGCAGGGCTCTGGGATCTGTACAACTGTCCATAGAACTGCTGGACCTCTCCCAAGATCTCATCTCGAGAAGAAATGATAGTGGCGTTGTTGGTCCTCAGTTTAGTCAACTGACTTTGGCCAACAGACAGATCTCTTGCGAACACTTTCGAGCCTTGGTTCCGCTCTATCGCCTCTTTAATACGGGTAGTATTAAATTGGCGAATATCGTGCCGCACAGCCTTGGAGATCTGTCTGTTTAACCGCCTTAGGCAGGACCAATCGGCTGAGGACTGGACTATCATTTCTTTTCTCCTCTCCATGAGTTTGAGAGTATGGTCCGAGAGCTTACGATTCCTACTGACGCGGCGGGCCTTGAAGTAAGTCGACCCGACCGCGTGGACAGTTTGCACGAACCTGCTGTTCATATCGCTCGCTGATTCACACTCATCTAGACATTGGAAGCGATTTTGTAGTTCGACCTGAAAGCTCTCGGGGCTCTGGTATTGGGCAGGTGTTGGTCGGAGCGTAGACTTCATCAATCGCGACCTCTCGACTTTTGTTCTAATATTCAAGATGCCCCTGACTAGTCGGTGATCACTCCCAGTTTTAATCCTGCTGATCACTGAGACATCATTGAATATGTGTCGTTTGTCCGACAGGATGAAGTCAATCTCGTTTTTCACTGAACCATCAGGGCTAATCCAGGTCCATTTTCGCTGGGGCTGCTTCCTGAAAAAGGAATTCATCATGAAGAGGCGTCCAGAAAATCAGCCAGCATCTGGCCCCTGTGGTTCCTCTGCCCAAATCCATAGTGCCCCACCTTCAGCTCATCGTCTGTCCTTTAGCCCAGTTTCGCGTTAAAGTCTCCCATAACCACCGTGAAATAGGTTTTAGACAAGTGGATGGCCTTCGAGATGTCCTCATATAGGGCCTCCACCTCGTCATCGGAGTGTGCCGAGGTCGGTGCGTAAACCTGTATGACCTTCAACGAATACCGTTTGGTTATTCTGAGTATAAGGTACGCTACCCTACTCGACATACTTTCAATCCTCTCCACGTTGCCTACGAGAGATCTGCGAGCGATAAACCCGACACCCCCTTGGGACTGGTGGTCGCCCTCCCGGTGGAAGAGCAAGTTCCCGGACTGGAGGATTTTAGTGCCCTCACCCTCTCTTCGGACTTCTGACAACCCTATAATGTCCCAGTGGATCTTGCTCAATTCCTCTTCCAGCTCGGTGATTCTCTCGTCGGTCCGAAGTGTCCGAACGTTGTGCGTTACCAGGGCCATAGGTCGTTGTTTATGGTAGCCTATCCGCGACCGGAGATTCTTCGCACCCCCTGCTCCGCCGTTACCGGGCCCGCTACCGTTAGGCCACGGAATAGCGGAGCTGCCGTGACTGAGGGCCGTTTTTTGTAGGGTGCTCATTTTTTTTTTTTGGCGATATTGCCGTGTTCGCCACGCTTGGCAGGCGGGTTGGCGATCGCAGTGGATGTTAGTAATACTCGAAGAAGTGTTGCTGCCCACTCCCCCGGTATTCCCTCAGTCGGCTCTTACGACTCCCATGGGTGGAGAGGGGTGGGACAATTCTAAAGCCGGCCCCACACGGCCGTAAATATACTTAATAATAAATATATAAGTAATAAATATATTTATGAACCTCGTTTCGAGGTATTCATTAATTTCATTCTATCGCTCACTGAAAAGTTCCAAAAATTACTGCGCTGGAATTCAGGGGCCGAGGCGTATCTAATCATAGTAGCGCTTTTCTCCAAAATAAAATCGACTTTACAAACATACAATTCAACGAACACAAAGTACACCCAGACTCATAACAAACATTTGTGGGCCACACAAAGAATTGTCCTGCGTGAGAATCGAACCCACAATGGGAGTCATAAATATCTTTATCAAGCGCAAGTTGCTTCCATCTAGTGGTAGATAGATAGAGCCTTACTTGTCCCAGCATGAATGAGTAGGCACGAACAAGTAACTACTACCCTCTCACAGAAGATTAACGTGAAACAAAGGTAAGTTCTCCTACTTTCGTGTTTCGTATGGTCAGTGAGAGGCCCAAACTCCTCCTTATCCTCCATTTCCTTAGAGTTGGTGATGCCCTAGTGATATCTGTGGCGTTACTAGCGTCTACAGGCTACAGTAACCGCTTACCATCAGGTATGCTCGTGTAACACCCGCGTATTATAAAAAAAAATACAAAGTCAGTATAAATAAGGCGGTACCTAACTTCGCAACAGCCTATCTATTTATCATACTACTCATTTTTGTTCGAATGTATCTTAAACTTTTAATTTTGTTTATTATACCTATCTATTTCCCTACGTGATCGAATACGTAATACGGAGATCTGTAGGAAAAGGTCGCCGTGTGGGGCCGGCTTTAGAATTGTCCCACCCCTCTCTACCCACGGGAGTCGTAAGAGCCGACTGAGGCAATACCGGGGTAGTGGGCAGCAGCACTCCCTCGAGTATTAACAACATCTACTGCGATCGCCAACCCGCCTGCCAAGCGTGGCGATTACGGCACTATCCCCCATTTCTTGGGAAGGCCTATGTCCAGCAGTGGATGTTGAAAGGCTGATGGATGGATGGATGGATGGTAGGAAAACGAGAGTGACCGACATGCCCGACGCATTGCCATGCTGAAGTGGTAATGGGCAGGCCACATCGATCGGCGAAACGACAACCGTTGGGGAAGGAATGTTCTCGAGTGGCGATCACGTATCGGACGGCGAAGCGTAGAACGGCCCCCCACCAGATGGGCCGGCGATCTCGTCAAACCCGCGGGGAGCCGTTGGATGCGGTCGGCACAGGGCCGCTCGTTGTGGCGTTCTCTTGGGGAGGCCTATGTCCAGCAGTGGACGTTGAAAGGCTGATGGATGGATGGATACCTATCTGCGAAAATTTACAATTGGCCTTCATACATATATCTACACCTTAGTTGCATATGTGTAGATAAATGTACCTAGTGGTAGAGCCCTGCACTACTCCTACCGGTGTGTTTCCTATGGTGAGTGAGAGCACCGGACGCCCAAATAGGAAAGTGCTATATCCTCTTCTTATTATCCTTTAAGTATATTGTATCTTTACTGTACTTCCTATCCTCTCCTTATAATCCTTCGCGTCCTCTCCTTATTATACTTCCTCTCCTCCTTCTATTTCTTCTCCTTGGAGATGGTAACGTGCGAATGATGGCATGGTGTTGCTAGCATCTCTTATAGGCCACGGAAACCGCTAACCATTAGGTGGGTTGTATGATTGTTTGTCACTCACGTAAAAAGTCCGAAGTCTAATTATATACAAATATGGACTTTGTTTGTTTTCAAGTCGAAACATTAGGTAGGTACCTATGTTTTAAAACTTTTAACGAAATATTTGCTGATCGCAAGATATTCCGTTGATAACAACGGCGTTCACGTCACGATCAACGCGAACTTTGCCTTGTCAAATCAAATTCAGATAGAATTTTACAGCGATGAGTAATGCGTTTAAATAATAAAACTTTATTACAATAATGAGCGCTCAGTTTGAGATACATTCCGTGCGTTATTTCGTTCTTATCGTTTTTATGGTGCAAACCATGCATTGCTCTGTTGTCTCTCTCTTCGTCATTTGGTGTCAAGCGTTGATCTATTAATTACGAGCCGCGATGCAAAATAGTTCGTCTATATAGTGTGAAATTTTCTCTGTGAGATTTTTTCTAACTTCATTATTTTTGTATATCTATATAAAATATTAAACTGTTCTACTATCACATGTCGCGTTACTTATGCCATTTTTTAATTATGAACCAATAAACTATTTTAGCCGTTTAAATTTATACATATCCTGTTTTAAATTCGAAGAAGTTATAAGCAAAAGAGTTCGTCTATCGGTGAGTTAAAAAAGATTATTCCTTCTTTGTACAATTACATTGCATAATTTAAATTTGTAAAAGTAATTCTGTGTTATTTGTCAAGTGAGACAGTATAAATTCTGAAAATTTCAGTTTTTTTCATTAGTTTTCAAATAACAATGGGTCGTGGCAAACCCGTGTGTGAAGAGCTTCGAAAGCGAATAGTTTGTGGGGTCGATGCTGGCAAATCAAGTTACCAAATATCTAAAGACTTAATACTTCCCAGGTCTACAGTCCAATCTATCATTCAGCACTATAAAAAGAATAGAACGACTTCTTGTTTGAAGAAAACTGGTCGACCACACATCACAAGTGCAGTAGAATCCTGAAGAAAATTATCAAAAGTAATCGTCGTGCTCGAGCTGGAGAACTCACGGTGCAATGGAAGGACATGATTCACAAAGACGTCTCAGTTGATACTTGCAAAAGAGTCCTAAAAATAATGGGTTACGGATTTTACACCGCTAAGGAGAAACCACTGTTGACTGCTATACAAAAGAAAAAGAGGTTAAAGTTTGCTCGTGATCATTTAAATTGGACTTCCGACCAGTGGCGTAGTATCATTTGGAGTGACGAGTCCAAATTTGAAGTGACGGTCGGCGATGAATGGAAAAAAGTGATTCGGAAAAAAAATGAGGCATTTCATACTGATTGTCTCAAACGCTAAGTGAAGTTTCCGGCGTCTCTTATGATATGGGGCTGCATGTCTGCACAAGGTGTTGGTGGTATGCAGTTTGTGGATGGTTCTATCAATGCTGCAAGGTATCAAAACCTTTTGGAAGAGAATTTACTGCTCTCTATTCCGTCACTTAAGCATCAAGATTCCTTCATTTTTCAACAGGATGGTGATTCCTGCCATACTGCAAGGATAACAAAGACGTAGCTACTGGCGAAAAGCATCCCTACAATCGAATGGCCATCTAACAGCCCGGACTTGTCGCCGATCGAAACCCTATGGTGGAAAATGAAAAAAGTTCTCCGTAAAAATCCATTAAGATCGAAGAGCGACTTAAAGGCTAAACTCTGGGCTGTCTGGGAGTCAATTACGCCTGAGGAGTGTGCAGCGTTAGTTACAACCATGCCTCTTCGGATTAAAGCTGTCATTGAGACCAAAGGCGACACAACTAAGTGGTAGACGAACTATTTTGCGTGAGTGACAAGGGTAGATGAATACTTTTGCGTTATGTTTTTTAGAATATTTTTTAAAATTTTTTATGTTATGTAAAGTCATGAAAGAATTTCAGTTATGTTAAAATAAACTTTAAAATGTTCCTCAAATTGTGGTTTACTTTTTATTAAACGTTCTTTTACCAATATTTACTTTCTATATTTTACGCTTTGCACTACTTTCCATACTAGACGAACTATTTTGCATCGGGGCTCGTAGTATCAAGCAACTCGTTCAATAAACAATCGAACAACACCCGTACCGTACGTCTTGTGGTTCTAACAAGAGAACACTGTGCTGCATCGCGCTGGCGCCGAGATCGTGTGGTCTATCGACGTTAATTTTTTTTGTGGGGCTATGTTTAATCCCAGGTACATATACTCGTATGTGAATACGCTGCAGAAGATTAGTGTCTAAAATCAACACAACCAATACTATCAATGAGTACGTACCCAATTTATGTTGGATATGCACCGCCCGTCGAAGCCGCAGGAAGCGATGTAACATTCTATACATACAGTAATTAAGTGTTCTTTTAAATAAAAATATAATTCAACGAAATATGAACTGTATTTTTTTTAATAGTTAAAGAAAGTTACAGTTATCCAATATAGAAAAACCTAAAAACTAATACAAGTTTGATAAGTCACATTCAGACGGCGTACCGCTTGCACACTTAAGTAATTATTATAATTTATAACAATTTGCTATACAGAATTAAATTAATGTAGGTACAATAAATCAAAACCATAAGATTACAAACTTAAAAAATAAGCAAGTAGGTAAGTAGCGAAAATCTTTGTCATTATAATAATGAATGTCAGTTTAAAGTTCGAGAGTCTATTGAAAATCCTGGACACCATATAATTAGGATCTCTGAGATAAGGTTTAGAGGAAAGAGTTATGGACACTTTTAAATTATTAATGAAAAGATATGTACTTGAAAAACAGAAAAACAGCAAAATATAATTACTCACTACTTATCTGTCAGGGCCGCAAAGCACGCGGTGAGAGACACAGCAGGCAACGTAACACCCCCTTACTCTAAAATTTCCATGGTCGCGTGGTTTGGGAATAATAATGTTGCTAAATAAATAAATATATAACTAACTAAATAAATAAATAAAAACATGCTTTCACGTTGAATAACTTTCTGGCTAACAGTTTATATCTATTTCTAGTTTCATTTACTTTTTTGTGTTATATTGTTATGTATTTATTATTAAAATGTTGCTGATTTGTCATCCGTACGTCATTAAGGCCCTCACTGAAAATCAGCGTTGCAGTGCTTCTTGACTGCGGCACTACGACATCGTAGCTGAATGGAGGCCTTACTGTCACTTTAAATTAAGGGGGGTTAGGCAGAATCTCATATCTCTTATGTCGATAGCATCGTCGTCACTGTGATTGGTTGAGAGATCACCGTGATTAGCCAACGGATTATTGCGACATCATGCGTTTCCCAACCAATCACAATGATCACGATACGATCGCCATGTGAGATATGATATTCTGCCTAACCCCCAAGGTCATCACATATTTAAATTTATTTTTTGGCTGTCAATTGTACAAAGTGGCAATTAACAACAGTTTTCTTTCTTTTCTTTCTTTCTTTCATGGACTTGGAAAAGGTTAAGCGTATATTTTGAAGCAGTCCTATACTGCTTCAAAACATACATAGAGAATCTGCTGGGCGAGGGTCTTTTCCCTTCACGGGCGGTGCACACGCCCCCGGTCATGGCTCCGCCAAATGGTGACCGACGACGTGGAGGTACCGCCCGTGACGACGACTAAAATGGGGGCGGCGGTAGCGCGTATGCGGAGAGGCGCCGCCCCCGGGCCGGACGGGGTTCCCGTCCGAGTGCTGGCCCTGGTCCTCGACCACCTTGAGCCCCGCCTCAGGGGACTGTTCGGCGCTTGCCTGCTGTCCGGACGGTTCCCTGACTGCTGGAAGGAGGGGAAGCTCGTGCTCCTGCCGAAGCCGGGACGGCCTCCGAACACAGTCTCGGCCTTCAGGCCCATCGAGTTGCTGGACGAGGTGGGCAAACTCCTCGAGCGGGTAGTCGCTGCCCGCATCGTCCGGCACCTAGAAGCGGTTGGCCCCGACCTGTCCGACGCCCAGTTTGGATTTCGGGCGGGTCGGTCTACGGTCGACGCCATTCTGCGCCTGAGAGCCGCGGCTGCGGAGGCCGTCACCTCGAGGGATGTGCTGTTGGCGGTGTCGCTCGACATCGCCAACGCCTTCAATAGTCTGCCATTCGGCTGCATCAAGAAGGCACTCCGGTACCATGGAGTGCCCCTCTACCTAAGGCGGCTGGTGGCGAACTACCTCGACGGCCGCAGCGGCCTCTTCGTGGACCGGGAAGGGGACGTTGTAAGGAGGGCTATGTCGTGCGGCGTCCCGCAGGGTTCGGTTCTTGGGCCGCTCCTGTGGGACATCGGCTACGACTGGGTCCTCCGTGGCCGGCTCCCCCCCGGGCTGGGCGTAATTTGCTACGCAGACGATACGCTCGTCACAGCCCGGGGCTGGACCCTCGAGGAGGCGGCAACGCTGGCCACTTCAGGTACCGCGGAGGTGGTCAGGCGGATCGAGGCGCTGGGGCTTAGGGTGGCCCTTGAAAAGTCGGAGGCCCTACTCTTCCATGGGCGCCGACGGGGCCCGCCCTCCAGCGCCACGATAACGGTCAATGGGGTGGGCTTGCCAATCCAGGCCCACATCAAATATCTGGGCCTGGTATTGGACGGACGGTGGCACTTTGACGAGCACTTCCGCCGTCTTGCGCCAAAGCTCGTCGGCACGGCGTCCGCCCTCGGGCGACTGATGCCGAATTTGGGTGGAACGAGTCTCGCGTGTCGACGACTCTACGCGGTAGTACAGTCGATGGCACTGTACGGCGCGCCCGTGTGGGCGGAGTCCCTGGCCGCTCACAATAGGGCCCTTCTGTGGCGTCCACAGAGGGTCGTAGCGGTCAGGGCAATACGCGGGTACCGCACGGTCTCGACCGATGCAGCCTGCGCCGGAACCCCCCCGTGCTGGAGGCGGAAGTGCTCGCCGACGTCTATCGGCGGGCGTCGACGGCGCGGGCGGGGGGCAGCCATCCCTCGCCGAGCGCAATGTCATCGTGGCGGGGCGATGCCCGCCGCGCCACCGTCCTAAAGTGGAGGTCTCGGCTGGAGACGCCTCGGGCCGGTCTTTGGACCATGGGGGCGCTCCAGCCGATTTTGGAAGAATGGGCAGGGCGACAGCACGGGATCCTCACCTTCCGGTTGGTGCAGGTTTTGTCGGGGCATGGTTGCTTCGGCAAATACCTGCACATGATTGCTAGGAGGGAGACGACCCCAGGCTGTCACCACTGCGGCTGCGACGAGGACTCGGCGCAGCACACGCTCGAGTCGTGCCCGGCCTGGGATGTGCACCTAAAATAAAAAAAAAAAATAGGATTGGTTATTGACATCGGGCGTTATTAAGGAATGCTTGATTTATAAAAAGTACAACATGCGAAAGCTTTACTTTGGTCGTATAGTTGCGTGGGAGTAGTATGAAACCGGACTTATATCGAATAACCATCTCATTTTATGCGATGTTTCTCTCTTAATAACTCGAAGCGTTGAAGTACGGGTTGTTCATTGTAAATTAAATTTTTTAAAGGTTCAGTGAAAGGATTGCGAATGTAAATTTTGCTCAGGTTTTCATTATAAATTATAATGCAGCCTTCCTACGTAAAATGCGTCGGGGTAATGAATCCGAAATGGGAATTGATATTGCGTGCAGATTTCTTAGGGCGTGATGTCTGCTTATGTAATTATCTAATTATGTGTCACAGATGAACATCATGTGTTTCTCACTAAACTGCACGATATTGATTTTTTTTTTGTCCATTTTAGATCTATATTTTTTAGCAATTGACATGCTCCGCTACTTTTTAAAGTATAAATTATTTGTGAATAAGGAAAAAGACAAATGTGATGAGAAAATTGGGATGATCGAAAGATCAGTGGCTTAGAGTACTTCCCCGAATTGGAAAAGACGCGAGTTCGATTCCCGCTCCTACTAAAAATCTCTTTTTTTTGTTTTAGAGTGGGTTCCTGTATGGTTTATATTCACAGTTCGACTCCGTATTCTATACTTATATAAATTAGCGACTACTTGTTTTTCTCACTTCATTCATCAAGTAGGCATTAAAATTTAAAATTATAGCTTTAATAATTACCATTAGTTTTCTCGAACATTAAGCTTTAGAGAAACTATAAATACAACAACGCTAACGGACCTATTTGGCGTAGCGTGAAAGATAGAACCCTGTTAAGGGTGACCGACTCCGAATATGAACAATCATTGTGCGAGTTATATTCAATGGAACTAACGGGTAGTCTAGTATTATATAGCTCGGATACTCTACCATGACTGTTTATATTGAGAGTATTTTTATGTGGTAGATAATGCTCTCCACAACTTATAGTTTGCCTATAGACAACAGTTCCAAGATTGTGAGTTAAGTACTTGACGTAATAAACAAGACAAGACATTATTGCCCATCGCGTATTTAAATTCTCTAAGAAACACACACACCCACACTTCCATCACTCCGTTGTCATGAAATCGTTAAGTATTAACTATTAGACGAATTAGAAATGTGACTCTATTCGGAACTACAAGTCATAGGCGTAAATTTATTGAGTGCTTTGCTACTTCGAGAATTAATAGGCTGGTTCAATCGGGGAAGTGTCCTCATACTGAAAATCTGCGTTGAAGTGCCGCGGTAGGTGTGTGTTGTATGGTGAGTGAACGCGTGAAGCTCAAACGCCCTCCTCATATCTATTTAGGCAAGCTATCTTGCGGTTTTTAGCCACAGAGTCATCGAGTACATATACAGGTGGTGGATTTTTTGCTTGCCCATGAGTGCTTCTCACTTATCATCACTCATCAGGCGGGCTGTGGCTCGTCTTCCACCGATAGCAATATAATAATGAGGTTATTTTCAAAAATCAAATATATTGGCTTTACCTTACCACACTTTTGCTTTCTCTTTTACAAGGTAAAAAAGGTAACACGTTTTTATTTTAATCTTGACTATATTGCCAAAGTTTTATTTTTAAATTTTAGTTATTTTAGACTACGGCAAAGCCAAAAGGAAGGGTTGCCTGTAGATACTTATACCATGTGTGTTTGAAACACCAACAAAATTATAATGGTATATTTGGTCGTAAAGACAAATGTGATGAGGAGATTGGGATGACCGAAAAGGTCGGTACGGTAGCTCAGTGGCTTAGAGCACTTCCCCGGATTGGAAGGGACGCGGGTACGATTCTCGCTCGTACTAAAAATCTCTTTTTCCTCATTCACAAATAATTTGTACTTTATAAAGTAGCTGAACATGTCAAATGCTAAAAAACATAGATCAAAAATGGTATATTTATTACAAACATGCGACCATGGTTCTACCTTGATCATTTATTTAATTATTTTCTTATTTCGTACTTTTTTTTAGATTTTCCGTGTGGGGCCGGCTTTAGAATTGTCCCACCCCTCCACCACTGGGAGTCGTAAAAGCCGACTGCCCTCAGTCGGCTTTTACGACTCGGGAGTGGGCAGCAGCACTCCCTCGAGTATTAACAACAAACACAGCGATCGCCAACCCGCCTGCCAAGCGTGGCGATTACGGCACTATCCCCCATTCTTGGGGAGGCCTATGTCCAGCAGTGGACGTTAAAAGGCTGATGGATGGATGGATGATGTTTTTGATAGCTTTTTTATTTGTGCAGTCGAGTTACAGTTTATAAACTTTATTTTTTATTTATTAACACATAAGAGCTGGTTCTATTTTTTTTCGTTTACTTATCATTATTAATATGCACTACATAATATTATAAATTCGAAAGCTTTTCTTTTTGTGTTTTTATTTTTTGTTACGCTTTCATGCCGTGGGGCAATCGTCATGAAATTTTGCATACCTATATTTTGGATTCCAGAGAAGGCTACCTATTGTCTCCCGAAAAATTTACAACTATCCTTTGGGGATAAATATTGAATGTGCTGTTGAGAGACGTATCTGAATCCTGAAGTTCTGAATTTCTGAAGTCCACGCGGACAAAGTCGCGGGCAGAATATAGTTTAATAGTACTCGGTTGCGACTGCACATACCACATAAATCCATTATCCGCCGATCCAGTAACATCGTTACATTTCGGTGCGTCATTAGCATTGCAGTTATGAAATTGTATTCGGATTTTCACTTACTCGTAAATTCTATGATAGCTGCACTGTACAAATAGCTTGTGATATTTTCTATAAAATTGAATATTAAAACATGTTTTCCCAGTGGTATTAATAATAATAAATATTCGCGGACATCTTCACACAACGTCCTCTGGTCCCAAATTAAGCTTAACGCTTGTGCTATGAGTACCAGAGGACGGATATGATACATATACTCTTCGATCAATAATGCAATGATCGAAGCGTATACAAAATGATTTTTGAAGTGAAAACTTCTTTAGGCGTCATGAGCACTTTTTGGGTGAACAAAAATCATGGAACTCGCGTCATCGTCACCGAACGCTCCGATCTTCTTTAGGCTCGTTGAGTACTTTTTGGGTGAACAGAAATCATGGAACTCGCGTCACCATGATAGTCGATATCGCTTAAAGGGAATAGAAAGAAACTTAAGATCAACTTCAGTTACGTTCGCTACTACGCTTTAAAATTGGTTATTGCTGTGCAGCTAGTCCATGGTTCTAAAATAATAATTATAACATCATGGAATACTTAGTGGACGACTATAAAAGTAGGTATATGCGAATTTATTGATTAATTCTATGGAATCTGTTTTCTAAAACTTGAGGTATTTGATGCGAGATTGATTTACAGTTGTCATATTCTTGATATTATAATCTCTACACCGTTTACTAAAAGTTTTGTAATAAATAATATTAAAATTATCTTCTTATTTTTATATATTAGTTACTGTGAGCGGACCCACCCAAGCCGATGATAGCAAATAGCTATTTATTTGGCAACATGTTATTAGAAAGTCAAACAGGTTTTGAGTAAATACTTTTTTCGTTGGCGCATTTCTGGCTTACTACCAGCATAACGAACTGATCGAGGTAAATTAATTGTGTGTCAATGAGTTGGTCGTAGGTCGAAGAGGACAAGATAAAGCACATCTCTCGCTACAAGCACTTGTATTGCCCCAGTTTTAAGCTTGTATTAGTGTTTAGATATTTTTTATATATATTTTTAGCATTTGACATGCTTAGCACTATACATTAAACACAAAGTGAAAAATGTGAAATCGAAAATAACAGTCAGGAGCAGGATTTGAACCTGCATCTTCGGGATACCGTCCAGATGCTTTACCAATTCAGCCATCCTGACAATTGCTCCTGACTGCTAATTTCGATAACACATCATACTTAACGTCTTTGGGTGACGTCTGCGCCATCTGTCGGAAGTATTTTCATACATTATACCGACCAGGTAAACTTAATTTTACAATTAAGATTTTACCTAATAATGACGCAAACCCTTTAAATATTTAGATATTTTTTATATATGTTTTTAGCATTTGACATGCTTAGCACTATACATTAAACACAAAGTGAAAAATGTGAAATCGAAAATAACAGTCAGGAGCAGGATTTGAACCTGCATCTTCTGGATTCCGTCCAGATGCTTTACCAATTCAGCCATCCTGACAATTGCAGACGTCACCCAAAGACGTTAAGTATGATGTGTTATCGAAATTAGCAGTCAGGAGCAATTGTCAGGATGGCTGAATTGGCAAAGCATCTGGACGGTATCCGGGAGATGCAGGTTCAAATCCTGCTCCTGACTGTTATTTTCGATTTCACATTTTTCACTTTGTGTTTAATTGTATTAGTGTGTTGTTATAATTTTTTATGTAAGAACAAGACCGGAGTCAGTTTTGTAATCAGGGCTGACATCCTCTAAGGACTGCCAAGATGTTATTTAACAGCTGGTACTAGCTACTTAACGTGCTTTTCGAAGCACAGAGAAGATCAGCTGTCCACTAGGTGTCACTTTTTGATCACCCATCTAATTGCCAGCCGAGCTAAAGCTGCTCAAGTTCGAACTACAAATGCACAACTAGGCTACGACCTTCTACTACGAGGTGTGAAAAACTATAATACTCGTAATACTAGATTCAGTTCAATTCTTCTTGCGATCCGATTTTTGTCCGTGTGGTGACGGACTAAGAATACAAGTGTCACCACCCCATTCTTTCCCACGGGTGTCGTATGAGGCGACTAGGGGAAGTAAGCAATTGTCATCCATTGCATGACTGGTGGTCGGGCTGGGTACCGGGTGGGAGTACTCACTTGGTATCGGGCCCGAGCGGGTTGGTACCACCATCTCCTGTGTGACCGGCCATGAAGCACATCGTTGCGTTTTGGCTGTAGCAGGAGATAGCCGTTTATATTTCATTTCATATCTGTGAAATGAATTATTGAGCAGCGGCTTGACAATACTCTCGGTATAGTCAAGTCCATGGGCGACGGTTACCATTTACCATCAGATGGACCGTGGCTGGTCTGCCACTAAATGCAATAAAAAAAAACCTGATAATTCCGCCACTGACAGTACTATTGATTATTTTACTCCAATTGTTATGAGCTGGTTAAATCTTACTATGTAAAAAAGATTCAGCAGACATCCGAATACGACACTTGTCAAAACGTCACTTTATGGCGTATTAATAATTTCTACGCAAAAATAGCAATTCCATAGGAACGATCCGTTTTTCCGGGATATGAGTAGTATATAATTTTTTAAAGTATGTATTTGTGTTTAAAGTATATATCCTTTTCTGGGCGCCAGACAATATATTATATGCAAAATTTCATGATGATCAGTTTCTTTTTATTGCATTTAGTGGCAGATGAGCAACGGCCCATCTGATGGTAAATGGTAAACGTCGCTCATGGACTCAACTATATTGTCAAGCCGCTGCTCACCATTTCATTTCACCGATATGATATGAAAGAATAAACGGCTATCTGCTACTACAGCCAAAACGCAACGATGTACTTCATGGCCGGTCACACGGAAGATGGTGGTACCTACCAACCCGCTCGGGCCCGATACCAAGTGAGTTCTCCCATTCGGTACCCAACCCTACCACCAGTCATGCAATGGATGGTAATTGCTTACTTCCCTTAGTCGCCTCATACGACACCCGTGGGAAAGAATGGGGTGGTGACACTTGTATTCTTAGTCCGTCACCACACGGACAAAAAGTAGTTACGGCTGGGAAGCGTAAAAATCAAACGCTCTTTCAAATATATATAAATAAAAATGAATCACTGAAATGTATGTACGCGCATAACTTTCGAACGACTGCACCAAATTGGATAATTCTTTTTTTTTGTATTTGTTATTGTCAGCACAAGGTTTGTATAAAAGACAATTTAAAAAAAATCGTACAGTTTTTTTTTTAATCTCACAATATGAAAAGTGATTGAGTGAATGGGACAAGACTGTGAGTTACTTTCGATACATCAAACGTGTCTGGAATTTTTGATATTCTGACTAATTAGAATTTACCGGAAGTGTTACGTTACCTTAGTCCGCAACTGTACACCACCCGTGTAAAGCGGGCATAAATAGTAAAACACGTCTTTCAGAATTTTAGAAATCATTCACGAAAAAGAATTATGGCGGTACGAAGTTCACCGGGTCAGCTAGTTTATAATATTAGTAAAGATATCATATAGTCTGTTGATTAATAACATATAATATGTATGTGGGATGGGTATTTTTCACACTTCCGTTCCATTCCTACATCTCGGTCTTCCTGCTTTTGTCTGTCCCCAGACAAAATACACCTGTACTACCTAAACACAAATTCCCTAATCTATATTATCACAAACTTTAACAAAAACTTATCTGCTATATCAACAACATAATAGTACTTAACTCTTAAAACAAACTTACAAAAAAAACATCTTTTAGTTACATTTGAATTTTAAAACAAAATAGCATCTCAGCATTACTTACTTATTACTATTAAACAGACTATAATCTACATTAAATGAGGCAACACATCTTAACTTTTCTAATTTTATCTAAGCTTTTATATAAACATATAATTATCATTACAAACTTGCAGGCATAAGCTAAAATAACTCTTAATGAATTAGTGTCAACAAGTTTAGGTTACGATCTCCCTTATGTGATACCAATGTACTGATCAACTAATCAGTCATGAACTAATAATAGTACCTATATCAAACTCTGACATCTGCATAGTAACTGAAACAAATAAAACGTTATTGATTAATCATCAGACTCATTACCACATATAGGCCACCTCTTCATATTATCAGCAGAAGTTGAGGTCCTGTTTGGACCTTCTGCAGAACTGTTTACTTTCTCGACCTCATATCTATCTTTTCCTTTTGACTGTGTAATCTTGTTGGGGCCTAAATACTTGGGACGCAGCTTCAAACCAGGGCCGAACGGTGTCCTTTTTATAGCCACATGGTCTCCTTTATTATATTGAAAACTCTTCTTTCTCTTCTTGTTGTAGCCCTTCACATTTTCTTCTTGTATTTTCAAAATCTGTTGTTTAGCGTTTAGTCTACTTTCCTCTCTGTCTTCAGAATATTGATTTGCATCTTCTCCTTGCAGTATTTCTATTATCCTTATGTCCTCTTGACATCTCATTTTCGTACCTATGAGCAGTTCATATGGGGTAGTATTTATACTGCGCTGGAACGTACTGTTTAGTGCTCTTTGCACTTTACTTATGTGACGATACCATACTCCATCATTTTCCACACACAACTTAGTCAAAGATGGTATAAGAATCCTATGCACTCTTTCCACTTGCCCATTTCCACGATGTATACCTGTAGTTATTTTAATATGTTGTATGTTTTCTTGCTTACAATATTCCTGAAATTCTAGGCTTGTGAAAGCGGACCCTTGTCTGTAATAATCCTGCGAGGATTTCCAAACGTCTGTTGATGTATTCGCAACTTGTTAAGAGTCTCTGTACTTGAGGTAGATTTCGTGGCAAACAACCATACAAACTTTGTAAATGAATCTATAATGGTGAGTATGTGATTATATTGCTTCTTTGTCTCCGTTAGTGGTCCTACATGATCTAAATGCAACGTGTCGAAAGGTAAGCTTTCTTTATCTATTGGATTTAAGAATCCTTCTTGTTTACTCTCTTTTCTAGATGCTAGTAAACATGGAATACAGCTCCTTAAAAACCCTTCTATTTTTCTATTAATGTCTTTAATATAATAATATTTGTTGAGTAAATCCTTCATTTTAGTTTTTCCAAAATGGCCATTGCCATGTACTATCTTTAATATCTCTTTTTCCATCGTCTTCGGTACTACTAACTGCTTCTGGTTACTTTTATACAGCACATTATCTTCCAACCAATAATCGTAATAGGGACCTCCATTTAGAATTTCTTTTATAGCCTTCAAACCATCATCATCATTTTGTGCCTGCCTCAGGTTGTTTTTCTGCGTGGTAGTTACAGCAACATAAGGAATTCTACTTAGCGCATCTACATGTTTCATTTTCGTGCCAGCTCTGTGCTCCAACTCATAGTCGTATTCATTTAACATCAGCACCCATCTTGCTACTTTTGCTGTTAGGTCTTTCTTTCTCAAAGTTTGCTCGAATGCTTTACAATCTGTCACTATCTTGAAGTGAATGCCATAGAGGTAGTGTCTGAACTTCCTTATCGTCGCCCGCCGATAGATGTCGGCGAGCACCTCCGCTTCCAGATCCCCCCACGGGGGGGTTCCGGCCGACGCACAGGCTGCATCGGTCGAGACCGTGCGGTACCCGCGTATTGCCCTGATCGCTACGACCCTCTGTGGACGCCACAGAAGGGCCCTATTGCGAGCGGCCAGGGACTCCGCCCACACGGGCGCGCCATACAGTGCCATCGACCGTACTACCCCCGCGTAGAGTCGTCGACACGCGAGACTCGGTCCGCCCAAATTCGGCATCAGTCGCCCGAGGGCGGACGCCATGCCGACGAGCTTTGGCGCAAGACGGCGGAAGTGCTCGTCAAAGTGCCACCGTCCATCCAATACCAGGCCCAGATATTTGATGTGGGCCTGGATTGGCAAGCCCACACCATTGACCGTTATCGAGGCGCTGAAGGGCGGGCCTCCTCAGCGCGCCCATGGAAGAGTAGGGCCTCCGACTTTTCAAGGGCCACCCTAAGCCCCAGCGCCTCGATCCGCCTGACCACCTCCGCGGTACCTGAGGTGGCCAGCGTTGCCGCCTCCTCGAGGGTCCAGCCCCGGGATGTGACGAGCGAATCGTCTGCGTAGCAAATTACGCCCAGCCCGGGGGGGAGCCGGCCACGGAGGACCCAGTCGTAGCCGATATCCCACAGGAGCGGCCCAAGAA
Source organism: Leucoma salicis (assembly GCA_948253155.1). NCBI lineage: Eukaryota > Metazoa > Arthropoda > Insecta > Lepidoptera > Erebidae > Leucoma > Leucoma salicis. The sequence continues at coordinate 11,019,183 of OX411818.1, forward strand.
CCGAACCTTGCGGGACGCCGCACGACATAGCCCTACTTACAACGTCCCCTTCCCGGTACACGAAGAGGACGCTGCGGCCGTCGAGGTAGTCCGCCACCAGCCGCCTTAGGTAGAGGGGCACTCCATGGTACCGGAGTGCCTCCTTGATGCAGCCGAATGGCAGACTATTGAAGGCGTTGGCGATGTCGAGCGACACCGCCAACAGCACATCCCTCGAGGTGACGGCCTCCGCAGCCGCGGCCTTCAGGCGCAGAATGGCGTCGACCGTAGACCGACCCGCCCGAAATTCAAACTGGGCGTCGGACAGGTTGGGGCCGACCGCTCCTAGGTGCCGGACGATGCGGGCAGCGACGGGTAGTGCTCGAGGAGTTTGCCCACCTCGTCTAGCAACACGATGGCCTGAAGGCCGAGACTGTATTCGGAGGCCATCCCGGCTTCGGCAGGAGCACGAGCTTCCCCTCCTTCCAGCAGTCAGGGAACCGTCCGGACACCAGGCAAGCGCCGAACAGTCCCCCGAGGCGGGGCTCAAGGTGGTCGAGGACCAGGGCCAGCACTCGGGCGGGAACCCCGTCCGGCTCGGGGGCGGCGCCTCTCCGCATACGCGCTGCCGCCGCCCCCATTTCCGTCGTCGTCACGGGCGGTACCTCCACGTCGTCGGCCTCCCGGTCATCATCTGGCGAAGCCATGGCCGGGGGCGTGTGCACCGCCCGTGAAGGGAAAAGTCCCTCGACCACCTCAGAGAGGAAGCCCGGCTGGAGGGTCTCCGTAAGGGGGGGCCCTGGGCGCGGAGCTTGTTGCCAGGGGTCACGCTCGAGACCCTCCAGCATCTCCTGCCTTTTCGCATCTTTGGCGCGACAGATGGCCAGCTTTAACGCGGCGCGCGCACTGCTGTACGCCGCATACAGCCGGCCCTTCCGCTCTTCGTCGCGGATTCGGCGACGGCGGCTGCGGGTGTAGGACCTGCGGGCACGAATACAGGCCGCACGGAGGTCCGCCAGCTCCGGGGACCACCAGTAGACCCCTTTCCGTCGAGGCGAGTGCCGCACGCGCGGCATGGCCGCATCGCAGATCTGCGTAAGCATGCCGCGAATGCGGCCAGCCTCGGCGTCCACGTCTTCCGTCAGGGGGGGAGGCAGCCAAGATTGAAAAATGGCCGCCTCCACTAGCAGGTCCCGGTCGAGCCTACCCACAGCCCATCGCGGAAAAGCGGGAGTTCTGTCCGCCGCGTGACCCCTGCTGGCGCCCTGAAGTTTCCGGGAGACCCTATCTGAATGTATCTGTGGTCAGATAGGGCCTCGACCTCCTCCAGGACTCGCCAGCTCCTTACTCGTGCGGCGACGCCGGGGCTAGCGTACGAAAGGTCCACTATCGACCCGCCCCAGGGTCGCACGCACGTTTGGGCGGACCCTCGGTTGAGTAACACGAGGTCCGCCGCTGCCGCCCACTCTTGGACCGCCGCATCTTGGGGGTCCGTCCTGGGGGACCCCCACGCCGTTGATTTGGCGTTGAAGTCCCTCAGCACGAGCACAGGGCTCGGTGCTATACGCCGTATCGAGGTCTCCAGGTTGTGCAGGAAGACCTCGAAAGCAGCCAGACTACGACTAGGGGAGAAGTACACGCCATACAGCGTGACCCCTCCCCATTCGGCCGCCACATATCCCGTGCCCTGGTCTTTGAGTGACAAGGGCGGAGAATGCGGCGCCGCAAAGCCGACGACCGCCACGGAGCCATCCCCGCTACCCGCCCAATTGGGGCGATCCGGGACTATGTAGGGCCATCTAAACACACCTTACCAAGAGAAAACACTTTAGTTTGACCAAGGTCGGTCAACATGATTCGATCATCAGACAATAAAGATTGTTTTCCTTTACTAATATATTGAAATGACAAAGCGGATAGTAAATTAACCTCTGAACCTGTGGCCACTAATGCACTTATTGATTTATTGCACATATTCACTGAAACAACACTTCTTTTACTATAATTTTCACTATTTTCCGTTTGCATTTGCATAATTTTCCACATTTTATTTCCATCAACTTTATTTCTTTCGTGCTGGTTCTCTATGTTTGACATCTTACTCTGTTCACCTTCATTACAGACTATATTTCGTCTATGTACTTCATTCTGCGATTCATTCGTTCTCTCGCAGCTCTCAGCTGTCACATCGCTCCTTACATATGAACCGAACATGGCCGACCGTTCACGAAGTGACCCGAACGACTTGCTCGGCCCGTGCGCACCAACACTAGTACTTGCACCCGTACTTACTTGCTGTTGTTGAGTACAATGCCGGCCAATATGTCCATATGAATTGCACCGGAAACATTTCAGTCTGTTTGGGCACATACTTGCAACATGATTCTGATCTCCACAGTTATAACACCGCCTCGGACCTGGTCTCGAACCGGTGATAGTTGTCGTCGCACTCGTTCGCTTCGATAGTAAATGCAGGGGTTTCGATAGCCTCACCTTCTTTGTACTCTTAACTTTTTCATAATCAGTAGTTTCTCCATTAGTACTGTATATTGATTGATACCATACAACATGACCTTGCACGATATTGATATTGACGATCACGACGAACCGTCGTGATCGTCAATACCATCAATAATGTATTGAATAGCTACATAGTCAGGAAATTTAGCTCGCTTACCCAGTTCCTTGATAGTGAGTATGTACTGGATATAGGTTTCATCTTTATGTTTTCTTCGTGTAGACATCAACTCGTGCATCTCCTTAGCGCTAACAGCATCTGGAAATTCTTTTATGAGGGCGACTTTTAACTCATCGTACGTCTTATATGCTTTTTCAGATCTTAGCCACAGTTCAGCGGTACCAGTGAGTGATCTGCGAGCCACGATTAGTTTCTGCTGAGCGGACCATTGGATTTCTCGGCATTGTCGTCATCTTTATGGTATTCATCTTTATGTTTTCTTATATGCTTTTTCAGATCTTAGCCACAGTTCAGCGGTACCAGTGAGTGATCTGCGAGCCACGATTAGTTTCTGCTGAGCGGACCATTGGATTTCTCGGCATTGTCGTCGATATCCTGCGCCCACTTGGTCGAGGAATATGTCTTATCATCACCGCTAAACATCCATACTTAACTTCGCCATCATGCCGTCCACGCTGAGCGTCGCGCCGCCGCCGCCTTTCTCCATACTCATTTTCGGTAATCGCCTTACTGTGAATATCGCAAATATCGTCGTCGTCGTCTTTGCGCCTTCTCTTACCAATGTACCGTTGAGTACGTCGTGATTTCGCCGTGAGTTGAGATTGCAACGTTGCTGCACGCTTCACCTTTACCATCGTATATCTTGCCAATCGTATTAGTTGCGCCGTTGTAACTTCGCAAATGCCATCCCGGACGAGCCCCCAAAATTTGTGGGATGGGTATTTTTGGTATGCGAAGTAAAAACCACGGACAACTTTTAAAAAACTTTTATTTTCACCTTTAGACGTCTTTACCAATTTCCTACTCTTCCGCCATTGCTCAACCAACTATATATCTCACTCTTTCAGTCATCACTCTCTCACTCACTCACGTTCACACTTCCGTTCCATTCCTACATGTATGTATTACTTACTTACTTATCATCACACCATTTCCCTTGCGGGGTAGGCAGAAAGAACAGAGTGCCAAGAGGCTCTATTCTTGCATACATCTCACGCTTCCTCAACATTCATAACTCTGTCTGACCACATGTGGCACCGGCATCACCCTGAACATCCGCATACATATCTCCAAAATATTCACACAATCGGCTTAACACATCTTGTGTTTGCGTAAGAATGTCTCCACCTTTTGACCTTATTTTATTCATTCTGAAAGCTGGCCAACCACTCTGAGATTTCTTCACCGGGAGGTCCAGAAAAGTTTGGTGTTGCTCTCGAAGTTTTTGGTCAGCCTTTCTTCTGCAATCATATTTGCTCTATCACGCTTCTCTTTCACTAAGGCTTTGGAGTCATTCTTACGTTGCCGGTATATTTCTTTCTTCTGTTCTTTAATACTTGCATTCAGTTTCAAAGAAGATACATAGTCCAGCCACGCTTTCTTCTTTTGGTCTACGGAAGCTGCTACTTCCGTAGACCATGCATCACCTTTCACTTTCCTATGCTTCTTTGAGCATCCACATACTTCTTTCGCTGTATCTACCATACCAAGAAAATCTTTAGGACACCTGTTTAAAAACCATATTTTTTTTTCTTAAAAATATCTTAAAGAGTAATTTTTTTTATTGCTTGTAGTGGCAGACGAGCCACGGTCCATCTGATTGTAAATGGTAACTGTCGCCCATGGACTCGACTATACCGAAAGTATTGTCAAGCTGCTGCTCACCAATTCATTTCACAGATATGAAATGAAATATAAACGGCTATCTCCTGCTACAGCCACAACGCAACGATGTGCTTCATGGCCGGTCACACAGGAGATGGTGGTACTAACCCGCTCAGGCCCGATACCAAGTGAGTACTCCCACTTGGTAGGGCTGGGCCCTACAAGTCACCAGTCATGCAATGCATGATAATTGCTTACTTCCCTTAGTCGCCTCATACGACACCCGTGGGAAATAATGGGGTGGTGACACTTGTATTCCTTCCCCCTTATAGATTATCCCACTTGTAGTCCGTCACCACACGGACAAATTTTTTTAATCTATATTTTTAGCACTTGACATGCTCAGGTACTTTTAGAGTACAAAAAATTGTTTCAAAGCTGTTGCGTGGTTTAGTAGAAGTAAGCAGAATTATCTTTAACTCCGTAACTACCTCTGTCTCGACGCAGCCATTGATTTTGTGTTATATTATTTATTTATTATATTAAAGATATTATTGTAGTGCACCTCTCTGAGACCGGTAATAACAAGGTACAATGAACAAACATTGGTAGTGATTGTAATCGAATCGCCTTTGTTTCTATTGTTTTCTAAATAGTATTAAACACATGATTTGTTATGCAGTTACACCAGCTATTGAATCTGATGTTTAATGATATCAGAGTTTATCAATATAAACAGCCACGCGATGTTGTATACAAAATAGAAAGAAGTAATTTTTTTCAGCCTATCATACTAGCAACATATGTACCCGTTTCTCCACTATAGTTTTAGGTCACAAACAAAGACTTTCGTTTGAATAGCCACAGGTAAGCCGTGCCAGGCACCTATAGGACCAGAACAGATGCAGGCGAAGTTTTTGCCGCGAGCACTGCGCACTAGGTCAATAGGTTTACTCAAGTATCAACTCAGAAAAGCGAAATCTGAGCCTTTATTTAGATATTTTTGTACGCTTTACACTTACTCGTATATACGAAGCGTAGAATTGATCTTTGAACACTAAACATTAAGAATTTGTAATGCACTCTTGATTTCTAGGTATTTAACACTGTACTTCTTAGGCAGTCGACGTCTTCAAACGGATGCTCTATTGTTTAGTTATGTTTGTGACATTATCCAAGAATTTTGTCTGGAGCTCGCTGCTTTGTATTTATATTATGTCCTTTGACAAATTACCATTAAATATTATAGGGTTACTGTAATCATCGTTTAGTTCGATCTTACAAAGTGATCTAAAATTCTGGATAATTTTATGCAAGTTAGCCATGCTCCGTTCCCCGACTCAGTGTATTGATTTTTGTTATTTGCATCCCGTCTGCTCTCTCGTACATCTGCGGCTATTGTTAGCTAAATAGTAATTTATAGGGTTTCTTTAAATAAACAGAACCGTGGTGGTACAATGTTATACATATAAGAGTAGATACATGCTATCAACAGAACAAACAACGTAACGCAAAGACTGATCGTGGGATGTTCGAATAACCGTCTCGTGACGGTTTCGATCTCGGCTAATCTGTTCTGTGGCTAATTTCATTTAGCGTTTCATAACTTTATGCAGTCTAACTTAAAATTGTGCCAGTCATATTCTTTCCATCTGTTCCAGCCACAAATAATTTCTGTCCTAATGTTGGATGGCTGTCTTGCTGCCCCTTTCCCTTGTATTCCCTCAGTCTGTTTATACGACTCGCAAGGAGTATTTACTAGTATTCACACGTACAAATGACAATGGATATTGTACTATATTTTTAATAAAATTATTCTAGCTTGAACCTTTCTCCAGGTGGCATAAAATTATATATAAAACACATTTTCTTAAGAAAGTAATATTTTCCTACAAATATTGTGCTATTACCAGTTGGAATCGCTAAAATACCTTTTTAGCCAATAATTTCTCCGTAAAAGGAAACGACAAAAATTTCGACGTTGATAAAATAACAAAGTCGCGACTTTTCTGTAAACCTTTTTAATCGAAGTTATTGTAGTGAAATATTCTCGGTTAAAAGGTCTATTTTAGAGTTAGTAAGCGTTTGAGAAGTTCTAAAATATTATTAGATTCCGCAATGTGTCTATAGATATAAAGCCTAAGCTGTATATTCCGAAATATACCGGTCCTGCCCTTCTATTGTCTGGAAATAGTTCACGTGTTTCAGTATTTGGGTCGCGTGTGGCTCGTTCGCTACATTTGTAATTATCTTGGCTGATGCGTCGTCGCTTCATCACTCATCACCCATTAGGTGACATTACACTATAAGGCGTGGCTTCTTCATTAAACATGAATACCGTATTACATTACATATTTAATTACCAGTAAATTAACTAAAATATCAACGTGATCCTTTAAGTATAATTTAATATAAATTTTAAATAATGATTTATGTCATTGGACATGGAATGATAATTATAATATTATGTAGATGAATAATTAAAATAGTTTTCAAATTGAATCGTTATTAAACGTCGCTACTTAGGGGAGTCGTTTAATCTCGCGGCACTTTGACGATATCGTCTGCTGTCTTCAGTTAATTGAGTAATTACCGACTGAGATTACGTGGCAGCGTAAAGGGCGGAAGGTATCGATCACCCCGTTAACAGCTTGTTCTGCCTGTATCATGCATGTCATAACTGACTTGTATCGCTTATCGATACACCGTATAGCCATATGTGGAAAAAAATGTATCTACTTACATAGCATTACGCCCGTATTCCCCGAAGGAGTAGGCAGAGGTGTATTATACACCCACGGTTCGCCAGCTGATTAAATCCCACGTAATAGGGGGCGAGCCTAATGCCGTCTTCCAGGCACATTTCCAAACTGGGCTGCTACTGAGAATTTTTCTTTTTACGAAAATGCTCAATAACACTGCCCGACCCGGGGATCGAACCCGAGACCTCATGATCAGCAGTCGCTCACACTACCGTTGCACCACAGAGGCAGTTATATCTATTATCTACTCATGATCAAATGCCCAGATTTTCAGTCATGTTTGTAACTTTAATGTTGTTAAGTTTTTTATTGTTTATGATAGCAGGTGAGCCAAGGTACACCTGATGGTAAGTCACCTCTGCTCATGGACTCAAACATACTAATAGTACTGTCAAGCCGCTGTTCATCATTTCATTTCACCGTTGTGAAATGTACTTTACGGTCTGTCACACGGGAGACGATGGTACTAGTTGACTCCCCAATACTAAGAATACTCCCAAGCCGCTGTTCATCGTTTTATGAATGAATGGATGGCAATCTCCCCTACAGACCAAGGTGTTTCACAGCCGGTAACACGGAAGATGGAGACATTAACCTGCTACGGGCCGATAACCATCAATAATGTAATAGGTGGATGGAGTGATTCAGATACCGACATCAATGTCTGTGTTGTGGGGTCAATTCCAACGCAAGATACTTCTTGTTTTAATTTGTGTGATCCACAAATGGTTGTACCTTGTATCCACGAAATTGTATCTTAGTTAAGTCCCTCGTGACGCATGGATTATTTTCTAATGCAATTCTTTAAAACAAAATTATTTACTTCGCTTCTTGAAATTCTAAAATCGTTTAAAAAGTAAGATCGCTTACCGGAGTTCTATGATCGGAGTAAAGCATAAGTACATAAGTACTAAATAGATGTTTATTGATGAATTTGTAGGTTAGAGAGAATATTTTAATGTATTGCTTTTTGACCTGGCAAAGCTTTTAATGTGGTGGATTAACTCGCTTTCATCGACTATAGCAATTATTGATACGGTACTAATCAACAGGTTCGACAAGGTAGTTAATATGTTTGGCCGAGAAGTAATTTTTTCCTTTTTCTGACGTCTAAATGACTGTGAGCCTCTATTGGAAACCTGTTTAGCCATTATCACGGATTACATATGCCCGTACCTTGTGGGTTTTCTAATAATATCAGTAATATTGTACTATTGCTTCTGAGTATATTTTTGAGATTACGTTTAAGTAATTTATTCATGTCCTTACGTGTTGGTACATTGTTTATTAAATTGATTAACTTATAACTAAGTACGAGTATATATTTGGTGCGCCTCTATGTTGGAGCTACGATGCGACGCAAGATAGATGCTGAACATGCGTCAAGGAAAAGAGATAAAGTAGAGAGATGGTTTGATACTAGTTAGATATTTTAGGAAAGCTGACAGAGCGGCATGGTTTTTTTTTTACAAATAAAACCCTGCACTAAGGAATAATCCTTGATATTACGGGGGACTTTATAAACATATAATTTCACGGACACAAAGTACACCCAGACACAAAACAACCATTTGTGGATGACACAGAAAGTTGTCATGCGTAGGACTCGAACGCACAACACTCGGGCGGGAAGCCGGTATCTAAACCACTCTGCCATGTGTGCAGTCACAGTTTTGATCAGTAATCTAATATTTCGTAGGTACATAGGTATATATATTATTTATGAATTATTTTTTCTATTATACTTTTATTGTGTTTTCTTCGTAAACTCCTGACACACAGTGTTTGTATCTATATTAACCTTGAATGATCCTTAAAAATATGGCTTTCGTCTTTAACCGAATGCTAGGTACCTATTAGAACTATACCCGTTGCTAAATGAAATTAAAATTACCGATGGTTGATGTACCTTTTAGTTGGGCGTGGCATTGATAATAATATAAACGATACATCAAAACCGACACGGTTTATTAACCCATTATTTCTTTTACTTTTGTATTTAACCGTGAATGAAACATGATGTCATTTTTGTAAAAAGAACTAGTGCCTCTAAATCCATTACTAGTATTTACAATGTCTGTAAGAGTTCTTGAGTTATTCGATGCCATTTAAAATTACGCTTAGAAATTAAGAATTCCATAAACAGAATGAGTAAACATAGCTATAATTCATTTAATGATCTGTTTTAGAAAGCCAAGAATGGGGTGCAGAGGCAGTATTTTACCCTTGTCCCCGGCATATCGGGACTGTTACACAAATGCCGAGCCCCACCTAAATCTGTATTCCGTAGAATATAACATTGCCTACTTTCTATGAATTATATATTCCATATATTTGGGTCGTTAACATTATTTCATTCTGTAAGGATTTACCGATAAACTTTTTTATATACCTGTGAACTTCATAATTTCAAACCTAAAATCTCAGTTTTCTGTTATTTTAGCTACTACGTCCATGAGGTTTAAAAAGTCTTCAATGACAGAAAACTAACAAAAACTATCCTTTCTGGGTCAGAAAATGTGCCATCACAAATCATATAAATGAAGCCTTTGTCCTATTTCATTAGTTTGCACTTTCTCTTATAAATAAATATTGGTATTGCCAATTTATATGTTTATGCTGTAAGAGCCTAGTGTGAAAATCAAGGACTGCAAAGACAATAGTTTCAAGCTAGTGATCCCCAGGACTAGGTCAAGGCACACACCTCTGACTTTTACAAATTACCATAGCTCAGTGAAGGAAAACATCGCGAGGAGACCGCATGCCTGAGCGTTTCTCGACTTGTGAACCCGCACTGGGACAGCATGGTGGTATATGGCCTGAATCCCTCTCACTCTGAGAGGAGACCCATGCCCAGGAATGGGACAATGAGTTGAAAAAAAAATGTTTAAATATTACATACCAGTTTGATATAAAAACAATATTGTCTTTACTTCTATAAGTTTTTGGAAAGACAAAACTACAAAAGAAATCGATACTCGTAAATCTCGTAATGCAGTGACTGACTTAGTTAAAAGTGATCTGCCACACACGCTGGTACGTAATAAATCTTCTTTATGTTTGCTTACCATATGTGGCTTGAAAATACAAAGCACAACAAGCGAATTCGGCCTACAACAGCGATCGGCACGCTTTCGGTGTTCGGGCGTGGCCCTCGTATACTTTTATTGCCTCACTTTGTCGATGTAAGGGACAGTTAACTTTGGCGCAACGAGGCGTTCCATTTGTTCTTGTTACGTCTTATCAAGTTCTGAATAACTATGTTTATCATAATTCTCAGTTAAATAATGATAAGGCGCCAAGTGAATCCTATGTCTATTAGTTAATTGGGGTAACGAGTTATATTTTTGTAAAGTCTAATTTAAACGATCATGAGGAATAACAAATCTCGGAAGCGTGCAAGATACCGCGACTTGAGTAATTTATTAATGTAATGAGCCATCTGTGCCAGATTTTCTACTCAGCAATGTAATTATGATGAGTCAATATCGTTGAACGATTTATATCCTCCAACATTTCGTATTTCTCTTATGCATTAAAATTATAATAATTTATTCGATGCGTTAATGCATTTTACTGTCTGTAAACAGAATTAAAATTCTGTTCCCTTAGAAAGAGCTCTGGTTGAATAGCCCATTATTAGCTATGAAGTTAGTGGCCGCTGGGCCGGTTGACTGCACTCTGATTTTACGACGTGTATGAATCAGCGACAGTACATTCATTAAAACGGGATGTGGACGTGTGTAACAGGACCTTTCGTTTATTTCTCATGACTTTAGTATTGCGTTTGTCATGGGTACTCAATGATTTCGAGTTAATATTTATTTTTGAAATTTTTGCAGCTGAGTTGCCTATTAGATTAAGTTGTAATATAAAAAAGTATCGTCTCCATCCAACCCATAGTGATGTTATATTTATTCATTTTTTTTTCCTTTATTAAATATGCTCTTATGATGATTTTTATCTGTTTATCTTGCTGTTATATAATAAAAAAAAACATAGCATCACGCCTGTATTCCCCGAAGAGGTAGGCAGAGGTGTATTATACACCCACGATTCGCCAGCTATGTTTGAGTCCCACGTAATAGGGGGCGAGCATATTGACATCTACCGGGCACATTTCCAAACTAGTATATAATAGTAATTACTAATTATAATTACTATTAAAATTTACAAAAAATGTCTTTTGGTATGCACCCCGACAATGCAGCGCACACTTTCGACGCATTAATTTCCAACAATAGAAAATCATTGAATTAATCAATTTTCCACTCGGTTTCTTCTAAAAAAGAGGTTAATTTTTGAATAATTAAAGTTGAATCCGACTGTATTAACATGAAATGAGCCGTTTGATCTGTGAGATGCAAATTAACAGCTCTACAAAAATGTTAGGGTAAACTATTCTATTTTAGTTTTAAGATTGACGTTTCCAAACAATAAGAGTAACAATGTGGTGTATCATGCAGTGAACGATAAGATGAACGTCCTACTTTTGTTATTTATTTTTGATTTCGTTGTCTATAAGCATCTGTGTCGTTGCTCATATCGCTGGTAGGGCTGCCCTGTTGAATACTTCTAATGCTTTATCTTTTCCGAGCATGTTGTAATGTTTGTTTATCATTTCTATGACATGTACCACGATATCGTCTACTTGGTTATCATTATCAGAGACCAGCAGAGGCTAGTTACGCCTTTAAAAGGTAGCGTTCGAAGCGGGCGCCCCCTACTGTGCTCCCTCCCCACTTCCTCAAACCGCTCTCGTCTCCGCCCGGAGTGATGCAGTCTCTATCGAACCATAGTAGAGTATATACCGTGTTTTGTTAGAAAAAGCTTTCGCTTTCGAGCTTTATGGAATATGTAATTACGTGACATCTGTTTTATCGTATCGTATTTTTGTTATATTAACAGATGTTTGTCGTCGACATTGTGCTTGCTGTTTTTTAATAATATATAATTTGATTTTAACAAAGTGTACGTTTTTTTGTTTCGGTAATTTAATAAAGTTTACATAAAATAGGTGGTGATAGTGTTTATATCGAAGGAATGTGTTAAGTGTGTTAATATCTAAGAAATATAAAGGTTAGTATAGAAATATTTATAATATTTTTATTAAGTAAAATATTTCTTTTGAAACATTACATTTAAGTATTTTTAATATACAATATTGTTATTAGAATTATTTCCGTCTTTAGTTGTATATTATTTAATTATCTTGCACGACTCTATCACGAAGGGTGAGTTGGCTGTGCATGAGTGAGATCGGCATATACAATATAAAGAGGGGTAGCCAATAGCCAACTTTAAACAGTTACACGATAGGGATTCCGTGCGTTCATTAGATTTATTTATCATGTCATCTACTACAGTATTTTAGAAATTGTACTGGTAATAAATTGAACTAGATACGGCGCTTCCTGCCACAGCTTAAAAATAAATACAGTTGCCCCATGTGAGAAACAAGTTGCGACATGACAAATATGATAGTTTCGGGTAGGTAAGCTACTTAAGACAATAAAATACATAAATATGTTTGTTTTTGATGTCTGCAAAACTTCTTGAAATGTTTTATCATAAGTAACAACTTTGATCTATCGTGTTAATAATAAGGCATTATCGCAATTAACTCCATGAGAGGCAAAAACTTCCTCATCTGACGATACTGCATTACGTGTATCTGCAAGAAACTAACCTTTTTTTGTATGCACAAATTGTGATGATGGCGATAGCCTGACTGAGATGACGTTCTTACCTAGTACCTACCTAAGTACCTTTTTTGTTTGATTTTTATAATGAAAACTATATTAATGTAGTTTTCATACGGTAATATGTATTTATGATCTCTACTAAGCAAACTTAGTGTCACTACCCTATTCTATTCCACGGCCACGAGGCATGGAGTTGTATTGTGGAGGTGCCTCGAGCCCAATATTAGGACTTAGAATTGGAAAATAAGATAAAAGAAGATAAATAAACTGTCATAAAATTTGTTTGTATCTATACGTTGTATGTCACGAATGACTAAATGTCAGCACCGTTAATGGTCACAGGAAACATTAACTAAAATATATAGATAAAAACGAACATTCTCTCTGGACACTGACTATTTTACATCATATTAGTATAGTAGGCCAGATGATTGTTTTGAATTGAAGGTATTCGACGAGACACAGTCTACGATACAAACATTTAATGAGATTTAGCGTCACTTGTAACAAGGGTCGCTCCTATCAATATATCAACAACGTCTTTGTTCAGCTTTATGTTTAATATTGTCAATAACAGTTTATTTATTTTTGTGTTCCCTACTTTGAATTGATTAACACGAATTAATAACAAGAAAGAAAATAATAATATCTATAGTTTAATTAGACTCCATGTCCAAAAATGAGCAAGTAAACCGTTACAAACGTTAGTTTTCCAAGTTCATTTGCAAGTTTATCTTAACTTTATAATATGGTCGATGGTCCACATTGAGCTGAATAAAATTTAAAAATTAAATCATCATCACATTCTCGACTGGTGAATCATTTTAATGGGATGCAGCCGTTATTCGTGACTATTTCCAACGTGTCATGTAAAACATGTTCATATTAGGGGGCCACGATTTTGGTTTGTTTATCAGGGCTTAATGCTTCATTTCTACTTTAAGTCAGTAACCATAAGAATAAAACATATAGTCAACATATCTCCTATATTTTCGAAGTTACTATTCAACTGACCTTATAATCTCAATTTCACTTTCTGCCACTTTGTATACTAGTTGGTCAAATCACGAAATGTTGCTAGATCTGTTGTCTTGGCCAACTAGTGGTATAATTAAATAAATATGAATGTTGAAATGCAGGCTGTCTAGTTAACTGTTCCTAGGTAGGTTAACGGTGTTTATACTAAACTAAACCATCTTAGAACTTTAAGAGTTAGGCTAGTAAGACATTTCTAATTAAATCTGGGAATAAAAATCTAACTATAGGACCAAAGTCCACTGACCTGTCTGCCGCTTCGCCATTGAATCGGTGTTTGTCATTAATATTTATGGCTTGTACACTCTTCCAACCCGCACTTCGGGGAAGTCGACACCTGACTGTGTTTGTTCATTACACCATCCTCTTGCTTGTGTGAACACGTTTATTATAACTAAAAGACTGCCTTAATTTAACTGCCTTTTATTAAGGCAGTCTTTTCCGAATATGTAGTTTTGTATAAATTTAACGAATAATAATAATAATGAAAACGTCGTTTCCAATGGGGATGTTTACTCATACTGCCATTATTTCATGGCGTATTATCGGCATGACCATTGAAAACTGTCATTTCCATTCATTTGTAACCTGTGATTTGGTAAATTTTAATTTTCAGGTACTTAATATGCCTCTGTGTGCTATACGAAGATCGCTGATTAACCGTATTAATTACAAAAAATTGCAAACAATTCTCAGGCAAACAAAGCAACTACAATTTGACAGTGGTCATCTCGCCGATAGGCGCTATCTGCGCTCAGCCCGTGGCTCCTCACTGGAGAAAGATTTATTATTTAGGTTACTAAGAACTTGTAAGGTTGTAGTATCGTGTGATATAACGCGCCTGATATCGAACGAATGGGCCTCACGGCTAGATAGCTGGTATCGTGCACCATTTTCTGCTGACATGAATCAATTTTGCATGGAAATGGATGGCGTTGCTCCAAGCAACAATGTCAATATTCATGTACCACACTTAGGACTACAAAATTCGTCTTCCTCCATTAACTTAAATGGTTTAGTATGCAAATTTTATATACTTATATGTCTTTATATTTTTGAACATTCACAATTAATATTAGGAAAACAAGCTAACGTCGATCTGTTACAGAAATATCACGTAAAGCGAATACTGATTTTCTTCGAACGCCATCAGCATAGTTAATCGTGATTGTAATACACGGAATAATTATACGAATAAACATAAAAATATCTCGAGCTAGGAAAATGTAATTTTGGAAGAAAAATGTAATTTGGAAGGAAAATGTATTTTGTAAGAGACTGAAACTACGCATTACATTATTTAACAGAAAATATTGTTTAAATAGGTACTTAAACAATATAAATTATTAATTTGATATAAATAAATAATATCACGATAACAGTTAAACACAGCTATCTATACATATACGAGTATCTATACTATTATAAAGCTGTAACAGAGCTGTGTCTGTACATTTAAAATATTTGAGAAAAAATGTCTGTATATATAGGCGTGTCTAAACACAAAACATTTTTTTTTATACTTTTGTCTGTTTATCTGTTTGTCCGTTCGCGCATCACGCAAAAACTACTGAACGGATTTTGATGCAACTTTTTTTATTTGAAAGCTCTTGATTAGACTTAAAAGCTGGTATACATTTTAGCCCGCTAATATAGATCGGGAACCTGAGACCTGAAAAGCTAGCTTTTGGCTGTGGCGGAACCGCTGAGAAAGGCTGTGTTCTATACATTTAAACAAATATCCTATAATATTAATGTTTAAGTAGTAAATTAAGCAGAAATTATTGTTTAAATGCAAAATTAACGGTGGCGTACTTTGTGCCCGTGAAATTGTATGTTGGTAAAGTCCCGCGCGATACAAGATTATACATTAGTCCAGTGTCTTTAAAAAAAAAAACAAGCCTTTTTAGGCTTGTTTTTTTACTTGATTAGTATTTTATGTTTGGCGTTCTCTGTACCTATTTGTCGCTTACACAACCAATCAATATGTGAGTCGGTTTCTACTTGTGAGTTTGTTTATGTAAGCTTTATGTTATTTTGCTGTTTTAAAACTCATGTTGCATTATTAGACACACAAATAGGTTTTAACACTAGGCAGTAGGCAGTTATACCTGTAACGCGAGGGACTTTACAAATATACAATTAACGGGCATAAAGAAGATCACACAAGGAATTGCCTTTTGTGGAAATCGAAGCCGCAACGTTCGGGGCAAAAGGTATTTTAACCACTGCGCTATCAGTGACCTTGGTTCGATAAGGTCATCTCGGCTTTAATAATACTATAATACAGTATTTAATGCTGTACCATATTGCAGTTATTTGTACTGTCACGATGTCGCAAGACAGGAAAAGTTCTTCCTGATACTAATGTGAACGGAAGCGTCGTTGTGATTGACAGTAAGTGCTTCATGAGATTACAAACATTAAAATTGTTGAGAGTGGCTTAGTGATGATATTCGGCATTGTGATTATTCGTCGGTAATCTTCGTATTTAAGTATAGAGGTGTGGAGGTCGACGTCAGCGGTATTGCCGCCCGTCATTATGAAGTCAAGGATGGATTCATTTGCTGTTTTTGTTGTACGTTTATTTATATCTTAATTACAGAAGAACTCGGCTTTAGATAAAAGTATAGCAATGTTTACTCAATCCTATAAATATTAAAAATATGAAAGATTGTAATAACGGTGATTAGATGTTTGTCAGTCAATCATGCTTAATTGACTTAGCGGATTTTTGATGAAATTTGGTAGATAAGTAGATGGAACACTGGATTAATTTATACGATACTAGATTCTGCCCGCGACTTCGTCTGTGGACTTCAAAATTAAATATGTGACTATACGATACATTAAATTATCTCTAATGCAAAAATAACTATCCTATAGGAACAATCAATTTTGCCGGGGTAAAAGGTAGCCTACGTACTTTTCTGGTTTCCTTGCTACATGTATGCAAAATTTAATCATGGTCGGTTTTGGAGTTATGACGTGAAAGCGTAACAAAAAAACAAACGTACTTTTTTTTAGTATTTATAACAATTATTAAGGGTGTAGATAAATCAAAATATCATTTTAATATGATATATAACGATAACTTTGTCATAGTGATAAAATATGAAAAATGATATGTATTTAATTATCAATACACTTCCATTGTCATTAAAATATTAATCAATATGCATTTTCAATTAAGGCTTGGTGATAAATACTATTGTTTCATTTTTAATACAAATGACATTTAAGAATTATGTTTAACATTTTAGCTTAAAGGTTAATCACCTACGGGTAATTAGGTAATATAAAAAAAACGTTAAGTGTACTGTGTCACGATGTTTAAGTATAAGGCTAAAATTGTTTTCAAATACGTAATGAGATAAGCCTTGTCTTCGTCGATGTTTATTAATATATTTTACGTTATCCAAAACAGTAGTTGATAGTTGTAGAGTTCATTGTCTGTGAAATAAGTATCACCATAGGGTAGACTTGTGAACATAATTTAATTCTCGGATTCAGTTTTAAAATAATAGAATGCCTTTGAAATGAATGAATTGATCGTATATCAATGCACGTTATGATTTCTTTTTATACTACATGGGTGGCACGTGATGGTAAGTGGTTACCGTAGCCTATAGACGATAATAACACCAGAGGTATCACTCGCGCGTCGCCATCTCCAATGAAAGGGATAGGAGGTTGATAGGAAGGATAATAAGGAGAGGATAGGTAGGATTCTAGGGAGAAGATAAGAAGGGTAATAAGGAGAGGATAGGGTGGGGGTTTGGGCCTCCGGCGCTCTCACTCACCATACGAAACACAATGGTAGGCGTAACTACCGTTGTTACAACCTGATCTTTTGTGAGAGAGTGGTACTTCCCCGATCGAGCCGGCCCATTCGTGCTGGGATAAGCAAGACTACTACTAGATATTACAATTTTACTCGTAAGTAACCATTATTACTTGTATCAGCATCAGTTTCGCAAAGGGCGGGAAGACATGATAATTAAATCATATTAACTCAAGCAATTTAATATGGGTCTAATACATTGTACTACTCATATAACCACGGCTTGTACGGGATTGCAGCGATGTGTGAGCTATTGCGGGTCTGGTATGCAAACTATAACATTTCTTTATAGTACAGTACTGTCTTTAGTTTCCAGCTAAAACTAATTAGTAGATTGTATCATAAGGGAACAAACAAATACTTTTACGGCGAGGGCGCTTTTTTGAATCCAGAGCGAAGCGAGGGATTCTAGAGTAGTATCCCGAGCGTAGCGAGGAATACTTTAGTAGAATCTTGAACGTAGCGAGGAATACTTTAGTAGAATCCTGAACGTAGCGAGGGATTCAAAGTACGTCGCCTGAGCCAAAAATATATTTTGCGCCCAAGTGATACACTACTTTTCATCACCCACTATGAGAAAATAAAAGGCGGCTCATATTTTATTGTAATTTTAATCTTTAATAAAACATAGAGTAACATCTAAATTGAAATTAAATAGTATCTAATAATAAAACAACTAAAAACTTATATTTACGTTTGAGACATTTTCGCAATTATGAGAATTTATTGTTACAATATTATTAGGATTAGAGATTGTTGACATTGTTGTAGATTTTACTATGGGCTGTCGTACCAGCCAGTCTTTATTAATAAATATTTGCGTTCCATTTCTTTGGCGCTGAACACTAAGATGTTCCAAATTCAAAAAATTGCGCGGCAAAGTTAATTTCGGCGCACTTACTCGTATAGAGGATTAAAAATTCACTACTGCCTGTTAAAAGTTTCTTATAGAAAACACCACCTTTGGGTGCACTTAAAGGCGAACCAAGCCGTCCTTTCCGAATAAATGGGATGAAAAATAATGTACCTACTTATGTATTTTTAAAGAGTTTGTGTATTAATAGTGTCAGGTGGATTAGAAAAAATCTATACTAATATTATAAAGGGGAAAAATTTGTATTTTTGTATGTTTGTAACGAATAAACTAAAAAAACTACTAGACCGATTTCAAAAATTTCTCATTAGAATGCTACATTATCCCTGAGTAACATAGGCCATATTTTTTACTAATAGTAACAATTGACAGACTATATTTATTACTAGATCGATATTTATTATTATAAATATGTAGTAATTAGAGATGGGCCGAATGTGATTTTAACCGAATACGAACTTCGGCCGAACATTCGGTAAATATACAAAATTCGGCCGAAGTTCTCCCGAACTTCGGTGTGTGCTTTCTCGGGATTAACAAGTCATATTCCTTGTGTATTTTTTATCAAAGACAACGCATGTATATTTACCGAATGTTCGGCCGAAGTTCGTATTCGGTTAAAATCACATTCGGCCCATCTCTAATTACTACATATTTATAATAATAAATATCGATCTAGTAATAAATATAGTCTGTCAATTGTTACTATTAGTAAAAAATATGGCCTATGTTACTCAGGGATAATGTAGCATTCTAATGAGAAATTTTTGAAATCGGTCTAGTAGTTTTTTTAGTTTATTCGTTACAAACATACAAAAATACAAATTTTTCCCCTTTATAATATTAGTATAGATTTTTTCTAATCTACCTGACACTATTAATACACAAACTCTTTAAAAATACATAAGTAGGTACATTATTTTTCATCCCATTTATTCGGAAAGGACGGCTTGGTTCGCCTTTAAGTGCACCCAAAGGTGGTGTTTTCTATAAGAAACTTTTAACAGGCAGTAGTGTAAAGCAATAAAAAAATAGTCAGTGTAAGGGTGACACCTCATTTCAAATTATTGGGTGTATTGGTTCATAGACTCCTGGATTGTAAAAAAAAATTATTCATTTATATATTTTAATTTATCTATAATAATTACAAACAACTGATCATGCATAATGACTTTCGAGTAGTAGTATATGTGATTTATATTGCAGCTATGACAGATGTGATTTCTCTAAATTTTAGTATAAACCTTACCTTTTTCTTATACCGAATGTTTTGCATTTAAAACCGAACTTTGGCCGAATGCCGAAGTTCGGTTCAAGCCACCGAAGTTCGGTTAAACCGAATGTAAAACGAACTTCGGCCCATCCCTAGTAGTAACAAAAAAAAACTACTTATGTCCTGCATAAAGATACATTTGCTCTACGTTTATCCCAAAAATGTCCACACGTGCGAAGCCGAAACGGGCCGCTAGTATTTAATATTATAGTTAGATAATCAGGGAAAGTATCTAACATCACGGTACGGCCCTTGAGTAATTATTAATTGATGAGTAAGGATGATCGTATGGAGAGAGGTCAAATTGTGATTTATGCAAAATTTTCTGACAGTAATTGAAAGGTTTTTAAAATTAAATGCAGATAAACTGCAGGATACATCTAGTCTGTGTATGCCAAATTCATCTCTCCAAAATTACCTATCGGCATATCCGACGGATACACTGTCGTAATGAAATTATTGTTCTAGCTATTTTGTTTTTACTACGTGTTTGTGTTGGGAGAAACAAAACATACCATTTGTCTACTCGACGGTTCGTCTGATCTCAATAATACTGCTTGATGTTTGAATTCTTGAAATGATGAGATGTACATTGTGCGTTACCATAGCTAATCAATAATTATGCTTGTTATGAATGATCTATTGCTTAACAGATATTATTTTTGTTTTAATAAATAACTTAAATATATGTTAGCGTATACACAGCATGATCCTAGCTTATAACCAAAAATATCCCAGTTACAGGTTCTATCTAACAGTATTACGTACACATAGTAAATATTATTACATTAAGGGCGGGTTGTTTCAGCTATACTTGACATCATACTTGATAGTTGTTCATCTGGCGATAATACAAACAATGTAGAAAGGAAGAAAAAAGTATTTAAAACAGGTATTAACAACCTAAACTTTGATGGATGACCAGGAATTCATTGCAAGGCATCGTGTACCTAATAAAGGAAGTCGCTCTATTGTTAACACGTCTTATAGAAGACGATATAAAGTTTGTTACAGGAAAGTGGAGTTTCTTATAAGAATACTTGGATTTAAAATTTATTTCTTTACAATATTTCAGAAACTTGGCCGTAAAACCTAGCCTACC
Source organism: Leucoma salicis (assembly GCA_948253155.1). Classification (NCBI taxonomy): domain Eukaryota; kingdom Metazoa; phylum Arthropoda; class Insecta; order Lepidoptera; family Erebidae; genus Leucoma; species Leucoma salicis. The sequence goes on from OX411818.1 coordinate 11,040,060, forward strand.
TATAGATCAGGTACTTGTTATTCTACAATGTTATGGTCGCTTATGAGATATGTTGGGGATATATCAGGTTTGCAGAAGTTAACAGTATGCCATATTAATCATTGAGTGACTATTGGGGCTATTGCTAAATTACATTATCCTATGGGGTAATAGTACATATAAAAACCATGCGTTTTTTGCACAAAGGAAATGTATCAGAGCTATTTGCGGTGTCGCACCCTGGATATCTTGCAAACCCTTATTTATAAAGTTACGCCTACTTACATTTCCGTGTTTATACATATTGGAATGCGCTAAATTTGTTAAATTCAATAATAGTTTATTTACACACGCTAAAGATATATATCCAAGAAATACACGTAATCCAAACCGAATTGTCCTAGCCACTATCCCAAGGACCACATTATACAAAAAGAGTAGCACAGTAATGTGTGGTTATATTTATAATAGCTTGTCGGAGGATATAAAGGCCTTACCGTATAACAGATTTGTAAAAGCTTTAAAATACTGGTTGCTGGATAAGGCGTTTTATAGCTTAAGAGAATTTTGATGACACCAAATATAATAATAGGTATGTGTGAATCATAAAATAGATATAGTTATAAGAAATATAATAGATATAGAGGAAACTAGTTTATTTTTATATGAAACTGCTATGATATGAGTGCAATCTAGATTTCATAGCAAAAAGAAATGGGTACAAGCAAGCAAAATACTGGACACATGTTACATGTGTATTAAATACTTTATTTGACTGTCTCTTAAATTTTTTCCGGTGTTATAAAATATAGAGAAACACTTTGTTATTATTAGTTCATTATTACTAAAATAAATACTAAATACATTCTCATTACATAAACATTCCATCTAACGACGAAGAAAAATTGGCTGTTGCAACTGACTTCTATTATATAGCTAGATTTCAAATCAAACTTTAACAGACGTAAATTCCTCGGTTGGTCTCCACCGGCATTGAATTCTGCGTGAATAGCTTATTTTTCTTTATATTACCTAATGATATCGTCACAATTCATAACTAATATTAGAGGAATAATTCGAAGTTTTGTCATTCTAGTCGTAAGTAATAAAATATAAGTAATATGTATATATAGTATATACTTATATACATAACATATTACTTCCATGACAAAAACCATAGACTATAATATCCTCTGTCTATGATAAAAACCAGCAGATAAACTGACGCATACGGGCAAATGTTGCCATACTAGAAAATTCTCCCATCTATTTTTATTACGAAAATGCGTTGGTTCGTGCTAGTATCACTAATAACTTTGACGACTGGTTTTTTATGCAATGAAACAACGCTTTGTATTTAACGTACGTTAAATATCGTTCGTAATCGTTATTTTTTGACGTACGTATGTTACGATAATCAATCGTTTGAAACAACCGGCCCTTAGTCAGCAAGTTATGATACTGTGTCCTCTTATTAATACTAATGTGTAGTGTTCTTGAATACCTTATGTATTATTTAAACTATGTTATTTATAGGGGGTTCGATCGGGCAGTGCTATTGATCTTTTTCATAAAAAGATAAATTCTCAGTAGCAGCCTGGAGTTTGGAAATAGACCAGTAGACGGTAATAGGCTCGCTCGAGGTGTAACATTTCACCTACGTAAGTCATCAATAATTTCCAATGTAAATAAAGGGTACTGGCCGACTGGTATCTACCAGGCACAGTTCTAGACTACTAGTTATTACTAAAAATTTAGCTATAGGAAACCCAGTGACACACATTGCGTGACCTAGAAATAAATCCTGGTCCTCGTGTAAAAAGAAGCTGATTGGTGATACTAGACTTATACACACAAATTTCTAAAAAATATCTATCTATACTTTTATAAAGCTGTAACATAGCAATGTCTGTACATTTAAGATATTTGAGTAAATATGACTGTAATAGGCTATAATGTGTTTAGACACGCCTAGTCTAAACACAAAACTATTCTTTTAGATTTTTGCAAAAACTACTGACCAGATTTTGATGCAACTTGTTTTATTTGATAGCTCTCGATTAGACTTAAGAACTGTTATACATTTTATCCCGCTACTCTACCGAGAACCTGAGATATAACCCAAAAACTAGCTTTTGGCTGCGGCGGAGCCGCGGGCAAAGGCTAGTACTATTATAAAACTGTAATACAGCTGTGTCTGTACATTTGAGATATATTTGAGAAAAAAAAATACTGTATTAGGTTATATAGGCGTGCCTGAACAAAAACTATTTTTTTTAGATTTTTTGTCTGTTGTTTTTCGTTCGCGTATCAAGCAAAAAAACTATTGAACGAATTGGGATGCAACTTTTTTTATTTGATAGGCTGCGACGTACCCGCGGGCTAGTTTGTTTATAAAATGATTAATTTGTTAATTAAACCTTAATTTGGATTTAAGAGAACCGTTGTTGGTTTTTTCTCCAATATCAAAGACTCCCATTGTAAGTTTTATACGCTATGAAACTACTCCGTAATTATATTATTCAAGTTCCTGATGTGACGATTGAATTGTGAACACTTCTTTGCCAGATATAGTGAAGATAAATATAGATTTTTAGGGTGTTGAACTTGGTAATCTTCCAAGTGAAACTACTTTATATGGCTATATTGTGTGTCTACAAATTAGGTTGAGTCTGAAGATAAATATTTTATTGCGAGATGAGCCGTTATTATTAAACTGAAGTTACTTCAATGGTTATGTTGTTTTACTTTATAAAAATAAACTCCTCATCAAATAAATCGAAACACTTCCGTATTTTTTTTTGTGATAATTTAACTTAAAAGAGAATTAATTCTATGAAACAAATAACATTTATTTAACATTTTATAGCTGCCAGTTTGACCTTTGCAAATGTGCATATACGAAAATTCCAAATTGAAAATTAGATTTTCAATTTTTTTTATCAATATGATACAAATATGTGTTTAGAGTAAGAGTACACTTTACACACATTAAACATTGTAAAAACCTAAAAATGTATTTTCAACTTTTTGTTTTTTATTACTTCACTGTGACTTTGTAACGGTCGATAAAAAGTATTTCTAAAACACATGGACACTTCGCCCACGGAAGCTACCCAAGTCGTGGCGTTGCTGGATTCTGGGCTTAGTCAGCATGTTGTGGCTGCAAAATTTTGCAATTAAGCCCCTATTTTTTAAGGCGGTAAAAATGTAGGTACCTAACCTGCCTATATTTGCAGACCACTAGAACTGTGTAACATTACTTATATGGTCCGCCAGCAAATATTCAATAGCATCTTAGCCTGTCATCTATTCATAGAGTCTACAAACGCTATCGGGAGACTAATTTATTTACGCGCCGTCCAGGATCTGGTACAAGCCTGAAAATAGGCCGAAATTAACAGCAGACCATCGAAGAGAACGCCTTAACTTTGCATGCGAGCAAGTAAATTGGTCATACCTACAGTGGGGCAAGTTTCCCTTTTCTGACGAGTGTAAAAGTATGCTATATGGTAATTACGGAAGAAACAAGATTTAAGAGAAGACAAGGAGAATGCTATACATATTGCTGCATTAAAGAAACGGTTAGCTAAGATATGGTGGCAGTTCATGGAAGGTTTGGGAAGGCTTTAGCACCATCGGTAAGACAGCTTGTCTTTGTACCTGGACCACGTCTGCCTGTAGTAAACTCTCATCGATGCGCAATGACGAGCTATGTGATGCCTTATGCACATTTTATTGGCGACGACTTCATATTCATGCACGATGATGCTAGGGCTCACACTGCGGACCTTGTACGAGGCTTTCTTACTGAAATCGGAATCTCTGCTATGGAATGGTCAGCAAGAAGCCCTGATGAGAATCGCATTTGAGATTTATTGTTTTTTCTCATTTCCTTCATACTCTAAACAGGATAAAAATTACTTGTTTAACAAAATATGATGTCTATGAAAATTTAATTTGAATTTAGAACATTAGGAATTGAAAACGTCATATTATCCATTATACCATAAATATAATCTTTACAAAACATAAACTCGCGAGGTGTTCGATATTGTTTTGTGACAAAATGTATAAATGTTAAGACGTCCCCGATGTTTGTGGTGCGGTGACCTCGCTTAGCGGCCGTTATCCAAAATTGACTATCAAGTTTCCGATCAGTTCGTTACTATTAACCGACTGAATAGAAAACACCAGCGCTTCGAAGTCGTTGAATTGAGTATACTGTTTAAATAAATAGAGACACATTAAAGGAAGCAGCTGAGCTATTTGGCGCTTAAACAATAGGCCGCCGGCCGGTACTTCAAAGCTACAATTTAGGGTCTACATTGTGATGCATATATTTACTAAATATACTTATTCTATCGTACCTACTGCTAAACAAACTGTGCATAGTTTAATTTCTGTACATTCGTTAGCAATAAATTATGAGTTCTAATTGTAGCACTTGAAGCCAAAGTTAAACGGATAAGTTATTTCTGTGCGATATTCTGCAAACCTCTTTAGAATTGTTAGGATATTACCTACTTAGTGGTTTAATTACTCGATTCGCAGAAATCTTATGTGAATCTGGTTTAACAGTAAGCAAACTGTAACATTTAAAGCGAGAAGATTACAAACGGTTGGCTTAATTAAGGTTTGCGTGAAGATTTGCAAGCACCATGCAAATTCATCAAGAGTTGAGTAATAATTGCGTCTTATTGCCTTATATTTGTGAAATCTTAATAACTGTCAATTTTAAATTTCGTGATTGTAATAGGTTAATGTTAAAGAACAAATGTGCTCAAACGGGTGGGACTTAGAAGTAATTGTCACAATGAGGAAGCAGATCTAAAGTCAGTATGTTCTTAACGCGTCAATTTCACAGAATTGTTGTTTGAGAACAAAATTCTTGAGTATAATTAGTAATAAATCTTTGAACCAGTAGTTCTAGAAATGTTGTATGATAGGCCAATTATATTGCACTGTATAGGTCCATTCTGTGTTTTTTTTTATCAATAAAAATTGCGATATTCATGTTCCTGCATTTACAGATAATTTTATCAGTGAGATTCCCGCTCTACAATCACTATTGCCCGTTTGTTTATTTGGTATTAAACACAGAAAACCGAATCTATTAGCTGTCTATGAATTTAGTTGTTGATGCACATACACATATTTTTTATGATTTTTATGAATATAATGAGAATGAAGACATTCTGAGGAAACCTGCATGTCAAAGAATTTCTCGACAGCTTGTAAAGTCAACCAACCTTTTGTCCGTGTGGTGACGGACTAAGAATACAATTGTCACCACCCCATTCTTTCCCACGGGTGTCGTATGAGGCGACTAAGGGAAGTAAGCAATGACCATTGCATGACTGGTGGTAGGGCTGGGTACCAAGTGGGAGTACTCACTTGGTATCGGGCCCGAGCGGGTTGGTACCACCATCTCCCGTATGACCGGCCATGAAGCACATCGTTGCGTTTTGGCTGTAGTGTAGCAGGAGATAGCCGTTTATTCTTTCATTTCATATCTGCGAAATGATATGGTGAACAGCGGCTTGACAATAGTCTCGGTATAGTTGAGTCCATAAGCGACGGTTACCATTTACTATCAGATGGGCTGTGGCTCGTCTGCCACTACATGCAATAAAAAAAACCTGCACTGGGCCAGCGTGGTGGACTACATCTAAATCCCTGTTAGAGGAGACCTGCATAGGCCTAACAGGACAGCAATGCGTTTAAAAAAATATCTACCAGCATTTATGTATGTCGTGGCATATATCATCGAATTTATTTTATCATTAGTTTTTGTAGGAATTGGCCTCTAAGTATTACACATACAAATTATAATGAACATTATACATAGAGTTTTTTAACAGCGCCTTACTCAACTCACTGTAATAGCAGCACGTGCTCTGTGTGCTAACCGTGGAGGTTCGCAACACACTTATTCAAAGAATTATTTGATTAGTAGGTACATAATGCATTCGGCTATAAAAAGGCGCGATCTTGCCTTGGGCGCCAATGACCTTAGTTACGACAAAGAGTCTAGACATGGTTTAATAGTCACCATTTTATTAACAACCACTTGAATCCTTGTGGCCTGGGTGGTCGCATAGACAATAGGGTAATCTACAGTAGTTCCTATTCCTATATACGTTCCTATCATGTTTACTTTTTAAAAACTCAAAAGTAGTTTTGTATAGTAAAACCCTTTTATTTTTTCAGGTACGGGAAATGTAAAGCCTGGTTAAAAGTGGTGAGTTAAGGTCCGTATCTTGTCATCCCAAAATAAAAAAATAGCCTCTTATTTTCATTTCTGACATGGCGGTCAATCTCGACGAAACAGCATGCTGCACAGGACATATTACATTGCACTGTTGACTAAGAGTTTTCTCCACAGCTGAATGGAAATTTGTGGTTAATAGGGGAGTAGCTGGATTATGACTCAACAGCAATTCAATTGAATCGACAACACTGCATAAATGTAGGTATACCTACATTGATTGTGTATATTAAAGACATGTCTTATGAAACTATTCAAGCTGCTAGCTAATGATCGTCATCATCATCTCCCAAGCCTTATCATAAACTTTGTAGGAGTCGGCATCCGGTCTGTTGGATTCTAGCTGATATGCCAATGTTTACACTTAATATTTGAATTTAGAACAAGGCCGGAATCAGATTTTTATTTAGGACTGAGTTACTTCAGTAACTACTGTCGAGATGTTATATATGACAGCAGGGACCCACTTCTTAACGTGCCTTCCGAAGCACGGAGGAGGTAAAGTGTCCACAAATAGGTATTGCTTTTTGGTTACACATCTGATGCTATCCGAGTCAAAATTGATTGACAAGTGAACTACAATTGCACGATTAGGCTACGACCTTGTCTGTAAAGCAAAGCTATTGTAGAGCAGCCCATTAAACAAAATCTTAGACGACAGACTATTATAGACAGACCCCCCTCATGTTAAGCACTTTCGAATTTTTTTTTTAGATTGTTTCATTCGCAATACGAAATTCAATCACAGTATTCTTGAGTCTATGAGTGACGATTAGGATTTTTAATCAGGCGGGCCGTTGCTCGTTTGCTAACGTAAGCAATAAAATAGAACAAGAGGTACCTCTTATAATATGTATTTGCGATTCAAGGTACTGATATTTTGTTTAGTGAATTGTCAGATTTGTGAAACTGATGATTGCTAGACTATATTTTTTCTACATAAAAAGTTATTACACATAGTCGATGCACGAAGAAATTTTATTTAAATAAATATCCCCAAAGTTGCAAATTAGCTTGACTGATTCATGATGACATATTATACCTATTTACCCATAAACCAACTTACTGTATATGATTATGTAGAAGACTTTTACTTTTGGATGTTACGACGTATTTTTCTATTGTTCATTATTTCACATTACCCAGATGAAAGTTGGTTAACGTTGTAAAATTCGCATGCGCAGCACTGCAATTAAATAGAATTAGTACTGGTATTAAAGCTTCATTATACCAGTTAAATGACGCGTATAGATGTTAGGTTTTCCTTACATTTACGAAATTCTAGCCCCATTGATATCAAATAACACACGACTAACGTGGGGTACGTTAGTACACTACCTCTATCGTGTAGTAGTGTCTTTTAGTGTCATAAGAGTCCACTTATTCATGTCATTTACCCGTGTTTCATGTCAAACTTGTATCCATTGTACTGATACTCAGAGCTACTATCGTGCCATCTGTAAGCCCCGATAGGCGGCTATTGGTTGAGGAAAATACTCTTACAGCATATACTACTAGATCATACATATACTAATATAATACGTACGTTGTTATGGCTATATGTATGTATATATTTATAATATGTGTATGTAGTGTATTTTGTATGTATATATGTATTAATATCTAGATATGTAGGTATGTTACACCAATTACTACCTCTCTCTCTCAATCGTCTCCATCCAAAGGTTGCCTGGTAGAAATTACTTTTAGTAATAAGGCCGCCCATTGTACCACATAATATAAGATATTTGTTTCTGTACTTCTTTGTCTACTTTAATAATGGTGTACAATAAAGTATATATAAATAAATGAATAAATACTACTAGATCATACATATACTGCTATATTCTGCCCGCGACTTCGTTCGCGTGAACTTATTACATAGCATCACGCCTGTATTCCCCGAAGGGGTAGGCAGAGGTGTATTACACACCCACGGTTCGCCAGCTAGGTTTAAGTCCCACGTAATAGGAGGCGAGCCTATTGCCGTCTACGGCCACATTTCCAAACTCTGGGCTGCTACTGAGAATTTTAGTTTTGATGTGAAACATCTAATGCAGAGGGAGGGTAAAATAGCCGATTTTACCCTCCCTCTGCGTCTCGTGGCGACGCTTTTATTGTACTTGTCCCGTTCAAATCTTGTAAGTTAAATTTGACACACTTCCCGGTTTCCGATTGAGCTGAAATTTTACACGCATGTGTATATCACGTGACAACATGGAGCTGATCTGATGATGGTTGGAAGATGGACATAGGAACTCTATAATGAAACGGCGCAACCCCATCGAGTTTGGAATCATTTGATTCGTCTTGATGAGTACTTTGTCTTTAGATGGTATCCGGGGTCTGATGATGGAGCTAGAAGCTGGCCATAGGAACTCCGTTATAAAACGACATAACTCCATCGAGTTTGGGCTCGTATGATTTCTCTTGACGAGTACTTTGTCTCTAGATGGTATCCAGGGTCTTACGATGGAGCTGGAAGGTGGACACAGTAACTCTGTAATGAAACTACGCAACCCTATCGAGTTTATACTAATTTGATTCGTGTTGAGGAGTAGGTACTTTGTGAAGTTATGATCATTTTATATCTACAAAGTAATTTCAATGTTTTCACATCTGCTAGACGTCCCGCGACGTCTAGTTTTTTTTTATGAAAAAGCTCAATAAAACTGCCCGACCCGGGGATCGAACTTGAGACCTCATGGTCAGTAGTAGATTACATTACCACTGCACCACAGAGGCACAGAGATCACGTGAAATTCGTAATTTAAATACGACACTTTACAGGTTGAGAGCCCTTTGTACGGTTAAGGTTGTCATAGCCATTTGCGCCTTACAAAAAAAGGAACTATCTTCCGTCCGTAACATATTTATAAAGATACTAGCTGTTACCCGCGACTTCGTCCGCGAGGAATTTCATAAAAATAAATATCAACCCTTGAAATTGAAGGCTTGAATTTAAAGGGAAAATTTTGACGTGACCGTCGGTAATACTGTGCAACGGTATTACAGTACTTAGGGTTGGAACTTCATTACTGGAATGCTAGATGGCGTTGAAGTAGTTAGATTCGAGATTTTTTGACAAACAATGCTTTTCTTTCGTAAATTTTTTTTTTAATAAATAGTATCCTATGTTACTTCTAATACCTCCAAGAATATGTCTACAAAGTTTCATGATGATCGGTTAAGTATTTTTCGCGTGAAAGCGTAACAAACTAACTAACATTCACATTTGTAATACCTATTAAATGTATGATTCACAGATCTGTTTTCGTATAAAAATTAACTTAAAGGTAACATCGTATAGAGCGATTATGATCACAGAAATTTTTGCTGTCATTTTTATGGCCTCTGAAAAGGTTATAGAATTTCACTTACATACTTTGCGTGATCGGATCATTGAACCTCAAAAGTATGGGTTGAAGGGGTTTCATAACCCTGCCATATTGTTAGCATGTGGTTATGGGAATGTTAGTTATCTGTACTTATTAATATTTTTCACTAATACAACCCAGCAGACATGAAGTTTTATGTTGGAGCGCGTAGGCACGCCTATTTTAAATGTATAACTGAAGAATCGAATTACGGAATATAGGTAGATACTTAATTCAAATAAATTGCTTAGATATTTTTTTTAATCAGGTTATAATTTTAGCTAAATACCCACCTAATCTTTGTTGAGTCCGAAATGGAAGATTCTTTGTATAATAAGGAAGTAACTGCATCCTCACGTAATATCGCTCCACTATTATGAAATTGTTGGATTTTATCCAAATAAGTGGTGTGAATATTTTACAGAATATAAAACTATTTTATTTTATGTCCAGCATAACCCAGTTAAAAATAATAATAATTTCTAAATTTGGAATTATATTTGAATAGTAAACTAAACTACTGAAAAAAAATTGTTATTTTTTACGTCGCGCTATTATTTTTTAAGTTTATTCTATAATATTCAGTACAGCTCATAAAGAAATTAATTAATTTATGCCATGTTCCTGGAAAATTAGCCGCGACACGGCGGTAGCGACAGGTCCACACCTATGACTGCAGCGAGTTCCCGGCGCTGCACATCCCAGGCCGGGCACGACTCGAGCGTTTGCTGCGCCGTGTCCTCGCCGCAGTCAACCAGGGGTCGTCTAGGAGGGCCTAGCGATCGTGTGCAGGTATTTGCCGAAGCAACCATGCCCTGCCAAATATGCACCAACCGGTGAGGACTACGTGCTGCCGCCCTGCCCATTCATCCAGTATCGGCCGGAGCGCCCCTATGATCCAGAGACCAGCCTGGGACGTTTCCAACCGAGATCTCCACTTTAAGACGGTGGCGCGGCGGGCATCTTGCCGCCACGAAGAGATTGCGCTCGACGAGGGGCGACTGGCCCCCGCTCGCGCCGTCGACGCCCGCCGATAAACGTCGGCGAAAACATCCGCCTCCAAATCCCACGGGGAGTTCTGGCCAATGCGCAGGCTGCATCGGTCGAGATCGTGCGGTACCCGCGTATTGCCCTGACCACTACGACTCTGTGGACGCCACAGAAGGGTCCTATTGCGAGCGGCCAGGGACTCCACCCACACGGGCATTGACCGTACTACCCGCGTAGAGTCGTCGACACGCGAGGCTCGGTCCGCCCAGATTCGGCATCAAACGCCCAAGGACGGACGCCGTGCCGACGAGTCTTGGCGCAAGACGGCGAAAGTGCTCGTAGAAGTGCCACCGTCCATCCAATACCAGGCCCAGATATTTCATGTGGGCCTGAATCGGAACACCCACTTTATTGACCGTTATCGAGGCGCTTGCGGGTGGGCCGCGTCGAGGCCCATGAAAGAGTAGGGCCTCCGACTTTTCAAGGGTCACCCTAAGCCCCAGTGCCTCAATCCGCCTAACCACCTCCGCGGTACCTGAGGTGGCCAGCGATGCCGCCTCCTCGAGAGTCCCGCCCCGGGCTGTGATGAGCGTTTCGTCGGCATAGCAAATAACGCCCAACCCGGGGGGGAGCCGGCCACGGAGGACCCAGTCGTAACTGAAGTCCCACAGGAATGGCCCGAGAACTGAACCCTGTGGGACGCCGCACTACATGGCCCTCCTGACAACGTCCCATTCCCGGTCCACGAAGAGAACGCTGCGGCCGTCGAGGTAGTCTGCCACCAGCCGCTTTAGTAGAGGGGCACTCCGTAGTACCGGAGTGTCTCCTTGATGCAGTCGAATGGTACACTATTGAAGGCGATGGCGATGTCCAGCGACACCGCCAACAGCACGTCCCTCAAGGCGACGGACTCCGCAGCCGCGGCCTTCAAACGCAGAATTGCATCGACCGTAGACTGACCCGCCCGAAACCCGAACTGGGTGTCAGACAGGTCGGAGCCGAGTGTTCCGAGGTGCCGGACGATGCGAGCAGCGACTACCCGCTCGAGAAGTTTGCCCACTTCGTCCAGCAGCACGATGGGCCTGAAGGCCGCAACTGTATTCGGGACCGTATCGGCTTCGGCAGGAGCACGAGCTTCAACTGCATGACCTTTATGTTATTAATTTGTCTAACAACACAACATAGCATCACGCCTGTATTCCCCGAAGGGGTAGGTAGAGGTGTATTACACACCCACGACTCGCCAGCTCACACTCAGCTCTTGTCTAACTCTACAAATAATTCTTGATCTTTTCGAAAAATCCCCTCTCCTTCCTTTTGAGCTTTACGTGATTAATAGACGATTCCCAACTGTCAGTATCTGACTGATGTAGTGGATATACACTTTATGTACAGAATTGTGTAGTATTATTAAAGAGTAACCCCACTAGCGCGTCGCATTTAATAAGGCTCCATTGTAATTTAATTGCAGTTATTACACAACCTCGGCATTTAGGTCCAATCAATGAGCGGTTTCTAGCGAAATACAGCGCAAACAGATTCTCACGTCTGCCACACTTCGCGTAGCCATATAATAACGTGATTGCTGTACACCGGCGCCAATTCGCCGTTCGCCAATTTATTTACTATACACGATATTATGATATAATTTTATACTTAGGGTCAGATACACATTGTTAGTAATAACTCCTTTCTGAAAATTATTCGTACGCTATAGGCCTGATTTTGAATCCTAGTAATTTTAAGATTCTATGGAAAACTTCACAATAAATTTTAAAGTTATACTTCTTTTGGCGCGTTAGGGAAAAATGATGAGAGTAAATTTTTACGATGCGCGCGCACACCGTCACGAAAAACCGACACCCTGAAGTTAGCTATAGTCAACATTTTAGTTTTTTTGTGTTATTTAAATAAACTTTCTATAGCTAGATAATGCGTTATAATAAAACTTTCAATGTATTAATTACCTTTTTTCTATTGTTAGTGTCGTTTTTTCTACAAACGTAGAATAAGGCGAAAGATAAAATTTTTGAAAAGATTTTTATCTTGTTACGCCAAAGAAGTATAACTTCTAACGCGTGTACATAAGTACACACACACTTTTTTTATTACTATTAGTTAAGAACCTATCATCCTATACTATTATTAAACTGTAACAGAGCTGTGTCTGTACATTTAAGATATTTGAGAAAAAAATACTGTATTAGGCTGCATAGACGTGTCTGAACACAAAACAATTGTTTGTTTGTTCGCGCATCACACAAAAACTATTGAACGGATTTTGATGCAACTTTTTTATTTGAAAGGCCTTGTTTAGAATTAAAAACTGGTATACATTTTATCCCACTACTATATCGGGAACCTGAGATATAATCGAAAATCTAGAAAATTATTTAAACTAGAATTTATTTTAGAATTTATTTAAAAGAACTACTAGATGGATTTTGATGCAACTTTTTTTATTTGAAAGGCCTTGATTTGACTTAAAAACTGGTAGACCTTTTATCCCGCTACTATATCGGGAACCCGAGATATAACCGAAAAACTAGCTTTTGGCTAGTTATTAATATAATTAATTTAAAAGTAAGTTTCTTTGTTTATCTGTTCTGGTTTTTCACTGTTTACTACTCAACGGATCATCATAAAATGCATAAGTAAGTATATATTGTCCGGAACTCTCAGAAAAATTATATAGGCTGTTTTTTATCCCGGAAAAATGGCCAGTTCCCGTGGAATAGCTATGTTTGCTTAAAAGATATCACGCAAAGTGAAGTAATTATATTATACTTACTAGCTAACCCGGCAAACTTCGTACCGCCATATTTCTTTTTCGTGAATATTTTGCAATGAAAATTATTGACGTCCTAATATCGTTATTAAAAAATAAGGTTAGGCAGTAGAAGAGTGAAAATTTTGGGTAAAAATAATGTTGTCTAAAAAAATAAAATTTTTGGGGTGGACCACCCTTATCACTTAGGGGAATGAAAAATAGTTTACATCCTATTCTCAGACGTACTGAATTAAAAAAAAAATCGTAAGAATCGGTCAAGCCGTTTCGGAGGAGAATGGCGACAAACACTGTGACACGAGAATTTTATATATTAGATAGACTCACAAAAATAAAGTCTCGGACAAAAGTAGTACTCAACCAAAGTCACAATAACGACTTACCACAATACTTGCTATATATAAACCACTGCGCATTCTTCAGTTTTTTGCTATAAGTTAGATAGTCAACTAAATCTTGATTACTGAAAGTAACAAGCAATCTCAGCTATCACAGATAAGTTTCACCCCTAACAGTAAAACTTGTACCAGAAAATGTTGTTTTTTGATGGTTATCATACAAATTAAGTCGAAAGGCAGATAATTAACTTTAGTTGTAATTATAACTGCGAGTGAATTTGAAAGGAAAAGTAGTTCAAGTCAATTTGCTAAAACTTTACAAGCCAACAACCTCTAGAATCGTACCCAGTGGCACATTCGGTATCCGGGGAAATTAAACGGCCCATGGAACATTTTAAGTTACTGTGGAAAAAAAATGCATTTACATTCAATTAATTTCATAGAAGTCTTAAAAACACAAGAGTTAATTAGCAAATTATAATACTCGCACTTTCTGATACTTACACGATTTGAGGTCTAACATCTTAGTCCACCCGCGACCATGAATGCTGTAAACTTGTACAGTAATCGTCGGAACAGTAGAAATTAAAGTAAACGTGATACATTCCGTATAAGTAAGTAGTTTTATTTCACAATTAGCAAATTGTAGTACTACGCACTTATGTACTTTGTCCTCTTCCAACTTACGCAACTTTGAGTTCTGTGTTATCTAAACCTGTCCCCTTAGAATGAAAACCGAAACGAGCCCCCTTAGAATGAAAAACGAAACGTTAGACGAACTTTCGTTTCGAGTTATTGTGATTGGTCGCCAGAATCACGCGTCGAAATCTCGACTAATCAGGAATCACGCGTCGGACTGTTGATCAATCACAATGACTCGAAACGAAAGTTTGTCTAACGTTTCGTTTTTCATTCTAAGGGGGCTGTATACAAGATACCGGGTGGACTTTATTTTACCATAAACATTGCCCTTCTTAGCGTTAAGTCAGCTAGAAGTATTCGAATATCGTGTATACTAATTTATTAACCAAAAAACTGGTTTATTGCAACACCATGTAGTTTGGAATTAGTTTTTTCTAATTTCTATCGAAAACGTCAGAGATCACAATTGTGCTCATGGTAAACAAAACCAATGCCTATTTTTTACATTTTCTTTCTCAATTGATGTTGGCATGATCGGTTTGGAAGTAGTGGTGGTAGGTACATTACGGTATCTTAAAGTCCAATGGGACTCGTTAAATACGAAACGAGGTCCCTGTGGCACATTGGCCACTAGGAACGGTTTCGGGTGTAATGTTTGAGATCTCATTTATAATGCAGAATAAAAATGAGTGGTTTAGATACTGACCTCCCGTGCCGAGTGATGTGGGTTCGATTGCCACACAGGACGATTCCTTGTATGATCTACAAATTGTTGTTCTGATGTGTGTACTTTGTGTCTGCGAATTGTATGTTTGTATAATCCTCTGCGATACAGGGGTTATTCGCTAGTGCAGGTGGGCTTTAAGTCCGCCCATACAGGCGGAGAGACGTCACACGGCGGGTTTATTTCGTGGATGAGGGTCTCGCACAGGATCCTTAGATTACAAACACTACAGAATAGCTTCATGCGCAGAGCTACGGGTGCACCGTGGTTCATACGCAATGTCGACCTTCACATAGACTTGCAATTGCCTACCATCAAGCCTAGTGGTTGAGTCGGCTAGGTACAATCCCTCTAATTTATCGCGCATACGCAGACCGCGAAATAGCCTCGACGAAGTCGACGACTACACAACTCACGCTCAGATCAGAGCATACACAGCTCGCGCAACTAATACAACTAATTACCCACGGTTTCGTCCCCGTCGACGGGGACGAAAGACGTGTCGCGGTCAAATCATAAACGTGGGAAATCCCACTTTGTCAGCAACAGCCCGAGCCGAGGTCCTTACCTCACAGGGGGTGACCACCGAAGGAATGTAACATAGTTCCAGTGGCCCGCCAATAAACCAAGCGAAGTTCTATCACAATTATACGAAGCACCTCGTCTGAAGAGATAAGTATCCTGAAATAAATGTATTATTCACAACATGTAGTACCGCATAGGTGTCACCGCTCAAGCACTGTAGTTGAAAGTAGGTAGTAAAAACACATTTTTTAGTCTCTGGTCACACTTGTCAACCTCTTCGCCTCGGCCGGCCATCTTGTCATTTAGTTTGGAGCTATGTACACTCATGTGATATTACCGAATAGTGATGCGGGTAACATAGCTGCTCTATGGGGCTTGGGAGGGTAATAGATACTTATCTCTTCGGACGAGGTGCTTCGTATAATTGCGATAGACCTTCACTTGGTAAGTTCGTTTAATCACCAATTATATTTGCACCTCGTCCTTGAGATAAGTATCCTGAAATAAATGTATTATTCACAACATGTAGTTGTTGAGAGTTATTTTCGGGAATATCATAATGAGATAATGGTAAATAAATGAAGGTAAATTAGATTGCAATCATGGTCTTTTATTTACCTATATAAACACAAATGTTAGTGTACTTCTCTCAGGATTATAATGAGCTATAAATAATCAGTAGGAAATCACAAATTTTATAGAGTCACTTGTGTATTGTAAAGTAGTAATAATTATTATTATTGGGGTTTAATCAACGTGATTTAATTGTAGTTTAAGACTGCTCTGGCTAATATAGTCTGATCATCATCAGTCAATACTGTTCTGTGATAGAATCTACCGAATGTCGTAGAGTATTTTTTTTTATTGCATGTTGTGGCAGACGAGCCACGGCCCATCTGATGGTAAATGGTAACCGTCGCTCATGAACTCAACTATACCAAGAGTATTGTCAAGCCGCTGCTCACCATTTCATTTCGCCGATATGAAATGAAAGAATAAACGGCTATGAAGATAGCAGGAGTGCTACAGCCAAAACACACTGACGTGCTTCATGACCGATCACACAGGAGATGGTGGTACCGACCGGTTCGGGCCCGATAGCAAGTGAGTACTCTCACTTAGTACCCAGCCCTACCAGTAAGAGCTACCACTCCACCTTTTTGTTAAGGCGGGAAAAAAATGTTCCTAACCACACACCCCGTCGTTCGGGGCAACGAACAGGGTAGTGTGGGGCCTGCACCCACTAAAGAAACCTGCCGCGTGCCATCTCTTCGCCTTTATTGGGGAGCTACTGAAACTGTGTTACATTCCTTCGGTGGTCTAGTAGAGGTAGAGACGTGGCGAGTACTGTTTGCTGCGAATGTGTTGACATCAATTCCACTGTCTTTTAGGGTTGCTTTCAAGTTTAAAATTAACCTTAGAAGTCGACGGTTGAGGTTTTTTCTGGTTATTGTTGTAAGTACTTTTTATTTCAGCGCTAGATTTGGACACTGCTTTTGCAATTTTGAGCGTGTCCAGTAGGTTCTCGCCGAACAAGAACTTATCAATTTTTGTATTGGTTATCTGGGATTTCACGTCTCTTGAGTGCTGACGTGCTAAACATTCTCCTTGTGACAGAGTTAGAATGTTGAATGTCACATAGCAGTTTGTTTGTGTCTATTAGTTTTCTTAAGAGCTCGTTGTTTTTGTCTTGAGATCCTAGTAGTTGTGACGTAGCCACGGCTAAGCAGGAGATAGCAGAAGCCAAAACTTTTTGTTTAGACTCTAGGGCCTTGTCCCTATTGGCCAGTACCTCAGACAATGTAGCCTTTTTTCGGAATTCAGTGTAGGTGCGCCAAGAAGGATCGTGTTTGAAGGAACCAGATATTTTTCTAGTAGCTCTTTTTTGGCTTCCTTAGTAAGACCAGAAGTCGCGATGTGCTGTAGTCTGCTAGCCAGCTCTTTGTGAATTGCCGGTCCAAATTGGACCGTGGTAGATGGGGCGTCCCCAAGGATGTCTAAAGTTTCTTTGTCTAGACTGATGTCCTCGACTGTATTACCTGCTACCTCGGGCGTGGTTTTTTCTAGGTTAGTTATGGTCAGAGATCACCTCTCTGTTCGCCAGAGTTGGGGACATGACGGAGAGTTCCGTTAAGAGAGGTTCGGTTTGTGGAACATTGTTGTATGTTTCAGACTCTGTGACGAGTTCTTCCGATAGAACGATATCTCAAAGGGTTTATTGCTATATGTAGGTGTGGTGAAAATAAAATAGCTGTAGGATAGTTTCTGTTCTTTTTTGTAGATGTTTCTATTATTATTTATGTCGTAGGTAGTTGTACAGTGGAACAGCCCAACGGCCCGTCCGATCGTACGGTACCCTGTTGACTCGGTGGTGCGCGTGCCTCTTGGTATGCGTGCCAGTAGGTAGAAAAAGAACAAATAATAATAAAGGGTTTAGATTTGTTTTTCGGAATGTAGTGAGGCAGTTCCAAAGAGCAGCTCGAGTACATTCTTTTACAGAATAGGTAAGCAAATACGGTGAGGCAGTCCAAAGATCAGCTCGAATGTATTTGTTTTAGTATAGTTAGCCACATTAGAAATGTAGGCAGATATTACGATATAATGGAATGCGGTGAGACTGTCCAATGATCAGCTCTATTGCACAGGCACATTGTATCGGTAGTAGACACACAGCAAAGCGAAACATAAGTGTGGTTAGGTACATACCTTCTGCTGTATTTTGTTCCTCTTCGCTTGAAGATGGTTCTTGTAGTTTACGAGCGCGTTTTAATTTCTTTTTTAACTGTTTAAGTTGATCACTAATGTAGTTGATCTCTTTATTATTATGATTGCGTTTTGGCATAATGATGTATTTAAGTGTGATGAATAGTGTTGAACGGTTGCGCACTGAAAATGCGAATGACAAGATGGCCGGCCGAGGCGAAGAGGTTGACAAGTGTGGCCAGAGACTAAAAAATGTGTTTTTACTACCTACTTTCAGCTACAGTGCTTGAGCGGTGACACCTATGCGGTACAACATGTTGTGAATAATACATTTATTTCAGGATACTTATCTCAAGGACGAGGTGTAAATATAATAATATATAATAATGGTCCCAATAATTTATTCTATTTTCAAAAATTTTCTATATTCTACAAAACACATTTCTTTATCAACGCTGATGGCAAGCATAAGCCCTGCCTGATAGTAAGCAAATATCGTAGACGCCAGTAACACCAGAGGCACTCATACATTGTCAACCCCAGCGAAAGGGATATGAGGGGGAGAGCAAAATGATAGACAGAAAATGAGGGGAAAATAAGAATGTAGTTATAGCCGGCGCTCTCAATCACTATACATACGGTGGTTTCACGCCGATCTTCTGTAAGAGCTTGGTACTTCCCCGGTCGACCTGACCATTGATGCTGGGAGAAGCAAGGCTCTACCACGGCAAAGTGATTTAAAGTGATGACTGTTTTAGTCAAATGAAATGTTGAATACACAATATTATAACCTTATTTGGCCATTGCAAAGCTATGCAAAACCAATGCGCAAGCGACTCTATAATGCATTGTTGAATATTTGTTTACAAACAGGATTGTGTCGTAATGAAACCTCATTGTGTCAGCGCAGGAGGTAATACTTTTTGTTACATCATGTGTTTCCACGCAGTTGTTTGTATCAGCTGTTGAATGTATTTATAAATACGTACCTGTATACTACATAACATTATTATAGCAAGGTCTCAGCACAAGTGCAAACTCATACCCCTTGACATTCCAATCAGTGGTGTCTAATAAGCCACAGCACACATGAATTAGAGAGAGGAAGATGGAAGCTGAATCTAAGACCAAGATTCAGCTTCCATCTTGCTCTAAGGACTGGTTGCTCTTGTATTTTCGGTACTAATTTTGGTCTTATTCTTGCCAATATGCAAGACCACGACCGATTTTGTTTGTCATTAATACTAAGGCAAGGAATATTCTAATACTATGTATGCAGCGTATTTTGGCTCTTATTGAATTTATTGTCATGAAAATTCCTTATACGTAATTGTAATTTTGAATCTAATGAATACAAAAGCTTATTTCTCTAAATCGCTTGCATACAATTGTGTTTTGAAGGTTTTTAACAACAATTTAATCCGTAGATCTGATTTAACACCTATACTGTTAAGTACGCTACGGCTGAGCTAAAAATATAATATTCAGTTGAGTCAAGTTCAGGGACCTAGTAATGTAGATATTTTGCCGCTCCGTCAACTATAACTACGGGGGTTAAACACCGCAGGCAACGTAATTGTGAAGACTTTGTTTTTTGAATAACGTTGTACTCGTAATACCGATATCTTTTCTTCGACATGAATTGAAGGTTGAGGATCATAAAAACATATTTTTGAGTAAAAAAATCAAGCCGTATAATTATATGAAATTATTTATATTTATTATACAATATAATTAAAACTATTGTTAGTTAAATTAAAATAGGTATGTGATCACCAAATATTTTACGTAGCTATTTAGCTATTAAAATATATCTGTACGTATATATAAATTATGGTACAATAGATACTGTATTTATGGTTTATAAGAAGAGCAGCTGAACGTTACAATGGAATGTCAATATCCTCGAACCGTGTCTTGTTTCTGCACATAATGAGCATGTGCAACATCTGGTGTTTACTTTCCTTACATTCTATTCTGGCTGAATGCCCTCCGCTAAAATTTACACATTTATATTTAACATGAGTTTCCACATTTTGTCTTAATTAGCTTCAGCACTAATTTTCGCCTGAGTTCTAAGTTTTTTCAGGTGATAAAACACCTCTATGTCAAATTTCGGCAATTTCGTTCTACATGTATCACTAATATTTTTACCGGAATTAGAATTAGGTAGCCTATATCATTCTTTGGCCAATAAACTATATCTATGCAACGCCATTGTGTAATTTTGTTATATAAAAAGAATAAACTGAGCAATATATTTAGTATTTATAATATAACTAGCTGCTGGTCGCGACTTTGTCTGTGTGGACCTCAAAATTGGATCATTATAAGTAATCCACTCTATGGTACATTAATTACCCCTATGCAAAAATTGCTATCCTGCAGGAACACAACATTTTCTGGGATAAAATTCCTGTGTTAATCTAGGTAACAACCATCTATGTGTTTAATATCATCCAAATCCGTAGAGCCGTTTTTATGACGGGTCTTGTAGCGTGGTTGGTAGTGTAACCGACTTCCGTGCACGTAGTCGTGGGTTCGATTCCCACTCAGGACAATTATTTGTGTGATGAACACAGACATTTGTCCTGCATCTTGGTATTTTCAATCTATTATATGTATGTATTTACAAAAAAAATAAAATATGTATTACATCCGCAATCTGGTACCCACAGCACAAACGTTAAGCTTAGTTTGGGACCAGAGGGCGTTGTGTGAAAAATGTCCGTGAATATTTATTTATATTCATGTCATTGAGTAACGAAACATTGAAAACATACAAACACTCACATTTATTATATTATTTTAGGATTACAAGTAACAATGGATTGAACGCAAATTGGTGACCCAACCGCCGATTTTGTCGGAAAAACTGAAGTAGCTTGAGTCGATAAAAATGT
This sequence comes from Leucoma salicis, assembly GCA_948253155.1. NCBI lineage: Eukaryota > Metazoa > Arthropoda > Insecta > Lepidoptera > Erebidae > Leucoma > Leucoma salicis. The sequence continues at coordinate 11,061,300 of OX411818.1, forward strand.
ACTTAATCCCACGCAATTTTCTTCACGTGCACTTGTTACTACTTCAGGAGGGCGTAGTACCTATTTTAATCTTTTTATTTTGCCATTTCACAATCGCTTTACATTTTTTTTATGAGATTTCATTGTTTGAAGCAGTATTTACCTGAGAAATAATCCCGAAAGTATAATAGAAATGTATTTCAATTCAATATCACTACTATGCATCAAATGAGTTCTCATATCGAACATTCCCCATAAACTATCTGAGAATGTGATACGTTTTAAATTAAATTCGTGTATTATCTGTAGAGATGCCAGATGCTATCTTCATAGGGAAACATTGTACGGTTACGAATATATTGCAATAATTCAGTTCTCTGTAACGATACCTAAGGACTACTGTAGTTACACTAATGCTTCAGAGATTAAGAGAATTAAATGAGACACAAATACATGTCTAATATTTATGCACTCCAAACTGCGGCCCAGACGCCTTATTCGTGAGTACCTGCGGATTTAAGATATAAATCATAAATACATACCTACTTAGTTCATCACACGCGAAAATAATATAAAATTAATACCTTATCTTATGTCTTTGTAATCAGAGCTTGTATGAAAAATTATGAGCTACTAAGACAAGGTTGAATTTAGAACTGTCATGTTGCGAGCTGTGTAATTGAGCATGAAATACGTAGCGTTGATCGGCTGTGTGAACAAAATAAAATCGCTCTCGCAACTCAGTGCTCAAATGTGCAGAAGCCCAAGATTTATAGAGTAATTTACGTGGTAAATAGCTTTAAAAATATATCTCCAAAGATTTCCCGCTTTAATCCTGTTCGGTGTTAATTTTCCAAATGACTGTCCACAGCCCGTAGAATGTAACTCACTAAAATGGTATCGACATCGCTTCGTGACATTGTCATTGGTTGAGAGATCTTGAAAAATAATCGTGTTTGGTTGAGCGATTATTGCGACATCACGCGTCGATGTCTCTACCAATCACAAATAAGACGATGCAATGTCGATACTATTTTGTGAATCTCATTCTAAGGGGACGGGCCCTAATTTTTCTTAGTTTAATTTAGATAGGGTTGGTACGAAAGTTATTGTAATACTTCCTTTGTATTTTGATCTATATTTTAGCACTTGACATGCTCAGCTACTCTTAAAGTACAAATTATCATTTGTGAATAAGGCAAAATTAAACTTACTATTACCTTAACTTACCCCTCTCCACCCATGGGAGTCGTAAGAGCCGACTGAGGAAATACCGGGGGAGTGGGCAGCAGCACTCCCTCGAGTATTAATAACATCCACTGCGATCGCCAACCCGCCTGCCAAGCGTAGCGATTACGGCAATATCCCCCAAAAAAATGAGCACCCAACATAAAACGGCCCCCAGTCACGGCAGCTCCGCTATTCCGTGCCCTAACGGTAGCGGGCCCGGTAACAGCGGAGCAGGAGGTGCGAAGAATCTCCGGTCGCGGCAAGGCTACCAAAAACAACGACCTCTGGCCCTGGTAACGCACAACGTTCGAACACTTCGGACCGACGAGAGAATCACCGAGCTGGAAGTGGAATTGAGCAAGATCCACTGGGACATTATAGGGTTGTCAGAAATCCGAAGAGAGGGTGAGGGCACGACAATCCTCCAGTCCGGGAACTTGCTCTTCCACCGGGAGGGCGACCACCAGTCCCAACCGTGTCGAGTTTATCGTTCGCAGGTCTCTCGTAGGCAACGTGGAGAGGATTGAAAGTGTGTCGAGTAGGGTAGCGTACCTTATACTCAGAATAACCAACCGGTATTCGTTGAAGGTCATACAGGTTTACGCACCGACCTCGACACACTCCGATGATGAGGTGGAGGCCCTATATGAGGATATCTCGAAGGCCATCCACTTGTCTAAATCCTATTTCACGGTGGTTATGGGAGACTTTGTGATGACATACAGAACAGAGACGTGGTCTCTGAATGTTGCCATGGAGCGGGCTATGCTTGGTATTTCCCTACGTGATACGTAATACGGAGATCCGTAGGAAAACGAGAGTGACCGACATAGCCCGCCGGGTTGCCATGCTGAAGTGGCAATGGGCAGGCCACATCGCTCGACGAACCGATGACCGTTGGGGACGAAAGGTTGTCGAGTGGCGACCACGTATTGGACGGCGCAGCGTAGGACGGCCTCCTACCAGATGGACCGACGATCTGGTCAAAGCTGCGGGGAGCCGTTGGATGCGGTCGGCACAGGACCGCTCGTTGTGGCGTTCTCTTGGGGAGGCCTATGTCCAGCAGTGGACATTGAAAGGTTGATGGATGGATGGATGGAATCTTACTATATTGGATTAATACATGTAAATGCTTCCGATAGGTGGCGTTGGTCGTTAAGACAAATGTGGTAAGGAGATTGGGTATTTCTAACAAATAGTACGGTAGCTCAGTGGATTAGAGCACTTCCCCGGATAAGAAGGGACGCAGGTTCGATTTCCGCTCATACTAAAATACTCTCTTTCCTTATTCACAAATTATAATTTGTTCCTTTGTATTTATACTTTGTTATTCACCACTCACGTGTTGTCTGATCACTTCGTAAATGCTTATTGTGCACTATTTCTTGCTCATGGCACATCTAGGTATGTGACCACGGTCATTCATGAAATAATGACCGGCCGCGATTGCCTAACTTAAACTAACCCTCTAAAGTTATTTTTGTTAATTGCGTAAAAAATGGGGACTAGTAATTAAGTTATTTCAAATAAGGTATAAATAATAAAATGTTTTTTATTGCCAACGGTACCATACAAGCTAGTGGTAAGTGGTAACCGCCGTTCATGCACTTATAGGCAACACCAGGAGCACATTCAAGCTGCTGTCTATCGGGACTATAAAACTTCAGGTTATATGTATGAATAATATTAAAAAATCGTTACGGATATTATCTTACGACAGGTAGGTATATTTATCAATCCATATATCATACAAGTACATGTATCTCGGTGTATTATATAATGTATAACATATCTTGACAGGTACGATATTGTTATCAGACATACTTATAAGTTAACATAATCCTTTTAAACAATCACATAGATTATTATTGTAACAATTAATTAAGGTTACATGGTAAGAATGATAATGACGATAGCTCTACGCTATTATAAATGTAAACATGTAATATACGACCACATATCAGGCGGACAAGCGTGCGGTCAGAATGCAGCTGCGCAATGTATAATAAAATATTCATATAATACCTAACGCATCGTCTTTTATAATCACACCTCGAAACACGTGCAGACTATCACGTTCCAACATCCTTCAGAGTTAGTGTTTCTCAAACGTAACGTTAAGCTAAGTCACGTAGAATTTTTTTTCTATAACTTTATATACAAACGGATAAATTGTTCTATGGCTTTCTCGTAACTGTGCTAGTTTTTAGTAAAACTATAATCTTCAACACACTAACTAATTGTATTATCCTTAAACTTAGTTTTGTTAGCAAACAAACATAAGGCCCATCTGATGGTAAACGGTTACCGTAGCCGTGTAGATGCTAGCATAACCAGAGGCATCACTCGCGCGTCGTCATTCCATGCAAAGGGATAGAAGGTGGAAAGGAAGGATATTAGGGACAGGGTAGGAAGGATACTGAAGAGAGGATAGGAAGAATACTGAACGTGACAGAAAGGATAATAAGGAGAGGATAGGGGGCTAAAACAAAGTCTAACCTAACCTAAACCACTTCGCGGATTTTGATGCGGCTTGCACCATCAGTTAGATAATTTATTCCGGAAGGTTTTTATGTATAATACTTACATATTATTAGTGCATTGCACCCGTGCGAAGCTGCGCCGGGTCACTAGTATTCCATCAAAATGACGCTTATCGCTTGTATCAGATATTGCATTATTGCCATTGCTGCCAATATTACACAAGTACCTTTCCGTAGAAAGGATAACATTAATCCCTATTTATTGATAGTTGATTTAATCATTACGACTCACCGACATACCTACATTGAAAAAATTACACGCATTATGTAAAATTGATGACACGAATATTATTCGGAAAGTCTATCGTTATTAATAGGTATTAAGGAAAGTGCCAGCGCGCGCTGCTGCTCTCTGCTTATCAGTCAAATCAAGTGGCACCTTAATTTCAAGTTTTTTTTTTTACCAATTTGCTGCAAATGCGTCAGTATTGTGGGTATGCTAACGTCAAAGTTTGCAGCAAATTCTTTAGTAATTTTACGGTTTCCACCATCACCTTGAATTACAAAACAACATAAAAGACAGATCACGCGATTCAAGAAAGTCCAGTTCGGGAGTCATTTCAAAATATGTAAAAAAGGAAGGTAGCCCATATTCACCCGATCCCCAAAAGGGGTGATCGATCGGAGCCGTCAAATTACAGGCCAATCGCGATAACATCCCTGCTCTCCAGGGTACTAGAGAGGGTTATTAACCGCCGACTTCTGCAGTACCTTGAGGATTACTAGCTGATCAGTGATCGGCAATACGGCTTTCGTCAAGGTCGATCTGCTGGTGATCTTCTCGTGTACCTCACTCATCGCTGGGCAGAGGCCTTGGAGGGTGGGGGTGAAGCTTTGGCGTTCAGCCTGGACATCGCGAAGGCGTTCGACAGGGTCTGGCATAGGGGCCTTCTATCGAAGCTTCCAACGCATGGAATCCCCGAGGGGCTCTGCAAGTGGATCGCCGGCTTCCTCCATGGTCGCAGCATCAAAGTCGTTGTAGACGGATGCTGCTCTGATACCATGGAGATTAATGCTGGCGTTCCTCAAGGCTCGGTGCTCTCCCCAACGCTGTTCATCCTGCATATCACATGGATGACAGTACGGGTGATGCGCGATATACCGGCCATCAGAAAGTTCCTTTGGAACATGCTGGAGGAGAGGCGGACCCAACTTGTGTCTGAAGTCGAGCGCTCTCTAGAGCGGGCCTCGGAATGGGGAGAAAAGAACTTGGTTCAATTCAACCCTACGAAGACACAGGTTTGCGCGTTCACTGCAAAGAAAGACGCATTTATCGTGACACCCCAGTTCCAAGGGGTAACTCTCCCGGTCTCCGAGAGTATTGGGATCCTCGGCATCGACATATCTTGTAAAGTCCAGTTCGGGAGTCATTTGGAGGACAAAGCCAAATTGGCGAGCAAGAAACTGGGCGTTCTGAACAGAGCTGAGCGGTACTTCACACCGAGGCAGCGACTTATGCTGTATAAAGCACAAGTCCGCCCTCACGTGGAGTACTGCTCACATCTCAGGGCAGGCGCACCAAAATACCAGCTCGACCCATTTGACTCCCTGCAAAGACGAGCTGTTCGGATTGTCGATGATCCCAATCTCACGGATGAGCTGGAGTCGTTGGGGCGGCGGAGAGACTTTGGGGCTCTCTGTGTGCTCTATCGACTCTTCAACGGGGAGTGCTCTGAGGAACTGTTTGATGTGGTACCAACATCGCCATTCGGTGGTACCACCGGACCACGAGACGCCGTACTAGGGTTCATCCATACCACCTGGAAACGATCTCGTCCAAGACGGTTCGTTTTCAGCGTTCTTTTCTACCACGTACGTGTAAGATCTGGAATGAACTTCCTGCTACGGTGTTTCCCCAGCGTTACGACTTGTCCCTCTTTAAACGAGGTTTGAGAAGAGCATTTTACTCACGATAGGCGGCGAATGGGCTGTGCCCCTGGTGTTGCCATAGTCCATGGGCGGCGGTTACTACTTACCATCAGGTGGACCGTCTGACCGCCTGCCACCGTGGGCAATATAAAAAAAAAATACGAACGTCAAGCGGTACTGCACACCAAAGCAACGGCTTGTGATGTATAAAACACAGATTTCATTAAGCCCTCACGTAGTGTTCTGCTCACATCTCGGCAACTATCTGCACTTGACTCCCTGCAAAGCTTTTCGATTATGCCAATCTAATGAACATACTGGAGTCACTGGAGCAGCGGAGAAACTGGGTCCCTTCTGCGTGCTCTACCGAGGATCTGTTGTAACCACCATATAATTTTTCACACATGCGTGAAAAACGATATGTATAGGTATTTAATAGTTTTATAACTATTTAGATATTTTTATATATATTTTTAGCATTTGACATGCTTAGCCATATACATTAAACAAAGTGGAAAATGTGAAATCGAAAATAACAGTCACGAGCAGGATTTGAACCTACATCTCCTGGATACCGTCCAGATGCTTTGCCAATTCAGCCATCGTGACACTTGCTCCTGACTGCTAATTTCGATAACACATTCATACTTAACGCCTTGGGTGACGCCTGCGCCATCTGTCGGACGTATTTTCATACATTATACCGACCAGGCAAACTTAATTTTATAGGGCTGCGTCATTATTAGGTAAAAATCTTAATTGTAGAATTGAGATGGGAAGGGGTAGGCAGAGGCTATGTTTAATTAAGTTCCACGTATTAGGGGACGAGCCTATTGCCGACATTTCTAAGCTCCGGGCTGCTAGTGATAATTTTTCTTTTTACGAAAATGCTCTATAACACTGCTCGACTCGGGGATCGAACCCGAGACTTCATGATCAGCAGTCGCTCACACTACCGCTGCACCACAGAGAATTACCGTTCTGATTTAAATATCTTACTGAAGAAGTGACACGTAATAATAATATGTGACATCTTATTTGAGGTTGGTGTTTATTATCATTGTCATCTATTCTAATCTAATATAATAAAACTACATGAACATGCTATTTGTGTGAGTACAGGGCAGATACGAAGTATAGTATTAAAATTCATGTCTAGGTATATTTATTTTATACTAGCTGACCCGGCGAACTTTGTACCGCTTTAGAATCAATAAATTTTGTTTAACTTATTAGCTGAATTAAATTCAGTATTTTTATCACAAAATCCGTTCCATACAAAACGTATAAATAATTTTTTTTTTTCGTGAATTATTGCATTTTCATAGTTGTTCTGCTATTCCAGGAGGACACCAACAAATCAAAGATCATACAACTTTTAATGGTGTAAATAACCCAACCAATAGTTAAGTATTTTATACCGAACATAGCTATTCTACGGGAACTATTAATATTTTCGGGATACAAATATATACTATGTATATGTCAATCCAGTGTCTTCCATTTCACCTTACACCTCCACTTTTACTTTGTTTCTACTCATATAATTGTATTTCCTTGTTCGTGTTCTCCCTTAATTTCTAATTTCCATTCTATTATGTTTTATATTCGTCGTCACATTTCCCGTTATTTTCTTTATCCGTTTCAAGATCTACCTTTTCTTGTTAACCAAGTAATTCCAATACATCTTCATTTTAACTTTTAGTCTATATGTAGTTGCTTAATTATGATATGTATCCATTAAATATATATTCATAGAATATTCGATAGGAGTAATAATACAAACTTTTTCCCATAGCGATTACAATGTGAGTCCTTTGTAATTAATGTGCAACTCATGTCCGGCCGTGGCCCCGCGGTTAACGATATTATTCCCATGATAAATTAACGTACATTATCGCGGTTTCTATAAATTCTTTATACTCGAACAATATTATATAAAGTTTGATTCCTGGACAACGAGAAGTGTAATGATACCCAATCGAAAGCCGTAGCATAAATTGTCTAGACCAAGACTAAGTTTTCCTACAAGAAATACTTACGTTACGGGTAAGTTAAGCTTAAATTCACTACATTACACCAGCTATATCAACCTACAAAATTGAATAAACATAATCTCTTACAGTTCCGCCATTGCCGGTATAATAGTTTCCATCTTCAAGCTTGCATTTTCTGTGTATATACTGCTCAAGATAGTATAGCGTACATCACTGCTCGGTGCAAGAAAATATCCTGAGGACATCTTGTGGAGGTAGAGGACTTGTGAAGTCTGCCAATCAGAGTATGATGGACTATGGCCTAAATCCATCTCCTTGCCCAACAGTGGGGCAGTAATTGGTTGAGAAAAAAGTGCTCAACGGATGAAAAGCTTCAAGTCGGGTGACCATGAGTAGAGCATCCGTTTATTTTTTTTAACAACTTTTTTCTGTCCCACTATTGGGTGCGGCTCTCTAATTGTGAGACGGATTAGGCCATAGTCCACCACGCTGGCCCAGTGCGGGTTCTTCACAAGTTTGCGAAAAAATCTCTCAGATATGCAGGTTTCCTGACGATGTTTTCCTTCACCGAGCAGTGATAAATTCTAAACAAATACACACATAATTTCGAACAGTCAGAGGTGTGTGCCGTACGAGGCCTGGACCTTGAAATGGGGATCGAGCTCTATACCACTAATTTTGCTGTCCTGTCCTTGGTTTTGTCCGTTTATAGTAGTGATTATTTTATGTTTTAAAAATGCTCTCAACTCATATCTAAAATACCTTAAAATACTCTAGAGACAACAATGGGGTGTTTTGCGTACAAAGTACATATTGCTGCGAATTATAAGAGGGCAGCTGTTTTAATTCAACGAGCACACTTTTTGTATAAATTGTGTTTACATTTAACAAAATGAGGAGGGTAACGGGATTTCAAAACATTTCAAGCTCAATACTCCGAGGGGCTGACTATACCATGGTAGGCACAACAGTACATTATGGAGAGAAACATTATTCCCAGAAATAAAATCTTCATGTTCATGAATTAAATAAGATACAATTATATAAAAACCTACCTTTTTTTGTTTTGTTAAGGCGGGAAAAAATGTTCCTAACCGCACACCCCGTCGTTCGGGGCAACGAACAGGGTAGTGTGGGGCCTTCACCCACTAAAGAAACCCGCCGTGTGCCGTCTCTCCGCCTTTATAGCCGGGCCACTGGAACTGTGTTACATTCGTTCGGTGGTGGATAAAAACCTACCTAGCACCTGGCAGTCTTCGTTTTGTTTGAGTGTCTTGGTCAGCATACATGGAGAAAGTTTACCTAAATAAAAATGTTCAGTTATTTTAAAGAACAAATTATTTGTGAATGTGTAAAAAGAGAACTTTTAGTGCGAGCGGGATCGTAAAGACAAATTTGATGTGGAGATTGGGAATGGCCGTTGGTCAGTGCGATGGCTTAGCGGTTAGAGCACTTCCCCTATTGGAAGGGACGCAGTTTATATAATATAATACAATTCCAAAGAAAAGTAGTGAAATGTATAGTACAACTTATATTCAGCAATGTAACAAGCAAAACAGTTCAAATGCTGATAATAATATCAGTAGTCTATCTACCATCTACCGTCACACAACTATTAGAATCTTTTTCTTCTTTTGTCGTATTCAGCATGTCTTTTTTTACTTATGACAATAACAAATATGCAAGCGGAAACATTTATCTCGATGCTGTATGAACAACTGTCTATCGTGACCACGGATTATCTGTGCTCATTAATTAATGCTAGTATATATATATATATATACTTATATTTAGGTACGTACAAATAAAGAACGTTGAATAAGTATTTAATTAGTAAAGTTATTCTCAAAGTTTATATTGGTTTATAGAAACGATAACTTGCAATTATATTTGTGGCGCTGACTATAACAAAACTGTTTGATACAAACAAACAAAATTCGTAATAATTAACTAAACATATATATAGAAACTACTCTGTTAAGAAACTACCGAGAAAAGATCAATAATACACAAAATTTTTGTTATTCAGCCAAATTTATTTTATCACCTTCAAAGTATGCTCCTTCAGAAACGATAGACTTACGCCAACGAATAATCCAATCTTCAAAACATTTTTTAAACGCTGATTCCGGAATTGAGTTCAGTTCTCGTCGCGAATTCTCCTTTGTGTCTTCTACCGATTGAAAACGGGTGCCACGAAATGGTAATTTGAGTTTAGGAAAAAGAAAGAGGTCGGCTGGAGCCATATCTGGTGAAAATGGTGGTTGCTCGATGGTATTTGTTGAGTATTTGGACAAAAATTCATTCACAATGATGGCCTTGTGCGAAGGCGCATTATCGTGGTGCAAAATCCAAGAATTTTCTTTCCACAAATCTGGCCTTTTTCGTCGAATTTGCTCTCTTAAACGCCGCATAACACTCAAATAATATTATTTATTTACCGTTTGACCTTCTGGTAAGAATTCCGAGTGCACAACACCGCGATAGTCAAAGAAAACAGTCAACATGACTTTGACTTTTGATCGACTTTGGCGTGGTTTTTCGGTTTCGGTTCAGTTGGAAGTCCGAAGCTTGTCGACTAGTTTGCATGTCAAACTCGTAAGCGCACGTCTCGTCACCAGTAAAAATGCGTTTCATGAATGTTGGGTCGGAATTGACTCGTTCTAGCATGTCCTCAGCGACTCTCATGCGATTGAGTTTTTGGAGAAAATTCAGGTCTTTTGGGACTAGCCGAGCGGAAATATGTTTCATACCCAAGTGATTATTTAAAATGGTACGGATCGACTCGTGAGACACAGAAAGCGGCGGCTATCTCTCTCAAAGTTAAATGAGGATTTTCAGTCACTATTTCCTTCACTTTTGCAATGTTAACTTCAGTTGCAGACGTTGATGGCCTACCAGAGTGAGGCAAATCTTCCATCACATCTCGACCGCTTTTAAACGCTTTGTACCATTCATAAGCACGTGTTTTTGATAAAGTCGATTCACTGTAAGCCTTCTGTAACATTTTCAGTGACTCCGAACACGAAATTCCGTCGGCGATGCAAAATTTAAGACAAACTTTTTGTTCGATGTTTTTGTCCATTATGAAATTCGCAATACACACTAGATATGATATAACTAAAAACAGCACTGTATTTAATATAAATAACAGATGCAACTCAAACTCCGCGCCAAAATGGATAACAGTTGTGCCAATCTAACAACAACAAAAATTTGAATTTGGAACCATAAATAAATCATCAATTCCCAATACTTTCTTGACTGAATGTATATATTGTGTCGTTTCTTACTAATATTATTTAACTGCTCTTGTCGTCTAGACGAAAACATTTTATGAGTTAACTGTACACACGTTTTTCTGGCGTATATTATTGTAGGTAGTCGTTAAAAAGCTATATAAAATTTGATTAATCTAAAGAATCTCGGTAAAATATGCGACATGTAAAATGAAATAATATTTTTGAATCGCATCCATACTAAAATATACAAGCTAAATTAATTGTACAATAATAATTTAGATATAAATAAAAACTAGTATGAACACTTGAACTTTGACTTTAGACCAAATGCACTAAGTTCTTTCAACTGACATTCTACAGCTGCCTGTAAACACGTTGGAGTACTGTTTTGTTTCTGACCTTCTGTGTCCATCTAATGCGTAATTTGCTACGATAACCACATTTCAAATACTTGTACGCGTCTCGTGGTGTCAATTTTCAACGTTCATATCTCGCAAACATACATGGCCAGGGAGAAGTAGTCTAACTCTTGAGTTTTATGTTAAGTTGAGGCTTGACGACAACACGGAATGTTTCTCATCTTAACGCAAAGTGTGAAAATGTGAAATCGAAAATAAACTTGGCTGAATTGGCAAAGCATCTGGAATGGTATTCCAGGAGATGCAGGTTCAAATCCTGCTCGTGACTGTTATTTCCGATTTCACATTTTCACACTTTGTGTTAATTTATATGGCTAATGGCTAAGCATCAAAATCGCTGGAGGACCTTTGCACCATGCTCAATGATCTCAGCAGGGTTTCCCGACTAGTGGGTCTTAAAATGATCATGGATAAGACGAAAGTCATGTCTAATGTCCATGTCATTTCAGCACCGGTCCTAGTCGGGAGTGCGCTTCTCGAAGTTGTTGACCATTATGTCTACCTGGGACAAACAGTCCAGTTAGATAGGCACAACTTCGAGAAAGAGGTCAGTCGACGAATCAGCGTTCGGGAAGCTAAGGAAGATCTTCTCGTCCAATATTCCGCAGTGTCTGAAAACGAAGGTCTACGACCAGTGTCTATTACCAGTGATGACATATGGAACAAAGACGTGGTCTCTGAATGTTGGCCTCGTATCTAGGCTCAAAGTCGCTCAGTGGGCCATGGAGCGGGCTCTGCTTGGTATTTTCCTACGTGATTGAATCCATAATACGGAGATCCGTAGGAAAACGAGAGTGACCGACATAGCCCGCGGAATGCCATGCTGAAGTGGCAATGGGCAGGCCACATCGCTCGAGAAACCGACAACCGTTGGGGAAGAAAGGACGGCGCAGCGTAGGACGGAGGTTGGGCCACCAGATGGACCGACGATCTGGTCAAAGTTGCGGGGAGCCGTTGGATACGGTCGGCACAGGACCGCTCGTTGTGGCGTAGACGTCGAAGGGCTGATGGATGGATGGATGGATGGCTAAGCATGTCAAATGCTAAAAAAATGGATTGGATTTAAATTTTAACAATCATCATCAAAATAAATTTATTAACAGCAAGTTTGCTGATTAGTCCTTTTAAATTGTTAAACCGTGTTAGTGGCTGTTAAATAACTTCAAATACCGTTAATACCGTTATGTAGTCAGAGTAACTTGTTGGGAAACATTCTGTTTATACAGCGTCTTCTTTCGCATAATAAAACTAAGCAAAAGAAATTAAACAAATTTAAATAATGCAAATGTTTATTTCGACGGTAAAGTACTGTAAATCGCAGGTGACGACGTACTTGTTTATCATTATAAAAGAACAAATTTTATAACTAACTTACTAATTTATTTTCACGCCATTTCCCTTGCGGGGTAGGCAGAGAGAACAGAGTGCCAAGAGGCTCTATTCTGGCATACATCTCTCGCTTTCTCAACATTCATAACTCTCTTCATACACGCTCGCCGGTTTCGGAGACTCCTGACTCCACCTTCCTTCAATACATGACCAATTTAGTCTAGGTAGGTAAGTCTCGGTCTCCCCCTGTACCTACATCCTTCCACTTTCGCATTCTATATCTTCTTAGCCAGTCGCTCGTCCGGCATTCTTTCCACATGTCCAAACCATCGGAGCATTCCCTTTCGCATCTTTACACCAATACTCTCTTTCATACCTACTCGCTATCTTACGTCATTGTTACGAATGCAGTCAGTCAGCCTCACTCCACAGATTCGCCGCGGAGATCGCATTTCGACCGCATTGAATTTACTCTCATGCTCCTTTTTACATACCCAACTCTCGCTTCCATATAATAACGTTGGGACAAGCACTGCGTTGTGTATTGCGACATTTGCCTCCTGAGGTAAGCTGGTGGCTGCCGAGAAGTTGTCACTTTATTTCCCGCATTCAATCTTCTCTCTACATCAGTGGTGTACCTTCCATCCCGACTGAATCCACATCCAAGATATACAAATTCATCCACTTGTTCTAGCACACCATTTCCTATTGCTACTATAACATCTGTTCTGGCTTCTTCTCTTTCAAAGACCATTACTTTGGTTTTGCTCACATTTACACGTAGGCCCCTTTTCTTACAATTTTTTTTTTATTGCGTTTAGTGACAGACGAGCCATGGCCCATCTGATGGTAAATGGTAACCGTCGCTCATGGACTCAACTATACCGAAAGTATTGTCAAGCCGCTGCTTACCATTTCATTTCACCGATATGAAATGAAAGAATAAACGGCTATCTCCTGCTACAGCCAAAACGAAACGATGTGCTTCATGGCCGGTCACACGGGAGATGGTGGTAGCAACCCGCTCGGGCCCCACACCAAGTGAGTACTTACTCCCAGTTGGTACCTAGCCCTACCTCCAGTCATGCAATGGATGATAATTGCTTACTTCCCTTAGTCGCCTCATACGAAACCCGTGGGAAAGAATGGGGTGGTGACACTTGTATTCTTAGTCCGTCACCACACGGACAAAATTTCTTCTGCCATTACGTCGACTAGGGCTTGTAGGTCAGTCGCAGACTGCGCTAATAAGACCGCATCGTCTGCATATAGCAGAGAGTTAAGCACTGAGTCGCCCATCTGATCTCCCACATTCATTTCGTTCAACCTTTGTAGACATTTATTCAGATATATGATAAACAGTCTGGCTGATAGAACGCAGCCCTGGTTAACGCCGATATTGACATCAAATCAGGGTGACATTCCATCATCCAGCCGCACACAAGCTCTGCAGTCCATGTAGTTGGACTGCACCGCTTGTAGCAGTCTACCGTTAATACCATACTCCGGCAAAATGTCCCAAAGTTCCTTTCGTACAACAGTGTCAAATCCTTTCTCCAAATCCACAAAACTGCGGAAAACCCTCTGGCCTACAGCCAGATGCTTCTCCACAATGTTGCGCAAAGAAAACAGTTGATCCATGCATCCTCTTCCACACCTGAAACCTCCTTGTGCCACACACAAAAGTTCATCAGACACCATCCTCATTCTCCTTTCAATAATCTTACCATACACTTTGGCTGCCAGACTGGTCAAGCTTATGGCTCTGTAGTTTGCACAGTCATAACGTGAACCCTTGTTTTTAAAAAAGGGCACGATGACTGCGCTTCTCCAGTCCTTGGGAACCATTCCTGAGCTCCAACATAAATTGAGAAGCATCAGGAAGGATTCCCAGACATATGAGCCTCCAAGCTTGATCATCTCAGCAGACACCATATCAATACCCGCCCATTCAACTTCATCCATACTAATGTCATCAGAGGATACCGGTACCGAATGCTGATCTGTTAGACCCAAACAAACATATTTTATAGTAAATTGAAGTGTTTTTTTTGTAATGCCTATTTATCAGCTTTTTACTAAATGCATATTACGTATAAAGTATAAACGGTACTTATAACAAAAAACAGATTTAATTTTTTTTTGTCTGTCTGTCTGATTGTTTAATATTCTGAAATGTCTGGACTGATGTAGACGGGACTTTCACTAGCAGATATCTAATATTATAAGAAGTAACTGAAGTAACATAGGCTTTATTAGGGTTTCTCGCAATACCTAAATTACACGCGGACGGTGTCGCGGGTAACAGCTACAAAAGAGTTAGGATGAACTTTTATCCATATTTATGTATGTTATCATAATTATGCTCACATAAAACTAAAATTTCGATGTTAAAAGATATTATCTAGCGTTCAGTTTATGGACTGTCAATATCTCGATAACAGTTTGGCTACATAAAAATGATATTCGGATTACGTTCAGAAGATATATCTTGCTACGTTGTTTTGTCATATTGTATTGACAATATGATAATAGTATAAAACACTCACAAGCATTTATAAGTTAAACACAAAGTGGAAAATGTGAAATCGAAAATAACAGTCACGAGCAAGACTGTTATTTTCGATTTCACATTTTCCACTTTGTGTTTAATGTATAGTGCTAAACATGTAAAATGCTAAAAATATATATAAAAATATCTAAATAAGCATTTATAAGCCTTCAACGAGATATGAACCAGAGTAAGGCGTGTCGTAGCTTATGAAACTATGCGTCGATTTAAACCAAACATATGAAAAAGTGTGACGTAGGCTGAGCAACGAATCTGTGTGACGTAATGAGCGGAAACGTTCGTGCTAACTGCTCACATCTTGAGCATGCGTTACGTGTCCCATCCGTAAAATGAAATGAGGCAGCGGCTTGGCAGTATTCTTTGTATTGTGAGTCCATGAGCGGCGGTTACCACATACCATCTCGTGAACCATTGCTCGTCTGCCATCATCTATAAGTACAACATTATGTATTATAAAGCTGTAACAGATCTGTGTCTGTACATTTAAGATATTTAAGAATAAATGACTGTATTAGTCTAATATAGGCGTGTCTAAACACAAAACGATGTTTTTTAGATTAGGTATTTGCCAGTTTGTCTGTTTGTTCGTTCGCGCATCACGCAAAAACTACTGAACGGATTTTTATTGAATAGCTCTAGATTAGTCTTAAAAACTGCTATAAGTTTTATCCTGCTACTATATCGGGAACCTGAGATATAACCTAAAAACTAGGAGAAAGAAGTGGCCCAACAAGTAGACTTGCTCAATAACTTAGCAACTTAACGCGTCTCTTATCAAATGTAGCCTCATTGGGTTACGACAACGACTGAGGATCTACGAGCTATTTCTAACATCAGTGTAAATCCAAGTCTCTAATCTCATTTCGTAATAGAATGTTAGGTAAGCCGTTTAGATTACCTACTTTAGGCCGACAACAAAGTCGTCCAATTTGTAGTCTCCGCTCGAGAACCTTTGTTTCCTAATAACTATGACCACTGAGATGGAATTATAACTTACACCATTAATAAAGGTAGATAACATTACTTATTAGTGCAAAACAAGCTGATTTCGTTATATTTTATTATTTGCTAACTCCGTTTTTATATTTCCATTAGATTTATTTACGTGTGATGTTTATTAATTTATACTTTATAATTAATATGTATAATTTGTAATTATATAAGAAATTCTAAAACTTATTTCGTGAGAAAAATTTGCTCTACTTCTCACGGCAAATACTGTGGACTCCACAAGTCTGACATTCCTTCATGCGATATGCTATAAAAACCTTCTATTGCTGCCAAAAGAGGCATAAAGCTGAATTAAACCTCACATTTAGATGAATTCATTGCGTCACGTATTACGGTGCATGCAGGTCTTATTGAATTAAATATTATTTTTTTATTAAATATTGCACGCAGGCAGGCATCGGGTTTTATGCCTGTATTTATCATCAAATATTAACGTTGTAAGTCCTCGCATATTTTGACAAAAGAACATTTGTAAATGGCTTCATCGTATTACTTGAGCGTATTAATCAGCAACGTAATCATAAATGATTAGGTTGCTGATCAATCATCATTTATCGCTGTTAGTAATACAAAAACTGTCGAAATTACAACTTGAGCGAGGACTATTGTTTCTTATAAAATTAAAGGAGTAATTGGTGTGTATAAAATTGCGTGAGAGGCATTTGAAAGTGGGCTACGCAGTCGTCAGACGGCATGCCAGTAGGGAAGCCCTGTGGTATTGATCGCTAGCGCCCCACGCGTTATGGCCATCGGCGACAGGAGGGCGCTCCCGGCCTCCCGTAAACACCGATGGGCTTACCATTTGTAATACAAGACGAATTCCTGTAGTTAATGTTTAATTACATCGGGCATGGGTAAATGAACAATGTAAGTGTATGTTTCTGATCTAAACAATATTTTAAACCAAACAATTACGTGCAATATCACAAAAGCACGTCCGCGCCGCATCCGATCGACGCACCACTTTAACACGAACCGTAGAGGTCCTTGTACCTATAGCCCTGCGTGTAACCGTTGACCCTGACCACTGAAAGTTTATTGGCCTATGAAGAACACTAACTACAATCATTTTTAAAATAGTCGCTAAGCGTGACAGTGGAATACCCGAAAACAAAGAAAATCCATGTGTATACGTTTCGTTTAATATTATATCGGAAAGTTGACTAAACTGAAATCAAAACAGAATCATACACGCTTTTGTTACAGGATAACTACTCCGTTACTTTATTATTGAAATATACGATAAAATTACTGAGACAAGACAGATGAGAAGAAACACCAATTGCGTAGTGGTTTAAATACATTACGCGCTGTTTGTTATGGGTTTGATTCCACACAGGACAATTTTTTGTGCAATCTACAAATGGTTGTTCCGAGTCTGGATGTACTTTATGACCGCCCCGTTATACAAGGATTATTCCCTAGTAAAAGATGGTTGGCTTTTGAAATAATTCAAAAATAGAGGTAAATAGGTATACTTAAGTACCTACTTACCTTACTTAAAGAGATTTCACTGTCAGAGTTCAAGTAAACAACAGCAACAATACACATACTCTACAGCTCGTCTATCTGTTAATATTATTTTTTTAGTTTTAAACTTATTTAAGTACTAGCTGTTACCCGCGACTTCGTCCGCGAGGAATTTCAAAAAAATAAATAAAGCAACCCTTGAAATAACAACCAATATTATTATCTTTCATAAAAAAAAAATAATAAAAAGTATCCTATGTTACTTTTAATACCTCCAAGAATATGTGTACAAAGTTTCATGATGATCGGTTAAGTAGTTTTCGCGTGAATGCGTAACAAACAAACTTACATTCACATTTATAATATTATAGTATGAAGTATGATTGTGGTGACATATGAATATGTCCATAGAAATGCATGTTCTATTCAAAAACGCTAAATAGATGATACGAAAATGAGGACACTCAACAGTAGCCAATATTGTACACAATTTTAAAATGTTGACAACATAATATTCCCAACACTATTGTAAAGTTCTTGTATAAACGTATAAATGATGCTAAAATAATATTTTTTTATTTTTCTCTAATCTATATTTCCGTTAGGGCCATTTTATCTGACTAATACTATGGAAAGTTGTTTGTTTTGCACCTAACAAACTGCTGCCGAAAACAGAAATCTGTCCCAGTTTGTATACCAATGTTTTGAATACAAACATTGCGTCGTTAAAAAATCGGACTTTAAACATCCTGCGTGAGTGAAGGAAGTGGGCTAACCAAATAAAGGTATACATAAATACATATGATCATATTACGATTAAGTTTCACCATGTCTTAATTTTGTATGAACACGAGTATTGCTTCACCCTTAGCATAATATATTACTGTTCCTCTCGTCCACAGACCCATGGGGTAGTTGATGTTTTGAGTACCGGAATAGAATCTATTTTTGTTTCTGCAAAAAGATATATAAGGGTGCATTGTCGTGTCGTTCCATTGTACACGTCCTGTTGGGAAAATTGTCGCTGTGTTATATACTGTGAATACGAAAATAAAGTATTCGCCTAACACATACATAGGTTATTAGGAGTATATTAAACAGAAATTGCACAAATCAATTGGGATATATAAGACGGAGGGTAAATCTTTTTTCACTCATATCGTACAAGGATTTATGACGTGATGTGGAAAATAGTTCCTTGTTTATTTTTACTGAGGGCTTATCGATATTATTAGATTGCCGACAGATCGTTTGAGGGTCCTTATTATAGTGGGTCTCGTTTATGTGTGTTTTATTTTTGTTATGTTCATAGTGTCACGTACTTAATCTCTAACGGGGTAAACAGAGACATATTCGCAGGCTCTGTAGTTCTACCAAGAATGTCTTGACAGGTAAATCCAATAACACTTCCCTATCCAGAATTAGTTTCAGATACCTTTCTGTGTTTTATAAAGAGGCATGTACATTTAATATTTTAAATAAGTTTATAATTAATAATCATTATTTAAAATGACAAGAAATTTAATTGTACTTTGAAAGCTCAACTTTGTCTATTCAATGCTTAATAGCACATTCGTCTCGGTAGTCCTCGCTATTGTTTAAAAGCCATTGTCACAGTCGATATCGTGTAACTGTGTACTGCGTACACAACGCTTAACGGAACAGAACTGGAAACTTTACCCACATTAAAGCGCTTTGTGTCAACTTTAACCTAACCGTGAGAACCGTAATTAATAGTCTTAAGAATAAAGAGGTCCCTACCTATGTTTTGTGAAATCTTAAAGGAGTTCCGCTCAAGTTTGCTTTGTGTTTCAATAATATTTAATACTTACTTGAAAGTCATTCTACATTATTTCAACCTATATTTAATTAAGAGGAAACAAATTTAGTCCTTTATTCTGGTCTAAACATGTATGTGAACAAAACGAACTGTACATTCCTTTAAAATTATACTCCGTACCAAATTAATCCGATTACATTCAAAAAGGACTAAAGGACAGTGTGATACCACACTGGGTAGGTAAACTAACTAACTGTACTAAAAAAAAGAAATTTTTCGTCCCCTTTCCAAAGGCTAAGCAACATTGGTATACAGGTAGACTCAATTTAGGAAAAGAAGATTTTATGTAAAAACACTCTGAATTTGCAAAAAATATCTACTGGTAGAGACTTCTTGTCCCAGCATGAATGGGTCAGCTCGATCGGGGAAGACACCCTTTTTTTTTTGTTATCCATCAGCCTTTCATGGTCCACTGCTGGACATAGGCCTCCCCAAAATGGGGGGGTTTTACCATAATCGCCACGTAGGCGGGTTGGCGATCGCAGTGGACGTTTTTAGTACACAGGGGAACGCTGCTGCCCGGTCCCCCGGTAATCCCTTCGTCGGCTTTTACGACTCCCATAGGAAGAGACGGGGTGGAGCTATTCTTGGTGCCGGCCCCACACGGCAATTTTTTTGTTAAGGAGGAAAAAATGTACTTAACCGCACACCCCGTCGTTCGGGGCAACGAACAGGGTAGTGTGGGGCCCACTAAATAAACCCGCCGTGTGCCGTCTCTCCGCCTATGTTGGCGGGCCACTGGAACTATGTTGCATTGCTTTGGTGGGAAGTGCCACCCTCTCAGTCTCATCACAGTGAAACAACGATAGGTAAGGTACCCTTGCTGTTGTGTTTCGTATGGTTAGTGAGTGTGTCGGAGGCCCAAACCCTCCCCTTATCTTTGTCTTAGTATCCGGCTTCTCCACCTCACTCCACTCACGTCTTTCCTTGGAGTTGGTGAAGCGCAAGTGATGCCTCTGGTATTACTAGCGTATATACGAGTAGACTGCGGTAACCGCTTACCGGCTGGGTCGCATACTTGTTTTCCACAAATTACTTTTGACATGGTTCCCCGTTTAAATTTTTAATATGCTTTGCTTATTCTTAACTACCGTGCGCAAAGTCTCACCTCTAACTAACCATGAAGGTCAAAGTAAGCCTGTGTTAAGCTGTACACTACATTCACGAAACGATAAATCCATCCTGTCTTTGTTTTGATAAGCGATAGTACTCGTATACCATACGCATCTGTGAGTTGTCAAACAAAATATTGTAATGGATTCACCATGTCACATGGATTTTTAAAGTAATAAACATAGCATCACGCCTGTGTGGGTCTAACCGCTAAGCCATCGCACTGACCAACGGTCATTCCTAATCTCCACATCACATTTTTTTAGAGCACTTTCCCGGATTGGAAGGGACGCAGGTTCGATTCCCGTTCGCACTAAAGTTCTCATTTTCCACATTTCACAGATAATTTGTTCTTTAAAGTAGCTGAGCATGTCAAGTGCTAAAATACAGATCAAAAATGACTAATAAACCTTATTATAATATGTAACCTCTATGTATGTACCTTTGATATTCAATATTTATGTACTAGCTATTTCCGATTCCCACTCTTCCAATGTTTCATTCAGACGTGCTTCGTGTTTCAAGAGTGCTTGTATATTACCTCCAAAGATTATTCTTGCCTATGTGCATTTGCACGTTTTATAACCGTTTGCCTCTTGATTTCCATTGGAACGTGGGAAATACTGCAAAATCGGCATTCGTATTCCTTTACGATGAATATTAGAATAATGCAAGCCATTTAATGTTCAGCGTGAAACACGAACTTAATTCTATTTAACGATATATCCTTACTAATATCATGAATACGAAAGTGAGTTTGTTTACTATTTACATAGAGATATAGTTGATGTGCCGTAGAGTGTATTTATATTCTGTAACCCATGCGGACAGAGTCGCCAGAATCCAGCCAGCCAGAAGATACTTAGAAATATTTTTTGCGTGAGATCATATCTAGTTTAATCCACAAACATTTGTATGAGACCTTGAGAAAGAAACTGATCAATCAAAATCAGCTACCTATATCCAAAAAAGTTAAATTAATAAATATACATCAATTGGGCACGGGTGTGAGTTAAAGGGTAAATCCTTCGACTGTCATAGTCCATTGCGAGTTGACAGACATCACAGCCTGTCGAGAAATGTTTCGTGGTTGCACTCAGGACGTCCTTCACCGAGCAGTGCAGTACATAACTTTAAAAATCTGAGGTGTGTGCCTTGCGAAACTGACCTCTGAGGGATCTTGATTGGGGATCGGACACTATCATTATAGTTCTTGGTTTTAACTTTTTGTTTTTTTTTTATTTCTAGCCAGGAGACTTAAAAATAAGTGCTGTCAGTCGTTTATGGATTTAGAAATTCTAAGCATATAATTAAGTCGCCGCCTATAGTGTACTCACCACCACTATTCTCAAAAAAGGAGCGGGGACAGTATCTCTCTTACATACTGATGTGTATTGCTAGTTAAAGCAGACAAAATGTTTGTCATGTTGCGCTGTAAAAATCAGGATATCGCATTGCTGTTATATACTATGACATAAACACACAGTAGCAATCAATAAACTATTGGACCATAAACATTGCCAATGTCTGTTTTTAGATAGATACGATCACGTATTCTTCCTCATCAATATCTACTTATTATGAACTTAGTATCGCATGGTGGCTGTTTTCCTGCATAATCAAAAGAAAGTAGTACTCGCCTTTGATTATTATTTGATGAGCTTCCTAGTTTACACGCTTTGTTGCTCTCTGTAGCTTGGACTTGTGAACTGCTATTTAAATATCTTCAGTTTTATATTTACTGTATATTAAACATACAGTCTATTTATTTATCCTTTTTAGCCCATTAGGGCTGAAAATACTGTGTTCTAATGTTGAAAAGCAACATCGTTAAACAACCGCAAGCAAATTAAAATTACCTAATGTGTTCGAATTTCAAAATGTTTAAAAACCGTTGATACGTGAGACATTCGATAAACACCATTCAAAACGTTTTTCGTTTGTTTTAAAATTAATGGAGCCATGATAATACTGTTTTAACATAGTCACATAAAATACTGTTATAATTAATGTGATAAATTTCAATGTGTTTAATTGATGCTACTATAATTACTTGAAAACTAACACTAATATCTATTCTACTCAACACGGTTGCATGTTTTCTTTTTCTTTTCAACATAATTTATATTTTTTATCAAAATTTAAAGTTGGCAAGAAGATGTAAAGTCGTTTTTGTAGATCCCATAATTTCAGATATAACATATTTTTTAAATCATCATTCCTATCGAAATACTGACTGTATTTAAAAATTTTAATTACATAAAAATTATAATTGTTGTCGAAATAAAATGATTAGTACAAATTATTGTGCAAAGAAATTAGATTATAACAATCCATGGATAAACGTTACGCAATGAAACGATTACTTCTATCTATTATGTATTGTAAACCTGTAAGAAAGTTATGTCTGTACTTTTAAGATATATGAAAATAGAAACGGGGGAGACGAGGGCCTCGTGGCCCTCGCCTCTCCTTTGTTTACAACAAATAAGTAATATAATAATATATGTATTATATCCGTAATCTGGTACCCATAGCGCTTAATATGGATTCAAATGTTTAAAAAAAAATATTAGGCGGTTGAACATAATATAATATATGCCCCCTTTATTTTTTTGGAAAAATGTTCCTAAGCGCACACCCCGTCATTGGGGGCAACGAACAGGGTAGTATGCGGCCTGCACTCACTAAAGAAACCCGCCGTGTGCCGTCTCACTGCCTTTATTGGCAGGCCACTGGAACTGTGTTACATTCCTTCGGTGGTCCGCCGGCGGCTTACCCTTTGGGGTACCCTCTACTGAGCGACGCATCCGCAGAGGAGCGTCGCACTTTCGCGGGAGGACTTGCGGGTGGCGGACGATCCCCGGTCAATCCACCCGCAGCCTCAGCTAGGGCGGCATGAGGCGCAAGTACCTGCGCCTGCGCCGCCCCGTGGTGCGCCGTGTCCTCGTCGCAGCCGCAGTGGTGACAGCCCGGAGTCGCTTCCCTCCTTGCGACTATGTGCAGATATCTGCCGAAGCAACCGTGCCCCGACGGCACCTGCACCAGTCGGAAGGTAAGGACTCCGTGCCGTCGCCCCGCCCACTCCTCCAGCACCGGCTGGAGCGCCCCTACGGTCCAAAGACCGGCCCGGGGCGCCTCCAACCGTGCCCTCCATCTGGCCATGGCAGCTCGGCGGGCGTCACCCTGCCACCTGGCCACCTCCCTGGGTAGAGGACGTCCGCCCCCCTCCCGCTCTCGCGACGCCCGCCGATACACCTCGGCGAGCACCTCCGCCTCCAAGTCCCACGGGGAGATTCCGGCCAACGCACAGGCTGCCTCTGTCGACACCGTGCGGTATCCACGTATGACCCTGGACGCGACGACTCTCTGTGGCCTCCACAGAAGAGCCCTGTTCAGTGCGTCCAGGGACAACGCCCACACGGGTGCGCCGTACAGCGCCATCGACCGGACTACCCCGCGTAAAGCCGTCGGCACGCACTATTGGGTCCGCTCATATTCGGCATGAGCCGTGCAAGAGCGGACGCCGCACCGACGAGCCTCGGGGACAGTTGACGGAAGTGCTCGCGAAAGCGCCACCGCCCATCCAGCACCAGGCCCAGATACTTAATCTGGGCCTGCACCCCAATTTGGACCCCGTCCACAGTGATCGAGGCGCCAGCAGGTGGCCGACGTCGGGGCCCATGGAAAAGCAGGGCCTCCGACTTGTCCAGGGCCACCTGGAGCCCCAGCGCTCCGATCCTCCTGACCACCTCCGAGGTCCCTAAGCTGGCCAGGAACGCTTCATCGAAGTTTCCACCCCGGGCCATGACCAGCGTGTCATCCGCATAGCAGATGACCGCAAGCCCGGGGGGGAGCTGACAGCGTAGCACCCAGTCGTAACCGATGTCCCACAGGAGCGGCCCTAGAACCGAACCCTGTGGGACACCGCACGACATGGGTCTCCTCACAACGTCCCCAATGCGGCTCTCATAGAGAACACTGCGGCCCTCAAGATAGTCTGCCACTAGCCGCCTCAGGTATGCAGGCACCCCGTCATACCGGAGCACCTCCCTGATGCAGCTGAATGGCAGACTGTTGAATGCGTTGGCGATGTCAAGCGACACCGCCAACAGCACTCCACCGCCGGCGACGACCGCCGCGGCCGCGGCTCTCAGGCGCATAATCGCGCCGACCGTCGAACGACCAGCTCGATAACCAAATTGGGCGTCCGACAAGTCGGGTCCGACGTCGCGCAGGTGCTGGACGATGCGGGCAGCGAGGATACTCTCCAACAGCTTACCCGCCTCGTCCAGCAGCACGATGGGCCTGAAGGCCCCGACCGAATCCGGCGTTCGCCCCGGCTTCGGCAGGAGTACCAGCCTCCCCTCCTTCCAGCAGTCAGGGAACCGGCCGGACGCCAGGCATACGTCGAACAGTCCCCTGAGGCGGGGCTCTAGGTGGTCCAGAGCCAGGGCCAGCACTACACAATGAATAATTTTGATTTACAAGTTTTAATTTAAGATAAAACAAGGTCCATAACTAACAACTGTTTATTTATAGTTTTAAGTTTTCACTTATGTCGGCAATCCTCGTGACCACAGACTAAGGATATGCTCGTGACTTCTAAAATGTACCTCACTATTTTATTCCAAAGCTTTGACCCAAAAATATTGTGGTCTACAGTATAAAAGACAATTTAAACTTAATCAAGTTTCTTTCTGTGTGAAGCAACTCTATTTGAAAAATCTACCATAACATTATTTAGCGGGCATGCATAGACCATTGTCTCAAGCACAGCTGTGCGCGACGCCCCTTCGTCCTCTAAATACAGACCATTGTTAACTTTAGCAGAACCGACGCGTTGAGTCTTCTGATTAAAGTATCGTAAAATTATATCTCTTTAGGTTGTCGTTCTGAATATTAATAACTATTCACGTAGTTACTCGTAAGTGACGTTAAGTTATTATTGCAGATAGGGTCATTCCTTTTGAATCCTTATTCAATACAATTCTTGATAAAGGTATTTAATAGACACAACTTGGCCAATGCCCCGTGGAATTGAATCCTTATATTTTTAACCGAAATAATGACATTAAACTGACAATATTCAATTTTTATATTACTAGTCTACAATATTGTAATAACCAGATAGATTAGGAAATTCGTGTATACAGATCATATATAAAATTTTGATGTGAAAACTTCGTTTGGCGCGTTGAGCACTTTTTGGGTGAACAAAAATCATAGATGTGCGTCTCCGTGGCTGTTTAAATCTATTTATGGATAGTTGTTCGCAAGAGTTGAAAGAAAGTGGGTATGGGTTAGAAATGAATGGGTTACTCATCAAATGTCTTCTCTACGCTGATGACCAAGTTATACTTGCGTCATCGGCTGCTGAGTTACAGGAGATGGTAACATTAATGAACGAATGCTTGAAAAAGAAAGGAATGAAAGTGAATGCTGAGAAGACGAAAGTAATGGTTCTAGAAAGAGATGAATGCATGACCCCATGTGACATAGTGATTGAAGGAGTGAAGGTTCAACAAGTAAAAGAGTTTGTGTATCTGGGAACATTGTTTACGAGAGATGGGAAGTATGAAAAGGACATTGAAAGGAGAGTGAATGCAGGTAATCAGGTGAATGGGGCACTACACTCCTTTACAAATAGTCGGAAAGTGTCTGAAAAGGCACGACTCGCCGTGCATAATGGAGTATTAGTACCAACTCTAATGTACGGAAGTGAAAGCTGGGCATGGCAGAAGAAGAACGAGAGTAGAATGAATGCAGTGGAGATGAGAGCTCTAAGAAGTATGTGTGGTATAACTTTGAAAGATAAAGTAAGAAATTGTGTAGTGAGAGAACGATGTGGTGTAAAAGAAGATATAGTGACAAAGATTGAGAAAGGAATTTTAAGATGGTTTGGGCACGTAGAGAGGATGGATGAAAGCAGGATAACAAAAAAGATATATATGGTAAGTGTGAATGGTGCAGTTGGGAAGGGTAGACCTCGTCGAACGTTCTCTGATGAAAGCAGAGAAGTTCTCGAGAAAGGTCATCGTCACAGAACGCTCTGATAGAAGTGAAAACGAAGTAACTTGTGAATTGTATCGTCGAGCTATTAGATTATATTTTTTTGTTTGTAAAGAAGTGTTAATTACCAATTTTGATAGCTCGACGATACAATTCACAAGTTACTTAGCTTTCACTTCTATCGGCAGTCCCCAAAGACTGCCACGATATTGCCAGCATAAAACTGTAGACTTGCCACTGAACCGATTTGTACTTAACGACAACTGTTCTCGGGTTACTTCCTACATTTGCGGCTTCCCGCAAACTGGCAGATTTTCTAAGTAAATAAATATACATACACTTGAGCACGTTAGTGAATCCGTCAGAGATTCCGTTTGTTATTTCTTGCGAATCATGTAGATCCTGAAATTATTTATGATATTTTAATTCTTTAAACTTTCCACATACTTTTTTAACGTTTTGTATGGCATTTGTATATATTATTCAATTTTTTTATACACCCACCCCCTGACGTCCACCTGATGGTAAGCGGATACCGTAGCCTTTAGACGCTAGTCATCAGAGGCATCCTTCGCGCGTCACTATCACTACGGAAAGGGCTAGGAGGTGGAGGACAAGGATAATAAGGACAGGATAGGATTGATACTAAGGACAGGATAGGAAGGGTAATATAAGGAGGGAGTCGGGCCTCCGGCGCTTTCAGCCACCATACGAAACTCAAAGGTGCCTACCATTGTTTCACGCCGATCTTCTGCGAGAGGGTGATACTTCCCCGATCGAGCCAGCCCTTTCATGCTGGGATAAGCAAGGGTCTACCACAAAATGAAAACACAAAATTTACTCTCATCATTTTTCCCTAATGCGCCAAAAGAAGTAAGTATAACTTCAAAAATATTTTATGCATTACGGTTCAAGTTCAAAATTCCATGACTCTGCCCAGGCCTAGTTAATATTTTGACAGGCTTTGGTATTACAAGTCAATTATTTCGTTATTCAATAATGATCTGAAACCGAAAATTTACTGATGCATTTGAAGCACAAACTGTAAATGTTCATTCAACATTTAAGATTATCCCTTTGAGTACACTTTCTACTGGTATCAAAATTTTCTTTGGAATCGTTTGTTCTTTAAAATTATCGATAAGCCGTTTCTGTTTACTCTTACCCTCTATTTGTCGAAAGCGTGGCGGTGACAATGAAGAATGGTTTGTTGTTGTGTTTAGGGTCATAAAATACACCTCCGCTGCGTGGGACTGACTATTAAACATTTATATGTGCAAGGAAAGTGTTTTAATAATTATGTTTTGCAATTTAAAGGATAATTTAAAATGTAAAATACGTAAAGATACATTTACAAAGATCTTTTACACGTTTAATGTGTGTACGTAAACGGGTATGTGTTTAAAGTATATTATCTTTTATCACTACAATATCCATTATAATCTTTAATCTATATATGTATCTATATAAAAATCGATTGTTGTTCGTTAGTCTCAAAACTGAAAAATGGCTTGACCGAAGTGAATAATTGTATTTCTGTATTGGTCGCTCTAATATAGGGGTTTTATGTAAAGTCTGTTATTTATTACTATCGTACAATGCTTATAGTTGGAGGCTTGACATACGGGACGTTTTTTATGGTCCTATCAGAAAATCAGCGCTAGAGCAGCATGGCTAATAATGCATAGCCAGAGATAGATACCGTATTTTAAGCTTTCGCTTCCAAAAACTATTATTTGATATTGTATGTTTTTGTTTAATACTACATGGGTGGCAAACAAGCATACGGCCCACCTGGTGGTAAGCTATTATCGTAGCCTATAGACATAACTCGCGCGTTGCTGTCTTCAAGGAATAGAAGGAGCATAGGAAGGGATAATAAGAAGAGTATAATAATTATTTAGTATACTAAAGAGAGCATAGGAAGGATAACAAGGAGTGGATAGGGGGGAGGTTTGGGCCCTACGGCGCCCTCACTCACCATATGGTAGGTGTGCCTACCGTTGTTTCAAGCTGATATTTTGTGAGAGGGTGATACTTCCCCGATGGAATCAGCCCTTTCATGTTGGGATAAGCAAAGCTCTACCACAAGAAATATCAAAATAATATATTTTTCTTCTATTTTTCTATATTGTATTACAAGATGGTAAATTTATTTTATCACATCTACTCGTATGTATTACAATTACTGATATTTCGGTAAATATTTACTTGATAAACCTATCCATTATATCACGACTTCAAAAACAATGGCTATGTTACATAAAATGTGGATTGTAATATATAATCTGATCCGTCTGGTGACGGACTAAGAATACAAGTGTGACCACCCCATTCTTTCCCACGGGTGTCTTATGAGGCGATTAAGGGAAGTAAGCAATTATCATCCATTGCATGACTGGCGGTAGGGCTGGGTACCAAGTGGGAGTACTCACATGGTATCGGGCCCGAGCGGGTTGGTACTTACCACCATCTCCCGTGTGACCGGCCATGAAGCACATCATTTTGTCTGTAGCAGGAGATAGCTGTTTATTCTTTCATTTCATATCTATGAAATGGAATGGTGAGCAGCGGCTTGACAATACTCACGGTATAGTTGAGTCGATTGAGTTACCATTTACCATTAGATGGGCCGTGGCTCGTCAACCATTACCTATATGCAATAAAAAAAAACACAAAAAAGGTGGATTTAAATGGTATTTAATGATAAAAATCCATTACAACACAATCATTAACGCAAAAAATAACTTTTGAGAAGAAGTCATAAACAAAAAAATAGGTACTTCTATTTACACAGAGAATATTTTTAAATTTCGGTTTCAATAACTATAATGGTCTACTGATTGTATAAATCGGAATGCCGGATATCGTTGTGTATTCTGTACGGGTGATTCTAGACAGTGTAACGAACAACTTTAAAGTATTTCAATGTTGTAGTAAGGCCAACAATTTATAATATTACCTGTCATCCATCCATCAACCTTTCGAAGTCCACTGCTGGACATAGGCCTCCTCAAGAGAACGCCACAACATGTGTTTCGCTCATATGGGGGATAGTGCCGTAATCGCCACGCTTGGCAGGCGGGTTGGCGATCGCAGTGGATGTTGTTAATACTCGAGGGAGTGCTGCTGCCCACTCCCCCGGTATTCCCTCAGTCGGCTCTTACGACTCCCATGGATGGAGAGGGGTGGGACAATTCTAAAGGCGGTAAATATTATCTGTACTATTACAAAACTGCAAAGGTCTACCATAAATATATTTGAAAAAAAAAATAGTCTTTAGGCATTTCTTTTTAGAATTTCTGTTTGTTTGTTTGTTTGAATCACGCAATAGTTACAGGAATGGTATTGATGTTTTTTTTTTATATCTTTGATTAGATTTAAAAACTGATATACATTTTACGTTGCTACTACCCTCACAAGAAGTTGCACATCTATATTACTCCCCCATTGAGCTATATTTAATAATTAAAAATCTGAATACTTAAATGTAATATCGATTATAGATGTTAAAACAAGCAATAAAGTTGCTTAGATCTGTTTAGCAATAGTTCAAAGTCATCCACAATACAGACGAGAGATCTCGAATAGTGCGCGGTTAAAATAACTGCAAACTGATGATATTTCGTGTTTACTATACAATGTGTTCTTTCATTGTTTCCATAATATAAAAAAACCTTTCCTCAATTGAGATTATGATGGGCGAATGAAACGGCGATACTCCGTTCCAAATCGTGAAAAGGTAAACAAAAAGTTCATTCACCCGTCGTAACAAATGAATAAACGAAAAACGAATAAAACCGGAATGAAGAATTTTTCTTTTTTTTTTTCTATGAATTAACATAAAGTTAAGTAACAGCCGTGTGTGGCCGGCTTTAGAATTGTCCCACCCCTCTCAGCCCATAATTTCGGAACACGGCGGTCTTAATGTCATAATTTCTAAATGTAAAATTGCAAAATATGTGACATCACACTAGGTAGGGGGGGTCTCACAAATGTGACCAACTGTGACAAGGACGGGGGAGGGGACAAAAAAATCATGAAATTCGTGTGACGTAGTTTATGGATGGCCCCTTAACAGCTATTGAGTTAAACTAAAAAAATACAATTTGTTCATGAGTGTACATTAGATCCTCAAGCATATTATTTTTGATTGACGTGTTTGACGTCAATCTCACTATATATATATATATATATATATATGTATATATGAATAACCGCTATTTAGTAGGTACCTACTCTTGTTATTCTGCCGCTGTAGGTATACTTCGTAACATGGCATGGTATTTATAATGTAACGTCTTGTTTTATTACTTCCGCGCAATGCTTATAATTGGAGGCTTGACATACGGGACGTCTTTATATCAGAAAATCAGCGCTAGAGCAGAATGGCTACTAATGCATAGCCAGAGATAGGTATCGTATATTGAGCTTTCGCTTTCAAACACTGTTGTTTGATATTTTTATTCTAATTCTACGTGGGTGGCAAACAAGCATACGGCCCACCCTAATGGTAAGCGGTTAACGTAGCCTATAGACGCTAGTCATCAGAGGCATCCTTCGCGCGGGGTGGGCCAATTCTAAAGCCGGCCCCACACGGCCAATAGTTAATACATAGGCATATAAATTAGGAAAATAAAATATATGTCACACGTACTTATATTTTCCTCTATTGAAATACGGATGAGCGCACGTCCTATAAATCACTGTTTTATCAGGTCCATACAGTTATCACATCGATACATCACATGTTATCGGGAACATTAAGCCGTGGGAACTACTCTACTGGGCCAGATATACGCTATCACATAATATCGATAACATGATTGAACTTTTATGTAGTTAAACGATAGCCAGGTACTTGTATCATAATAAGTTATAAGTCAAGTTTACTTATTTGTTACCCTGAGCAAAGGTCTAAATATAACATGTGCTAAGTATAATATGGTATTTTAATTAGAAACTGTTTAAGTCGGATGACTGTTATTCAACCTCCTTATATATGCAAACGTCACTAGCGTGCAGCCTCAACGAGCTAGTTATCAAAACCGTTGAAGTATAAGGTAGTACGACTAACATTTACTCATGTAATGACATGCTGATCGACCACAGGTGACCATTAACGATGGTTGATGGTCGCTATGTAATGAGAATCAGAGCGAATTGCCGACCCAATGCCGGCAATTGTGGTATAGTCTAGTATTTATAGTATCAGTAGAGGCTTGCTTGTCCCAGCATGAATGGGCGGGCTTGATCAGGGAAATACCACCCTCATAGAAGATCAGCGTAAACATCCGTATGTACTCCTGCTTTTGTGTTTTGTGTATAAGTAAGAGCGCCGGAGGCCCAAACCCTCTCCTTATAATCTCACATCTCAACCTCCTTTCACATTTCTTGGAGATAGTGAGGCTGTGAGTGGTGCCCCTGGTGTTACTGGCGTCTATAGGCTACGGTAACCACTTACCATCTAGGTTGTTTGCCAACCGGCTAGTATAAAAAAAATCGGCTGGTAAATCAAGTTAGAAGGATATTAAATGTCTACGTAAATATTTAAGAACAAAAACATAAATCTAACTGGATTTAATAATCTATACTATTATAAAGCTGTAACAGAGCTATGTCTGTACATTTAAAATATTTGAGAAAAAATTACTGTAATAGGCTATATACTCGTAGGCGTGTCTAAACACAAAACGATTTTTTTTTAGATTTTTTGTCTGTTTGTTTGTTCGCGCATCACGCAAAAATTACTGAACGGATTTTGATGCAACTTTTTTGGTTTGATAGCTCTCGATGAGACTTAACAACGTGTATACATTTTATCCCGCTACTATATCGGGAACCTGAGATATAAGCTAAAATCTAGCTTTTGGCTGCGGCGGCTCCGCCGCTAGTTTGATATAGATCAATATAAAAATGCAATGATTCAAACAGGTCAGCAACTTTCCATAAAACATTACTCCAAGTACTCATTTAACTGTAAAAGTTTATACCTAAATTTTCAACAACAACACGAAATGTTAAAATACTTATAACAGTAAAAAAAAAACAATTTAATTTTAATAATTATTTACTAACAACCAAATAACCTTTCCAAGTACTTATTGTTTCTGGTACTAAAACGTTCTCAATAAAACGTTATCTTTGAACTGTTATCAGAAGGTACACAATTTGCTTAAAGTTCATTAGCACCGGTAGCGATAACGACGACGTGGCTCCTTTCACCCCTGAACTTCGAGGGAACTCACTCATCATATTTATGATAAGCTTGATTGAATACATTGAAGGTGTCTCAGCTGTCAATGTTACTATAAACTTGTGCTATGGGATCGAAGTTATTAAACAAGAACTAATTTATTATGTTTATTAGTATCAAGCTAGGCAAGCACTTGTTATAATAAGTAGTAAAGGTTTTTGGCTATATGTCAGGTTGCCGATGTAGTAGCAAGATAAAATGTATACCAGATTTTAAGTGTAGGTGAAGGGCTGTGAATGAATAATTGATTGATGCGCGAACAAAGACGCGACAAAAATTAAAGAAGTTTTGTCTAAATAGCCTACTTCACAATTTTTTCTCATAATCTTTAATTTACAGACATAGCTATGTTACAGTTTTATAGTAGCATAAGATTAATTAAGTAATATACGTACATGTATTATAAATGCAATTATTGTCTAGTTCATTAATACATATAACGAAATAACATTTGACTTTAATACACATAATTTTCATATAAATAACAAAATGGTGTGGTCTGATAAATAGTTACTGTATTGTAGGGATATCATTATTAAAAGTAAGTATAGAACTATAGAGTAATAGTTCAATAAGATCTATTACGTACCTAATAATAAACAACTAGGTACTTACTATTATTTTCATATGAATTATAAACATTTGACATGCTCGGTCATCAACACAAACTACTTCCTTTTTTATAGTGATTTTTAGCATTTGACGTGGGATAGCATTTTACTATAAATATTTTTTTATGAGTGGAGAATGAGAAATTGTCTACGAACGGAATTTGAACTTGCGTCTTCCCCTATCTGCGGGACTGAGTTATGTTTTTAAGCTATTATAGAAACCTGTTAAAACTCCCAATTTTCCACGTGAAATTGTAGTCTTTTAAGACTACTTTCTTTTTATTCGGCAGACCGACGACGATCACTTAATGTTGAGTGGTAACCATAATTTTTGGGCATAATTATATACAATGGGTACAGCCAAGTCGCTCTGCCTGTGAGGCGATCAACCTACACTAGCGCGGAGACTGAAAGACGGCTAGATGGTTCGTGACTGATTAAATTGACAAAATGGTGTTATATTGGGTCTTAAATTATCATCGTTGTGCATGAGTGTCCTTCTCTTGCTGTTGGTAATATCTGCTTGCATTCCTTAGTTGTCGAGCCACTGTTCATGGTTTGGTGCATGGTAAGTGGTAACTGTCACTAGTAAACTCCGCCATACTAGGAGCACTTCCAAGCCGCTGTCCACAATGAAGTTTAACCACTACGCTTGATAGGAGTAAGAATTCAGTCAACAAAGGAGAGTAATTTAAAGCAAGAAAAGGCGGGAGAAACTATAATCATTATGATTACATATTAAATAAACAAACTACTGAATTCATGATTGACGCGACTATATAACCTTCGAATAAAACTATTGTGCTTACTTGCTTCAAAAGGTAGCTTTAGACAATAAGCTATGATCCAGAAATATTGTTAATTAAGCTTAGATCCAGAACGTATTTAATGAGTTATTTAAGATAATGCTTGAGGTAGACAGCTGGTACGTAATCGTATCGATATTAGGAGGGATGTTGGGTTATTTATAGCTAAGGGTAGCACGATTCAAGGATAGATTTAATGAACATATTTATGCATAAATATTTATGAAGTTTATATGTAGATAGTGGCATTAGCGAGACGAGTTGTCTATGTAGAATAATAGTGTTACATAACTTCACTTTTCATAGCAGATTGTGGTTTAAAGATTGGTGTAAAGATGCGAAAGGGAATGCTCGGATGGTTCGGACATGTGGAAATAATGCCGAACGTGCGACTGGTTAAGAAGATATACAATGCGAAAGTGGAAGGATGCAGGTACAGGGGGAGTCCGAGACTCACCTACCTAGACGAAATCGGTCATGTATTGAAGGAAGGTGGAGTCAGTGAGTCTCTGAAACCAGCGAGCGTGTATGAAGAGAATTATGAATGTTGAAGAAGCGAGCGATGTATGCAAGAATATAGCCTTTTGGCACTGTGTTCTCTCTGCCTATCCCGCAAGGGAGATGGCGTGCGATGAGTAAGTAAGATATTGGTTTTATAACAGAGTTGTACCTAAACCCAAAGGTCTCCTATGTATGTATTTTACAAAGTGATCAATTTCGTGCTCACATAAGTAAATTGTCATTTCCATTAGGTAACGTACATTATTATAATACGAGTATAGAGGGAAACCGAACTGAGAACAATTAGTGGATCGCGCAAATACCTAATTGTTCTTTGTGGGAATCGAAACCACAGTACCTATTACTTTGAGTAAGTGTTATAATATATGACCACATAATCAAATTGTGCATATGTACCACAGCTTGTAGGTACTGTTAATATAGTAATATAAAAAAATAATATGTTTGCATACCAAAATCCATAATAGAGACGCACGTACTATGTTTTAATAGTACCTAATCTCGGATGATAGATAACAACGTATACATAACCCATATACTCGCTGATAGCTGCAAGCTTTATAATCAACGTCTACCCAAATACTTAAAATGAATGCATTTTATTATAACATTACACGATTACAACTAGACAAATCTGTGATGTTATGTGTAAAAATCGTATAAAAAAAATTATATGGTTGTCTGTAAAGTCGGTTTACGGACGATAATTTTACGTGATAACGTCATATATGTTTTCTGAGAGTTTCACAAAATGTAATACTGATAGAAATCGAATGTTACATATAAAAAGCTACGATCGCGCATGCTGCTATACAATAATTGAGATACGTGTTTTGATCTGTATTTTTAGCATTTGACATGCTCAGCTAATTAAAAGTACAAGTTATTATTTGTGAATGAGGAAAAGGAGAACTTTATTGCGAGCAGGAATGGAACCTGCGTCTCTTCCAATCCGGGGAAGTGCTCTAATCCACTGAGCTTCCGCACTACCTTTCGGTCATACCCAATCTCCTCATCACCTTTGTTTTAACGACGACAATTGAGATACGCGCGTTGCCCGGGACGCGTTCGGGCGAAAAATGTGATGTGATGTGATGACCTGCAGCAATTATCAATCTGTATCGATTAAGATCTGAATTTAGATTGAGGTTGCTTGGAACGACAGCAGTTGTCATTTTGTTGTCTGTTAGCTAAAAAACAGTAAGGCCATAATCCAAAGGCGATTTCCATGCAAGGTTACCGATTATGAATATGTAATTAAATTTTTCAACTGTTTTCATGGGTTTTCCCTGATTTTTTTCTTTTAAGACACGCCTGTATTAGTGCGAACAAATAAAAAAAACTATTATTCAAAACAGTCAAACCATTTTTGAGTTTTAGCGAGACTGTTTTAACGAACAGCAATTGCATTTTTGCATATAAGATAGAAGATTTAAGCACTAGACATGCTCGGTCATTTACCAGAACACAACGCGAAAATGTGAAATAGATAATAATAGCCACAATAGCTCAGTTTTAGTGGTTGAAACGGTAATCCCAGAGGCGCTGGCTAACATTTTTTATTGCACATTTTCGCACTTTGAATTCTGGTATTATGTAACTGTAGTTAAATAGCCGATAATTTTCTTTTATCATTTCAAAAACAAGGCCTTTGTCCCGTCGCACGTATTAAAATAAGTGTTTTTATTGCAGGAGCGGATTGGCGCGGCGTAAGGCGGGCCGCGCCATGGGTAACAAGTGTTGCAGCCGCCGTCATGATCCAGATAGACCTTTGGGTGAGTGACTTTCATTACCTATGTGAGTTTTGTAAATATGCAGTTAACTAAATGCTGACTTATTCTAAACACAAATATGCGGTAAATCTCTTGGGAAAAATTAATAATAAATGTTAGGGGCAAATACTGAAACGTTACTCAATTTGAAGCAACACTTAATATCTACCGTTGATAGACTCAGCTACGTCAGCTACGAGTATACTAAGAGTACCTTCTGTCTAGTAGCTGCTAACCATTTCATTTCGTCGTTGTAAAGTGAAAGAAATTTTTGGTTGTAGCAGGAGATCGTCCTGCTACAATCAAAGCACACCGAAGTGCTTCATGGCCAGTCACACCGGCTCCCGGTAGTACTGAACCGCTTGGGCCCTATGATCGTTGATTACTTCCTGTAGTCACCCCGTACGTCACCACACCGTCTTAACAACTAATGATTTTCTGCATTATGTAATAATTTAAATGTTTATTTTTTTAAATTGGTGGGCTATTACACTATTTATGTATAATCCAGGTAATAAAGCCTTCTATAAATTTTAAAGAATTAAGCGATGCTTGAAATTGAGCAGCGTTTGAGTACTTACTCGACGAAAGGGGTTGACTTTTTTGGTATAAATTTACTGGCAATTTACCAAAGTTTAATAGCAATTTAGTGAGTGTTTTAGGGAGCCTACAGACACAAAAAATAAAAGAGAAGCATTAATCTTAGAGCTTTTAAATAAAAACTATGCTTTTTCCTATCTAGGTTTCATGTGTCAGTTACCACTGAAGGAATGTAATATGGTTCCGGTGGCCCGCCAATAAAGGCGGAGAGACGGCACACAGCGGGTTTCTTTCGTGGGTGAGGGCCCCACACTACCCTGTTCGTTTGCCTCGAACGACAGGGTGTGCGGTTAGGAACATTTTTTCTCGCCTTAAAAAAAAAAAGGTTTCATGTGTCAGTTTATGAGTTGCAGTAGCTTGATGTAAGTGCTGGAATAATTTGGATCATTGTGAATTAAGCTAAAAATGCGGCTAATTAAGAAAAATATTATTCATAGACATGCTACATCTCCTTTCTGCAAGCTAAATGAATTAATAACGTAGATCGGAATTTCGCCTTCTACGAAATCTTAAGCGTTTGGATCTAAATGCATTGCAACGTGATGCGAGTGCTATTGATTGGACGTGTGTGTATGAGTGTACAGACATCAACGTTATGATTGATCACTTTAATGCAAATGTCACAAACTTATTTAATAAGCATGCTCCAATTCGGCGTATCAAAATCAAGCATAACCCAGCTCCTTGGCTAAGTGATAATATCAAAAACTGTATGGCTCTCAGGGACAAAGCTAAACGTAATTATAAGAGAAATCCTACGGAATATAAGCATCACTTATATAAAAACCTGCGTAATCGCTGTAATAGAATGTGTCATGATGCTAAAAGGCAATATTTCCAGGCAGCGCTCGAGAGTCGTAGCTCGTCTGATGTTTGGAGATTTCTAAAAACTGTGGGCATCGGAAAATCTTCTCCTTGTGTTAGGGATATTGATTTAAACTCAATAAATAAACATTTTTCTGATGCTCCTCTATCTCTGGATAATATTGTCAAGGCCAGGACCTTATTGTCAATCTCAAGATTACCAACACCACAAGTCCCATCCTTCACCCTAAGTCTAGTCTCAGAGACTGATGTCCTTAGATCTATATCATCTATCACTTCTTCAGCTGTTGGTTACGACAATTTAGGTTCCAGTATGATTAATCCTATTCTATCAGTAGTACTTTCCTGTTCTTACATTTATATTTAATTCTTACCTCTCCTATGGTTCTTTCCCTAATTTCTGGAAACGTGCCCATATTATACCTCTTCCTAAAGTTTCAAATCCTACTACACCTTCTCACTTTCGACCAATCTCTATACTGCCTTTTCTGTCAAAAGTTCTTGAGCACATTGTTCCGACAACTTTCTTCACATATAAATAATCACAACCTACTCAGTACGTTTTAGTCTGGTTTCCGTCCTGGCCACAGTACCGTAACAGCACTTCTCAAAGTTACCGACGATATCCGCTGGGCCATGGAGAATAAATTATTGACCATACTCGTACTACTTGATTTCAGTAGTGCTTTCAGTTGAACTCAATTGATTTTGGTATACTGCTTGGCATACTCAAATCTCTAAACATTTCTCCTACTAGTATCACCTGGTTCGATTCCTATCTCCAAGGGCGTTCGCAGTGCGTGCGTCTTGATGATACTTTTCTGAATGGAGTAACCTTAGTGTGGGTCTACCTCAAGGAGGGGTTCTCTCTCGTCTCTTATTCTCTATTTTCATAAATTCTGTCACAAAGCTCATATCTTAAAATTTTCATCTTTATGCGGATGATCTGCAATTGTATTCACGCTTCACAGAATCTGACGCACCATCAGCCCTCACTGCAATTAACAGTGATTTAAGTCGTATAGATACGTGGGCTAAAAACTACGGTCTACTCTTAACTCCTAACAAATCCCAGGCCATAATAATTGCAGCCGACATTTTCGTAGTAGGTTGCAAGTTTCTTTACTAGTGCCTATTACTCTGCCTGGAACTTTGATTCCATTGTCGGATTCTGTTAAAAATTTAGGAATTGTTATTGACACCACTTTGTCATGGAACCGACAAGTTAATGAGGTCAGTAAAAAAGTATATTATACCTTTCATTCATTGAAAAGCCTTCAGTATTTCTTACCCTTGAAAACAAAAATTACTCTTGCTCAATCACTTATTCAACCCATTATTGACTACGCAGATGCCTGCTATTTGGATGCCACCGAGGAGCTCATAGATAAGCTTGAGAGGCTGCAAAACCTGTGTATACGCTTTGTGTTTAATCTTAAAAAGTATAATCATGAAGGTGGGAGACCTTCGCAAAGAACTCAAGTGGCTCCCAATCCGCCTTCGCAGGAACACTCGTTTGCTATGTATTTTATTTAATATCTTACACAATCCTGATGCTCCTTCTTATCTGCGTGAGCGGTTTTCCTTTGCCCGGTCTAATGATGCGACCTGCAGGACTAATCTTCGCACTATGCTAAAATTCCCTACACACAAAAGTGATTTTTATTCTTATTATTTTTGGGTGCATGCGGTTAAACTGTGGAATGAACTCCCATCCAGCATTAGAGAATCTACCACTACCTTTTCATTCAAACATAAGGTTCTTTAACATTATCTGTCAACTATTCCATAATCTATACCTAAATCTTTCATCATTACTATATATTTAAGTATATTTTATTGTATAGTTACTTATCATTCAGATATTAATGTAGTTATATGTTATATATGTATGTATGTATATTTACTGTATGTATTAGTATGTATGTATCATATATTATATATGTATGTATATCTATCCTACACACAATCATATTTATAATATTCACGCTATCCTCTCGCTGGTCTGCTGGAAGAGATTTCTATTAGAAATAAGCAGTACCTTTATACTATTACTATATTTATCCGTTCTTGTACTGTGATTAAGATCTCTGTGTGTACATAAATAAATAAAAAATCAAGTTAAGAGAAATTATAAGTCTTGCCAAATCTACTTGCTGTAAAAATAAATTGCCAACAAAAAT
The DNA here is from genome assembly GCA_948253155.1 of Leucoma salicis. Classification (NCBI taxonomy): domain Eukaryota; kingdom Metazoa; phylum Arthropoda; class Insecta; order Lepidoptera; family Erebidae; genus Leucoma; species Leucoma salicis. The sequence goes on from OX411818.1 coordinate 11,101,501, forward strand.
CGATTATTAACGATAACATTATGATTTTTAACGAACGTTCGCAACTGTTTATAATATTTAGTTTGTAAATTTTCTTGCATAATTCCTCTGAAAACAAGCATTAGGCCAAGGCAAATTCTAAAAAAAATAAATAGTTCGGATTGCATTTACATGATAGAATTTTACGGCCCTGTTTCCTTATTTTCTCAAAAGAAATCAGTTTATGCAACATCTTTAGAAGTATACATATATTATTGTAATAGGGTTTAAAGTATGAAATTGCCGTTTTATTGTAATAGGTACTTCGAATTGACATAGAACCTTCATGATTTGAGATTTTTGAGCGAAACTTTTTTCAAATGGTACCTATGAGGTTCTTCTTTTAAAAAATGTGCAACATTCGATTATCGACATTCAGTTGTTTGTTTTTATTCAGCTTAGACAAGAAAGATGGATACTTCGAAAATTCGAGTGATTTTTGAATACGAGTTCCGACGCGGAACTTACGCTGCAGAAACAGCTCGCAATATCAATGTTGCGTTTGGAGAGGGGACTGCTAATGAATGCACCGTGCGTTTTTGGTTTAAACGCTTTCGTGATGGAAATTTTGATTTGAAGAACGAACCACGTGGAAGGCCGCCCACACATGTGAATAACAATGAATTGAAAGAGATGGTGGAAGCCGATCCGAGCCAAACTACCCAGAAATTAGCAGCATGTTTTAACGTTACCTTACCAACAATATTGACAAATTTGCGTCAAATCAATAAAATAGAAAAATATGAAAAATGAGGCACCCTCATGATTTGACTGATCTGCAGAAAGAAACGCGTGTTGAAACTTGTGTTGCCTAGTTGAATCGATAAAGAAATGAAGGAATATTGGATCGAATTGTGACATGTGATGAAAAGTGGATTCTTTACGATAACCGTAAGCGAAAAATGCAATGGCTGACCCCAGGTCAAACGCCGCAACAGTGTCCTTAAGCAAAGCTTACCAATAAAAAGGTAATGGTAGCTGTTTGGTGGCTTCAGCATGGTGTTATTCACTATAGCTTTCTCCGATCTGGTTAAGCAATAACGGCAGATGTCTATTGTGCCGAACTCCGAACAATGATAGCTAAACTTGCAGTGAAACAGCCCCGACTCAGGAATCGATCTTCACCATTATTGCTCCATGATAACGTGAGACCTCATACAGCACGAGAAACCGTTTTAACTCTACAGGAACTGCAATTAGAAACCATTCGTCACCCTCCGTATTCGCCAAACCTTGCTCCAACGGACTACCATTTTTTTCGTGATTTGGACAATTTTCTACGTGATAAAAAGTTTTCTTCCCAGGAGGCAGTACAAAATGCTTTCACACAGTTTGTAGAATTTAGATCACCAGAGTTCTATCGCAAAGGCATAAATGACCTTCCTATTAGATGGCAGCAATATATAGATAATAATGGTAGATATTTTCATTAAATAAATATGTTAACTGAAACGAATTTCAATTTTTCAGTACTAATCGGCAATTTCATACTTTAATCATGTTTTAACCCCTAATATTTAGAAGTATGTATATATTTTTTTCATCGCAACGAAATCTAACTACATAATATGGAAGCGGCGCTATTCTTAAATTATCTGCTGTAGAGGCAGTCTAATAGCTTATTAGTAATAATAGTTATAATAAGCTTATTAGACTGCCTCTATGGTGCAGCGGTAGTGTGAGTGACTGCTGATCATGAGGTCTCGGGTTCGATCCTCGAGTCGGTCAGTGTTATAAAGCTTTTTAGATATTTTTATATATATTTTTAGCATTTGACATGCTTAGCACTATACATTAAACACAAAGTGAAAAATTATTTTCGATTTCACCTTTTTCACTTTGTGTTTAATGTTATAAAGCTTTTTCGTAAAAAGAAACATTTTCAGTAGCAACCCGAAGTTTGGAAATGTGCCTGGTAGACGGCAATAGGCTCGCGCCCTATTACGTGGGACTCGAACATAGCTGGCGAATCGTGGGTGTGTAATACACCTCTGCCTTCCCCTTCAGGGAATGCAGGCGTGATGCTAGGTATGTATCTAAGCTATTCTAAATGTTTGAGTTTTTAAAACTTAAAAACTGAAGGAATCCTATTTCCTTGAAAAGAACAATGCCTCTAGATTTTTTCACACGATCTAAAGACTGCTATTAGACACAATTTGCGTTTATTTGTTACCAGTTCACTCTGTATTTTGAGGTCACGTAGTGTACGTTTGGTAACAACATTAATTGCGACTAAATAGCCATATGAATCAAATGCCTATTACAAATTCTGAGTAATTAATTATTATATTTAAAGGTCAAGACTAAAGACAATTAGACGATTATAATAATTAACTGTTTTTATTTAAAATTGTTGCTGAAACCATACCGTACAATTTGGTCAGTTCTATAAAATAGTACCTATTACATTAGTTCTCGAAGATTTTTATATTTGTTTGTGCCACCATCTCATGCCAAGGAAACTTATCTACACTAGACAAATTTATGATTTTTTTAAGCTAAAGTATTAAATTCCTTTTTTTTTTTGTTAAGGCGGGATAAATGCACCTAACCGCTCATCCTATCGTTCGAGGCCCTGTTAGTTATAGGGTAGTGTGGGGTCCTCATCCACTGAATAAACCCGTCGTTTGCCGTCTCTCCGCCTGTATTGGCGGACCACTGGAACTCTGTGACATTACTGCAGTGATAGAGTAATTCCCTGAAAAAAAAAAATAGCGGGTCTATACGCGCATTCGTATTTATCAAAAAATGTAAATTATATTCTAATTAACCTCGACGGTTCGGCTATATTGCATCAGCCAATAGCCAATAAATACATTTGGAAGCGCTGCTGTAGCGCGCCTGTCGCTATACAGAAGCACTACAATTTAAACGCGCTTTTATATCTGATTTTCATAAATATTTTATTAATTCATAAATATTTTATTAGTTGCCTCTATATTAATTACATCACAAAACCTTTTAGTGGTCTTTGTCATCCCTGTGCCTGTTATAATAGAAAGTTTTGTCGATTTCACTTAGCACCACAATTTTTAGCATTTGACATGCTTAGCCATATACATTAAACGCAAATGTGTTTAAAGGAGGAAGTTCTCAATTCGGATGTTTATATTTTTTTATGTATGTTCGGGCATAACTCGGTCATATATAAACGGATTTGCAAAATTATTTTTTTGTTTGAAAGGGGTTTATTTCGAAATGGTCCCATATAAATTTTAACGAACTCGGTGGAACGATGGCTTTTAAAAAATCGACTAAAACCTAAAAATATGTATACATCGATGATATCGTTTCCTTTACTCTGAAACCTTGCGGTCTCACTGGAGCAGTGCGTTACACACTGTGTATGTGTTTGAAGCCGGTGCCAAGTCCAAAAGTATAACAAAAACAATACTTCCATCCATCAGCCTTTCATCGTCCACTGCCGGACATAGTCATCCATCCATCCATCCATCCATCAGCCTTTCAACGTCAACGTGTGGGGCCGGATTTAGAATTGTCCCACCCCACTTCACCCAATGGGAGTCGTAAGAGCCGACTGAGGGAATACCGGGGGAGTGGGCAGCAGCACTCCCTCGAGTATTAACAACATCCACTGCGATCGCCAACCCGCCTTCCAAGCGTGGCAATTACGGCACTATCCCCCATTCCTTGGGGAGGCCTATGTCCAGCAGTGGGCGTCGAGGGGCTGATGGATGGATGGATGGACTCGTAATAGCAAACACAATACATTTATACAAAGAGTATTAATTAAAAAATTTTGGCATATAGGTTTTTATTTTATTTTGTCATCCGTATTCAATAAGCATGTAGAATGGAGAGAAATAAGTTTAGTCAGAAAGGAGTTCAACAATGGTTTCCTTTTGAAACGGACAACTTACATTGTAATTTAATAATTTATAGCTTTCAAAAAGACACCAGCTTGTGCCTAGTTAAATTGTAAAATTAATTCAAACTAATAATTTCAAACCTGTTGGCAAATAATGTATGTAACGTATTGTTAACATTTTAATTTACTTCCTTCTTCGATTTTTCCGAAACACGTGAAATGGAATTTGATAATGACACTATGTTATTATAAATCCATCGTACCACGGATTGCCTAATAATGGTTATCTTAATAACATTCATCTATTAAAACTGAATCTTTTGTTTCCAGTATATCCCAGTACGTTTAAGAATGAAGCTGGTTTCACGGTATGCCCAGCGTCCCTAGAGACGCGTTATACCAGCGAACCAAACACACGAGTGCTATCCCGTCCGCCAGCAGACATCGTGCGAGCGAGAAATCCTGGAAAAGTCTGTGAGTGTATTTATATTATGTATAGATACTTAACTTCTAGTAGGATTTGTAACATGAAAAGCTGATTTTGATATGCGATGTATCGCGAGGGAATTTAGAAACATACAATTTAACGGACACAAAGCACACTCAGACTCAAAACTATTATGTGGGGATCACGCATTTCTAGTGGTGGAGCCTTGTTTATCCCAGCATGAATGGGCCGGCTCGATCGGGGAAGTACCACCCTCTGACAAAAAACCAGCGTGTAACAACGGTAGTTAACTTTACCGTTGTGTTTCGTATGATGAGTGAGAGCGCCGGAGGCCTATACCCGCTCCCTATCCTCTCCTTATTATCCGCCCTATCCACCTCCTATCCCTTTCCTAGAAGATGGCGACGCGCGTGTGATGCCTCTGGTGGTGCTATCATCTATAGGCTACGGTAAACGCTTAGCGTCAGGTGGAACGTATGCTTGTTCGCCACTCATGTAGTATATGAAAAAAAAAACAGTTTTCCTTTGTGGAAATCGAATCCAGAGCACCTGGGTCAGTAACTGTCACTCTACTCCGCCATGTGTGCATGTGTGTGTATATTTTCACGTCTTTTTTAATATTTTAATCTAGTAGGTAAAATAAAGTTTACACACAATGCACGTAGTGTGATTATTACAACGAGACAAAGTGCTACATTTTATTCAATAAACAATGTCAGTTTCTATGTGTAGTTAAACTAAGCGCTTAGATACAATAAAAATGCTTGCGCAATGGCTTATCGTCATTTAAATTTATTAATAAAATACAGAAGGCCAACACGTTAATCTGTACATATAATAAAATACTTTGGAAAATCGAAAACTGCACGCCTCATAATCTTCATTTTTCAGTATTGGTCTTACTAAGTAGTTTTCAATAAATCACATAGATAGCGCTAATTTCAAAAAGTATTAATGTGGGTTTCATGTCTCATACGCCATCTAGCGCTAATTTTAAGAAGTACTTCTATATTGGTCTACCTCTCAGTACCGGGCAGCGCACACCAAGGCCAAGCAAAAAATATTGTGGAATGTAAAATATGTTTTTTTCGTGTTTTATAACGTTGATGTGTTATTATTTACGTGCGTTTAGTGTTTTTAATTATTGTTATGAATAAAATAGTTATTATACTTGACAAATATCATCAGTTCGTCAAGCAAAGTTCAGAACTTTCTTTTACCAAAAAATAATGTACCGACCGGGTGAACGGCGTTCTGTTGACGGTAGTAAAACCACCGGTGGCTATGCGTACGTAAAAAGGTAGTTCTCATGAAAGGCGCTGGTTTTAGTGTCGCGTCGAGCGTAAACATTCAGTATTTTTTTGTTTATTTAATAACAATTAAACCACATCGAATCAGAACGTGAAAAGTAATAGGGCTCTATTCCTAATCATAATAATTCGTAAACGAAAAAAAAATCATTCGTAAACGAAAAAAAATCGATTAGTAAAGTATTTTGGTCGTTATCGTGTTAACATACATTACCTACAACTCACGGACGTTCAAGCCAGATTTTTTTCAAACAGTTTTTTAACTAGTTTTTAATAACAAAAATGGCATCAATATATCATGAGTGTTAAAAATAGTGTTTGTTCTCTATATGTGTGTGTAGATATTATTTCACAAGTGCAATATATGATAAATAGAGACATTTTAAGTTTGAAAAATCTGTTGTTCCGTGTAAAACGGGAGTAGAAAACACCTCAGCGAGCGAGGCGTGCAATAGTAAACTCGGTGTGTTTGTACATTGAAGGTGTACCTATATTAAAAATGGAGAGAGAACCACAATAGAACTCACAACAGACTTATATTTTTTGTGAGCACACGTCTCTGAAATTTCTGGACGAATTATAATGCAGATTTTATTTCAGTCCGTGTGACGGACTAAAAGTACAAGTGTCACCACCCCATTCCTTCCCACTGGTGTCGTAACAAGGCGACTAAGGGAAGTAAACAATTACCACCCATTGCATTGCTGGTGGTAGGGATACCCAGGTATCAAGTATGGCCGGCCATGCAGCACATCGGTGTGTTTTGGTTGTAGCAGAAGATAGCCTTTCATTTCATATCTGTGAAATGAAATATTGTGAGCAGTGGCTTGACAATACTCCCGGTATAGTGCATGAACGACGGTTACCATTTACCATCCCGTGGGCCGTGGACTGTCTGCCACTATACGGAATAAAAAAAACAAATTTCACGTTTAGATAGAGCTAGACTTGAAGCAGAATAATATTTCAATTAAAATAGGAGCTAGGAAGAAAATCAGTCCCCAACCGTATGTCTATCCTTATTCTATTTCCATTAGACAATATTTCATACCTACCTATATTTTACCAGAATACAAAGTGCGAAAATGTGAAATCACATATGATAGCTACGAGCAGGTTTTGAACCTGGGTCTCCTGGATAACCGTATCGGAAAGTTTATGATCTAACAAGTAGTGCTTAAAATATATATAAAAATATCAAAATAAATAGCTATATTTTGTTTCCCAAACGTTTACAGGTATAACAAACGGTGGCCGTCGCGTAGTAAAAGCGCTATGTGCATACACGGCGCGTGCAGACTCGGACATTTCGTTCCGCAAGGGCGACCGCATGGAGGTGCTTAACGATGCAGAGCCGGACTGGTGGAGAGTGTTACATCTCACAACGAGGAGAGAAGGATTGGTTCCTGTGAATTTTGTAGCTGAGGAGAGCTCGGTGGAATGTGAAGAGTGAGTACTAATATTAATAATAGTCCTGTAGATGACCGTAGTGTACAAAATTATAAAATAAAAATACTTTTACACATTCCATTTACTCGTGACGGTGGATGTTTTAGTGGGTACTCGATAAAGACCACTGAAGTAGTATAACACAGTTCCAGTGATCCACCAATACAGGCGGAGAGACGGCACACGGCGAGTTTATTTAGTGGGTGAGGGCCCCACACTACCCTGTTCGTTGGGGTGTGCGGTTAGGTACATTTATTTCCGCCTTAACAAAAAAAATAAAGGTACTTGATAAAGAAGAGTCTCAATAGTAGAAAATTAACTAAACTTTATAAATTCCATTCACTAGTTTTACTACTACCTATCTAGTATTCGCGTAAATATAATGGGCAAAAATACAAATTTTGAATTTCGAATAAAACCATAGTCGTTCACCCAAAATTTGGCGTTTTAAACTTTCGCATGTTGCTACATTCATGATAACACATCTAATGTGTAAACACGCACATCGCATTTCACGAGTCACGAGAGAACGTGACCACGTGTGATGCAACTCAGCTGAACGGCGAGGTTAGTCAAAATACAATAAAATTTTAATTATTGTGACAAATGCAATGGCCATATAGACACGTTAGATATAATACTTTCTGATATTTACGCGAATGTTACACATTTTGAAATAAAACTTCGTTTACGGAATCTATCGCGTTTACTTGATTTTACTACTATCCCGACGTTTCGAATACTTTACAGCATTCATGATCACGGGTGGACTTAGATGATAGACGTCCAAGGCTGATATGTTATTTCAACGGTCTCATCTACCCACAGTAGATGATTTTACAAAATTTTTGGTTTATTTATTTTAACCCACCTAATATTCGTTTAGAAACGCAATTAAAATATTTACTTCAAATTTCTTTTTTTATGCTTACAATATATGACACTTTAAGTTAGTATATTAAAATGAGTATAATACTCCTCTTTAAACTATTTTTTTTTTGTTTTTATTTAGTTTAGTTTAGTGGTAGAATTTTTGAGCACTAAATAAAAACAAAAAATTTAAAAACACGTTAGATATTTTATCTGGTACTAGTGAGCCGCCGTATTCGCAAGGATGCAATTGACTAATATAATCTTTAGAATTTTTGGAGAATTTACAACTCTTTATTACCTATATTAAAATATGTACTAGCCTTTTTGCCAGCTACTCCACCGCAGCCATAAGCTAGCTTTTAGGTTATATCTCAGCTCTCGTTGTAGCAGCAGGATAAAATGTATAACAGTTTTTAAGCTTAATAAAAAGTTTCAACAAAATCCGTTCAGTTGTTTTCAAAAAGTAAAAATTCTAAAAAATAATGTTTTGTTTCTAGATACGCCGAATACATTATTTTTTTCTCAATATTTATCTTAATCTATTATATATAATTTCAGTGTCACGATGTTTGTCCGGGATGAACTCCGAAACTACTGGAACGATTCTAACTTTTCTTTTTTTTAAATGTGTGTTTTGTTCCAACTTAAGAGATATATCTCAATTTATAATTGCAATATTTATTCATGAAAAAATATATGGCGCTACGAAGTTCGCCGGGTCAGCTAGTTGTATATAAATAACTCTGTTATTACCTACAGCTTTATAATAGTATACCTATAGATATTATATCTAAAGTGTAGCGTATGCCGCAAATTATCCTCTACTTAGAAAATTAGGATGTATTATATAATATATAAACCCATAAAACCTTATCTATACTATGTATCTTCTATACTATTATAATACTATTATAAAACTGTAACAGAGCTGTGTCTGTACGTTCAAGATATTTGAGAAAAAATGACTGTAATAGGCTATATAGGCGTGTCTAACCACAAAACAATTTTTTTTAGTCTGTTTGTCTGTTTGTTCGCGCATCACACAAAAACTACTAAACGGATTTTGATGCAACTTTTTTTATTTGAAATGCCTTGAATAGACTTAAAAACTGGTATACATTTTATCCCGCTACTATATCGGGAACCTGAGATATAACCGAAAAACTAGAAAATTATTTAAACTAGAATTTTTTGTAGAATTTATTTAAAAGAACTACTAAATGGATTTTGATGCACCTTTTTTTATTTGAAAGGCCTTGATTTGACTTAAAAACTGGTAGATATTTTATCCCGTTACTATATCGGGAACCTGAGATATAACCGAAAAACTAGCTTTTGGCTGCGGCGAAGCCGCTGGCAAAGGCTAGTATATAAATAAACCTAGAGTGAATTATGCGGGTAGGCTCATTGCGGATGTATGTATGGAGAGAAACTTTTCAAACACATTTTTTCAACATAAGGACATCCATATGTATACATGGAGAAGGAATGAAACAGAGAAGTATGATAGATTTAATTCTGGTAGACAGTCGCCTCCGAAGTAAAATTTTGGATACAAGAGCCTACAGAGGTCCCACTGTTGACACGGACCACTATCTCGTTATTGCGAGATTTAGTGGTCTGTTCAGAAAGTGGAGACACTGGCGAGAGCGTGTCCACTTCGGAGGGCTTGAAAGAATAAAGATTGAAAAGTTGCAAGAAGAGAGTGTGCGTGAACGGCTGACAATGGCAAGTCAGCCGGGATCTGACATAGAAGAATGCTGGAGAGTATTGAAATATAGTATGGTAGATACAGCTAAAGAAGTATGTGGATGCTCAAAGAAGCATAGGAAAGTGAAAGGTATTGCATGGTGGAATACGGAAGTAGCAGCTTCCGTAGACCAAAAGAAGAAAGCGTGGCTGAACTATGTATCTTCTTTGAACCTGAGTGCAAGTATGAAAGAACAGAAGAAATAAATATACCGGCAACGTAAGAATGACACCAAAGCCTTAGTGAAAGAGAAGCGTGATAGAGCAAATATGATTGCAGAAGAAAGGCTAACCAAAAACTTCGAGAGCAACACCAAACTTTTCTGGAGGGAGATGAAGAAATCTCGGAGTGGTTGGTCAGCTTTCAGAATGAATAAAATAAGGTCTAAAGGTGGAGACATTCTTACGCAAACACAAGATGTGTTAAGCCGATGGAGTGAATATTTTGGAGTTATGTATCGGGATGTTCAGGGTGATGCTGGTGCCACATGTGGTCTAACAGATCGGTACCGGCATCCTCTGATGACATTAGTATGGATAAAGTTGAATGGGCGATTAGAATTTTGAAAAATGGTAAGGCAGCGGGTATTGATATGGTGTCTGCTGAGATGATCAAGCTTGGAGGCTCATGTGACTGGGAATCCTTCCTGATGCTTCTCAATTTATGTTGGAGCCCAGGAATGGTTCCCAAGGACTGGAGAAGCGCCGGTCATCGTGCCCTTCTTTAAAAACAAGGGGTTGGGACAATTTGCCGGAGACTGCTACATGCGGTGCATGGACTGCAGAGCTTGTGTGCGGCTGGATGATGTAATGTCACCCTGGTTTGATGTCAATATCGGCGTTAAACAGGGCTGCGTTCTATCAGCCAGACTGTTTATCATACATCTGGATAAATGTCTACAAAGGTTGAATGATATGAATGTGGATGTTCAGATGGGCGACTCAGTGGTTAACTCTCTGTTATATGCAGACGATGCGGTCCTATTAGCGCAGTCTGCGACCGACCTGCAAACTCTAGTCGACGTAATGGCAGAAGATTGTAATAAAAGGGGCCTACGTGTGAATGTGAGCAAAACCAAAGTAATGGTTTTTGAAAGAGAAGAAGCCAGAATAGATGTTAGAGTAGCAATAGGAAATGGTGTGCTAGAACAAGTGGATGAATTTGTATATCTTGGATGTGTATTCAGTCGGGATGGAAGGTACACCACTGATGTAGAGAGAAGAGTGAATGCGGGAAATAGAGTGAACGGAGCATTGGGACAACTTCTCGGCAGCCACCACCTCAGCCAGAAGGCACGTGTCGCAATACACAACGTAGTGCTTGTCCCAAAGTTATTATTTGGAAGCGAGAGTTGGGTATGCAAAAAGGAGCATGAGAGTAAAATCAATGCGGTCGAAATGCGATCTCTGCGGAGAATCTGTGGAGTGAGGCTGACTGACTGCATTCGTAACAATGACGTAAGAGAGCGAGTAGGTATGAAAAAGAGTATTGGTGTAAACATTCGAAAGGGAATGCTCCGATAGTTCGGACATGTGTAAAGAATGCCGGACGAGCGACTGGTTAAGAAGATATACAATGCGAAAGTGGAAGGATGTAGGTACAGGGGGAGACCGAGACTTACCTACCTAGACCAAATCGGTCATGTATTGAAGGAAGGTGGAGTCGGGAGTCTCCGAAACCGACGAGCTTGTATGAAGAGAGTTATGAATGTTGAGGAAGCGAGAGATGTATGCAAGAATAGAGCCTCTTGGCACTCTGTTCTCTCTGCCTACCCTGCAAGGGAAATGGCGTGTGATAAGTAAGTAAGTAATAAACCTATAAATATTATATCGGGCGAGTATTAGCATTCAAAATATTTCTTTTGCACGCCTCATAAGCGAAGCGTTGAGGTGGGTACTATTCCCGTTTTACACAGAACAACAGATTTTTCAAACTTAAAATGTCTCTATTTATCATATATTGCACTTGTAAAACAATATATACACATACCAAATAAAAACACTATATTTAACACTCATGATATTTTTATGCCATTTTTGTTTATTAAACTAGTTAAAAAACTGTTAAAGAAAATTCAGTATTGGACGTCCGTTTGTTGTAGGTAGTGTATGTTAATACGATAACAACCGAAATACTTTATTAATCGAGTCTTTTTTTTTTTCGTTTTAACTTGAGTATCTACGAATAGAGCCCTATTACTTTTTACGGTCTGATTCGATGTTGTTTAATTGTTATTAAATAAACAAAAAATACTGAATATTTACGCTCGACGCGACACTAAAACCAGCGCCTTTCATAAGAACTATTTCTATAGACCAATATAGAAGTACTTCTTAAAATTAGCGCTAGATGGCGTATAGGACATGAAACCCACATTAGTACTTTTTGAAATTAGCGCTATCTATGTGATTTATTGAAAACTACTTAGTAAGACCAATACATTATTAGTTACTTATCAAATAATCAATTTTATTGTGAAAAATGAAGATTATGAGGCATGCAATTTTGGATTTTCCAAAGTATTCTTAAATTTTAGGCAGTGAAATGGAAAGGAGTCACATTAGAAACATAAATAGTTATATTAAAACATCCACACGGTGACTCTCAAACTAGCGTCGTTAACCAGAACTAATATAAAAGGACTACTTTTCAACCAGACAAATGATATTGTGACGACTGAGTTTTAATTTTAACCTGTAATTTTGCCAACCTACGCTTCGCTACTTATTACTAACTAAGCAAGCTTTTTGTATAAAACTTTTATGTACTTGTATTTTATTTATAACAACGTAACTTACACAATGGTAAGTAGAATGCATTATGTGATAAAACTAGCTGCCGCACGTGACTTCGTCTGCGTAAAATTTTATTTTATCTGAATGTCTTAACAACATTTTCTTAACCAAGCCCATATTCCAGCTATCAACGCATAACCTATGTGCGTTAAAATCTGTTTATTTATTTTAGAGATATGCGCTATAAACAAAAAAAAATCATTGTTGTTTTGTGTTCATTACTTTTCTCTTATGGTCTCTTAATTTCTGATACACACCTTCAATGTAAAGACACAACGAGTTTTACTGTTTTATTATATCTATCTACGATTTCTTTTGAAAAAAGCAAAGGCTTTAATTGATTATTTTTTGGCATCTCCCAATAGGACGACAAAAACGTATTTTGAATACTTACTAAGATGTAAGATTTTTACTCTTACACAACTAACACTGAATAAAAAGTTTTTTAATTCTAGTTTTGTAGCCAGGCACGGTGACGGGAAATAGTTCCCAACCTATTATTAATCCAGCTCCTTCCTAAAGGCCACCGTCCTGTTGCAGTTGGTTCTTCCCACACGTTTCAAGAAAGGAGGCTGACAAACTGTTGCTAGCTGACAGCAATCCTCGAGGCACTTTCTTAGTGAGGCCAGCGGAGCACAACCCTCATGGGTTCAGCCTCAGTGTCAAGGACTGGGAGGAAGGAAGAGGGTATCACGTGAAACATTACAAGATCAAGCCTCTAGATAACGGAGGGTTCTATATTGCAACTAATCAAACCTTTCCTAGTTTGCCTGCTTTGGTGATGTCGTATACGAGTGAGTTTTTGTTTATTGTATTTTTTTTTGCAACCCATTACTCAGGTATGCAGATTTCCTCACGATGTTTTCCTTCACCGAGCAGTGATAATTTGTAAATAAAGATGCAAATATTCTCGAAAATTCAGAGGTGTGCATGACCTTGTTCTGGGGGTGAAACTCGACACCATTGTCACGGTAATATTAATAGATACTATTACCGTGCCATTGTCTTTGTAGTCCTTGGTTTTACCAATAGGCTATCACTGCTTATATAATCGTATTTTACTTTATCATAATAAAAATATTTATAATCCAACTAGCGTTTGCCCGCGGCTCCACTGCAGACATAAGCTAGTTTTTGGGCTATATCTCAGGTTCTTGATATAAAACGTATCAAGTGCTATTAAACAAAATTAGTTCAGTAGTTTTTTTCGTGATGTGCGAACAAACAGTCAAATATCTTAAGATGTACAGACAGCTCAGTTACAGATTTATAATAGTACCTACAGATTATAGATTCACAGATGGAATACCATTATTGTAATAGTCTCACATAATGATTCTTTATAAGAACCTTATTATTTTTTAAAATCCAAATGGTGTCCTGAACTCAACAGACCATAACGTAAGTAAATATAATATGAAATTGCAAAAAAATCTTTTTTCTTTATTCAAATCGGTCAAGGCAGTTTTGAGTTTTAGCGAGACTAACGAACAGCAATTTATGGATTATTATATATATAGATTAGGTATATTAGCATGAGGTCTCGGGTTCGATCCCCGGGTCGGGCAATGTTATTGAGCTTTTTCCTAAAAGGAAAAAATCTCAGTAGCAGCCCGGAGTTTGGAAATGTGCCCGGTAGACGTCAATAGGCTCGCCCCCTATTACGTGGTACTTAAACACTGACGAATCGTGGGTGTGTAATACACCTTTGCCTACCCCTTGGGGGAATACAGGCGTGATGCTATATTTTTTTTTCTATGTTTTAGATTAGGTATACCTTACGAAGTTTGCAATTAGGGAATGATGCTTCTTCCATCGTTTTATGGATTACATGATCACACATATTCATTAATAGCGCTATTAAAATAAAGATACTGATATTGTTTTAGAAAACGCGCTAGGTCTGTGCCATGTGTTAGCGCGACCGTGCCCCAAACCTGAGCCCCAGATGTGGGACCTAGGCCCAGAGCTAAGAGACAAATGGGAGATACCGCGTTCCGAGGTACAACTCATACGAAAACTGGGACAAGGGAACTTCGGAGAGGTGTACTATGGAAAATGGCGGAATAACATTGAGGTATTTATTGTTTTTTTTAATATCCGGAATGACATTGATTGAATACAACTATATTCCACAAGTCTCAGGAAGCGATGTCTGACAATTTTCATGTCAGACATCGCTACTAAAGTGGGGAAACTGGAGACAAAATCCAAATACCAATCTTCTTCCCGCCAAAGGCAGGACGAATGAATGAGCGAGTGACAAATTTACAGCCTCACCATTCATACAAAGACCGTTAAACATTACAGTTGAGAATCGAAACGCGTACGCGCAGTAGATACGGTGGTCTCCGGATAAATAATTGTAACACATTTGGCCAATTTTTGAGGTATGAGTCAAAGCGTACGAGTGTAACTTGGTTAAAATACGGTCACTTGTGAAGAGCGTTGTGGATTCGATTTCCATGATCTTCTTCTGAATGTGCATATACTTACTTTGCGTCCGTTAAATTGTATTTTTGTAAAGTTCCCGGCGATACACTTATTATACCCTTTTTCATATTTAGTTTCAACTTTATTATACAGTCCCGACTTGTATAGGTACCTAATGACTACTGTTTAATGCTAACGCCCGTAATTGCAGTGTTATTAGATCTAGTTGACCAGTTGCAATAATTATAGTTTGCAATAAAATCTCTCTTCAGTTTCCAATAGTGACGATTCAAAAAATTCAAACTATTACTGCTATGTTCGATATTTATTAGAATATATGGATGTATTCTGTTAGCTTAGTCTTACCCTTGCAGGAATAACTGCTCGTTACCTTCAATAACTAGAAATATTTACATCTTAGTTTTTACCGATTTCATTCTCTTTATTAGTATCTATGGGTTTCCATGTTTTACAATACATAGCTGAATAAAGATTATTGAAATAATTTTATATTAGACTAATTTTTAGTAATACTATGGAGTAGACAGATTAGTACACTCTTTTAATCGTAGAAATGTTGTCCAAGTGCTATAGGCAGTTTTAGTTGAATTGGCATAGTTTAGTTGGTGGCAATCCGGAAAATTTGCAACCAAAAGCTCACTGGCTCGTGAGTTCCGAGCTTTGAATTTTTGTATAAAATTTCAACCTTGAAATTGTAAATTACAGGTTGCTGTGAAAACTCTAAGAGAAGGTACCATGTCAACACAAGCATTTCTTCAAGAAGCGGCGATCATGAAGAAATTCCGGCACAAACGACTCGTCGCACTATACGCAGTGTGTTCACATCAAGAACCAGTTTACATAGTCCAAGAATATATGAGCAAAGGTTCATTACTAGAATTTTTAAGAAATGGTGAAGGCAAATTTTTACAATTCGAAGATCTCATATACATCGCCGCACAAGTAGCGTCCGGCATGGAATATCTAGAATCTAAAATGTTGATACATAGAGACTTGGCAGCCAGAAACGTATTAATAGGTGAAAATAACGTTGCGAAAATATGTGATTTTGGACTTGCTAGAGTTATTGAGGACAACGAGTACTGTCCCAAACAGGGTTCACGATTCCCAGTCAAATGGACAGCTCCAGAGGCGATTATATACGGAAGATTTTCCATTAAAAGTGATGTTTGGTCTTATGGTATATTGTTGATGGAATTATTCACGTATGGACAGATCCCTTACCCTGGCCTCCACGGTAAAGACGTTATCGAACAAGTTGAAAGGGGTTACCGAATGCCGAAACCCGTCGGTCACTATCTCCCGGACGATATCTACAGACTTATGCTTCAATGTTGGGATGCTATACCGGAGAAGCGGCCTACGTTCGACTTTCTGAATCACTATTTTGAATCATTCACAGTGACCAGTGAGATACCATATAGAGAAGTGCAAGATTAGTGCTGTGATATAGTGAAATAGTGTTTGAGAACAAAGTGTAGGGTCCTTTTAGCAAAAATTTGGACTTATAATTGTGTGTGGGTCTAACACACAGTTATAATGTCACTTTAGTATTTTTATACTCAAAAAGCATTATTTAGCTAAAACAATACAGGAATGTGTGAGCTTCTTTTCTATTCGACAGCTTTTGTTTTGCGATATTAAAATTGAGACGAAGAAAGTTAATGTGAACACAAAACATAAAAATCAAGTCCACTAAAATAAGTAGGTACCTACTTCTAGTAAACCCAATATTCACATCATTATCATTTATTTAGTATGTAAGCACTCACTGGTAGTGTTATTTTGCATTTTGTATTGTTTACTCGAGATAAGCAATGAGATTTAAATGTAATTATATTCTAAACTGATATGTGATATTTTTTATCACTTAAGCCTGCACGCAATAATAGGTTTTAATATATTGTTGTGTGTAATTGTATTATGTAACTGAAGCTCGCAAGAAGACGCACAATTTCGGTTTAATTTGCAAACAAATTACTGCCTTCAATTGTGACAGACATACAGAACTGAAGTAAAAACTCCTTTGTAATGAGATTTTTTTATTACATTGTCTAGTTCATAGACAACTAGTTTCAAAATTGAATAGGATTACTTGTGATAACTGTGCTCAATATTGCTCCAAACATTTCCAAAGGAGTTTGCTACCCTCATGTAAAAAGACAAATAATACTAGCTTTAGGACCATATACCAAAGAGTTAATTGTACATTAAGTGCGGTAAATGTAGAGAGAAGCGTATATAATTTATAAAGTAGTTAGACCTTGTGACCTGTATATTTATAATTTAATTTGACCAATGTTCCCAATTTTAACATATTATTAAGAATTGATAAATTAATGTTGACTGATAATCGATCTGTTTTTAACGAAATGTATCAACAATTTTAACAACACATTTGTTATTATTTTGCCTCAAAAGTATTGAAATGCTTTAACCAATTAATCATTGTCCTAGTATTTGTATAAAACAATGGAAATAGTGTCTTAAATAACATTCCAATAATCAAACTCGTTAAATTTGGACACTTTTGTATGAAAACTTTTAGATTTTTAAGATTTTGTACATACAATGAAATAAATGGCATTGACATAAACAATTTATTTTATCTCCATTCCTACTTCGGCTCCACCGCAGGCAAAAGCTATTTATTTTATATAGATAAAATATATTATATCACATAAATAGATTCCTCAAAATTTCGTGATGTATGATTAAACATACAAACAAAATACCTTAATTAACTTGAGTGCACATACTCCTGCGTGGTTATGTATCAGGCTTAATGTCATTTTTTCTTAAACATTTTTAATATAGAGATAGACACAGTGTTACAGTTTTATAATACTATAGATTATTACGTAAAACATTGCTTCATTATTAAAAATAATTTAAATAACAATTCATAGTAAATAATATGATAAATAATTCCTATTATGTAGTATATAATCTACAGGAATCGTTCCAGTACATAGATTTATCTATATATTAAATCTATGTTCCAAACTAACTAACTAACTTATCATCACGCCATTTCCCTTGCGGGGTAGGCAGAAAGAACAGAGTGCCAAGAGACTATTCTTGCATACATCTCTCGCTTCCTCAACATTCATAACTCTCTTCATACACGCTCGCCGGTTTCGGAGACTCCCGACTCCAACTTCCTTCAATACATGACCGATTTGGTCTAGGTAGGTGAGTCTCGGTCTCCCCCTGTACCTACATCCTTCCACTTTCGCATTGTATATCTTCTTAACCAGTCGCTCGTCCGGCATTCTTTCCACATGTCCGAACCAGTGCCTTGGAGAGTGGGGGTGAGGCGCTAGCAGTTAGCCTGGACATCGCGAAGGCGTTCGATAGAGTCTGGCATAGGGCCCTTCTGTCGAAGCTACCATCTTATGGAATCCCTGAGGGACTCTGCAAATGGATCGCCAGCTTCCTGCGGGGTCGGAGCATCAAAGTCGTAGTAGACGGCTGCTGCTCCAATACCATGGAGGTTAATGCTGGCGTACCACAAGGCTCGGTGCTCTCCCCGACGCTGTTCATCCTGCATATCAATGACATGCTCTCGATAGAGAATATGCGTTGCTATGCGGATGACAGTACGGGTGAGGCGCGATATACCGGCCATCAGAAAGCTCCTCGGATCATGCTGGAGGAGAAATGGGCACAACTTGTGTCTGAAATCGAGAGCTTTCTAGGGCGAGCCTCGGAATGGGGAGAAAAGAACCTGGTTCAATTCAATCCTACGAAGACACAGGTTTGCGGCGTTCACTGCAAAGGACGCATTTGTCGTGGCGCCACAGTTCCAAGGAGTAACTCTCCCAATCTCCGATAGTATTGGGATCCTCGGCATCGATATTTCAAGCAAAGTCCAATTCGGGAGTCATTTGGAGGACAAAGCCAAATTAGCAAGCATAAAACTGGGCGTCCTGAACAAAGCCAAGCGGTACTGCACACCGAGGCAGAGACTTGCACTTTATAAGGCACAAGTCCGGCCTCACGTAGAGTACTGCTCACATCTCTGGGCAGGCGCACCAAAACACCAACTCAACCCACTTGACTCCCTGCAAAGGCGTGCTGTTCGAGTTGTCGACGATCCCAATCTCACGCATCAACTGGAGTCGCTGGGGCGGCGGAGAGACTGGGTCTCTTTGTGTGCTCTATCGACTCTTCAATGGGGAGTGCTCTGAGAAACTGTTTGAGGTGGTACCAACATCGCCATTTTACCACCGGACCACGAGACGTCGTAGTAGGGTTCATCCACACCACCTGGAAACGATCTCGTCCAAGACGGTTCGTTTCCAACGCTCTTTTCTACCACGTACGTGTAGGCACTGGAATGAACTGCCTGCTGCAGTTTCCCCCAGCGCTACGACATGTCCTTCTTTAAACGAATGCAATAATACGGTTTGAGTACCCCTGGTGTTGCCAAAGTCCATAAGCGACGGTTACCACTTACCATCAGGTGGGCCGTTTGCTCGTCTGCCATCGTTGGCAATAAAAAAAAAGCATTCCCTTTCGCATCTTTACACCAACCTCTTTCATACCTACTCGCTCTTTTACGTCGTTGTTACGAATGCGGTCAGTCAGCCTCACTTCACAGATTGGACCGCATTGATTTTACTTTCATGCTCCTTTTTGCATACCCAACTCTCGCTTCCATATAATAACGTTAGGACAAGCACTGCGTTGTGTATTGCGATACGTGCCTTCTGGCTGAGGTGGATCTATGTTCCAGTACATGTTTTTTTAATTTAGAATATAGGCTTAAATGTATTAAAAAAGTACTTATTTTCTAGTCACACTAATAAATCAAAATTAGAAGAAATAATGTCATGAAGACTTCATACAATTATAGTTCGAAGTTAAATAAATACTTATCATCACATGTGTGTAAATCACATTTATATCTTTCGTAATTACGAAGATATTGTGTTTAAATGTTTTGTATAGTGGGTAAATATGGTACCATCCATTAAGAGACTACTTATACAGTATATTTTAATAATATTATTGCAGATCTAAATTGCAGATATATACTGGAAGACGGTAACTTCTTTTAGATGGATTTATTATGTAAGTGTGTCTCTTACAAACGATTAGAATGTTTCTTGAAAAAAAAATACATATGGAGAATGCTTCCGCAACTCAAATATTAACAAAAATAGACAATTTCATTGTTATATCATAGAATAAAATTCGAAAACTCATTATTATTAAAAAAAAAATAGTTACGGTAGCTGTAATAATCCAGCAGCCTCCAAATATTGTTACAAAAACGCGATTACTTTTCATTGAGCTAATTTCAGCTAATACTACTAATACTAATAATAAATAAAGACGACTCAATATATTAATACATTTTTTGATAAACTACTGTAGAAGTTTCCAAGCAGGGGGGCACGCCATATTAGCAGAACGTAGTGAAACATCAAGTGTCACAACTCAACAAAACCTGCGCACCCCCACATTTGTCTCCATGTCATATTTATATACATCAATGTTGTATCATATCCTCTTTTTAAGAGTTCAGTTATAAAAAACAACTAAAGCAGTAACAAGAAAGTATTATTTATAGCCCAGGGAGCCTTCAAAAGGTTGGGAAACACTGAACGATAAAGTTTAAGATGCGGATATAAATAAAAAAAACTATTTCACTGTTTGAACTGATATAAAATTCATATTTGATAGGTACTATATAATAAATCAGAATTTTATCGCTCTAATTTCATATCACCAATCTCAAATTTCACTAAGTTTAATATTACTGTGACTATGTCACACTTAATTTATAATACAATTTATGTTAGTATTGCTAAAATCTTAAACAATAAATAATATTATCATCAACACGCTGCTGTCACATATGTATAGTCTATTCTATTTGAAACTAAAAATTTGTGTTGTTTCCACTGAATTCATTTCAATTTTATGTAATGTTGTTAAATTCATTTTATAACTATTAAGAAAGTATTCCTCAACTTTTACAATAGTTAGAAAATCAACTGATTTTACATTCATAAAGTTAAAATATGTTATATTGTATTGATTACAACACGAATTTTCTTGTTTGTAATAGGCTACAATAACACTTTTAAAAGTCGATCTTTGGTTGAATTTTTCAAACAGTATCAGAATACATTTTGGTCTTTATCCTTAAATATCGATATTCCGATTGGTACATCGATTCCAAGTATTGCCAACATCTTAATAATAATCCAGGCACGTAGTTAGGATGTTTCTTACTATACTGATTTAAGTAAATTGCTAGTACTACAAGCATCCCTGACCAGGCATATCTGGAAACAAGAAAATTATATGTTCTGTAAATATACTCAATATTGATTAATTGGCTTTTTAAGATGGTTATTAATTGAATGAGGCGACACTTGGCGGAAGTCCATTGTTACTATTCATCCATCCATCCATCAGCCTTTTGGCGTCCACTGCTGGACATAGGCCTCCCCAAGAGAGCGCCACTACGAGTGGTCCTGTGCGCTCATATGGGGGAATAGTGCCGTAATCGCCACGCTTGGCAGGCGGGTTGGCGATCGCAGTGGATGTTGTTAACACTCGAGGAAGTGCTGCTGCCCACTCCCCCGGTATTCCCTCAGTCGGCTCTTACGACTCCCATGGGTGGAGAGGGGTGGGACAATTCTAAAGCCGGCCCCACACGACGAAACTTGTTACTATTATAGAATGGATATTTTAGGAGGAGAGCCCACCACTCACCCACGGATTGTCAATCCCGGTTATCTTTGGACAGAATAACCTAAGATTGCCAATCAGCACTCTCACAGATACTTAGACTTACAGCGAAAAGTAAGGCCTAAATACGGGATAGATACCGTGAACCAATATTGTGGTTCTGAGAGTTCTACCGTATCGCATGGTTGTGTCGCGTTGGTGAGTTTTTTGTCATTATCGCGCATGCTACTTTGCTATTAACACATTCTCCTCTATCTGTGAGAGTGCTGATTGGCAATCTTAGGTTATTCTGTCCAAAGATAACCGGGATTGACAATCCGTGGGTGAGTGGTGGGCTCTCTTCCTAAAATATCCATTCTATAATAGTTTTAAGGTGGTGTTAATTTACAATATACATTTTGTGTCGTCACCCTCGTATTAATTTAGATTCAATGTATATGTGCCCGTGATGCAGATAATTAGGTTACCACACATTATAGGCAATAGAATGTTTGCTTGATTAACATTAGGATTAATCTTGAGAACATCCCTGTCATGCTTTACAGATAGATAAAGCTAGTAATAAATTTATTCTTAAAAACCTGATTTTGATTGATTAATGTTAAAAATAATGCAAAAATCGGTCTAACAAGGGTTAGTAGGTATTATAAAATAGAATTGGTAACCTACTGGAAAACAAAAGGTTTGCTGAACAACAGGAACGATATAATAATAGAGAGCACTTTTCTAAAGGTTGTTACAGTCACAGCGACGGTGGCGCCACAGATTCGTACTAAAGTCAACACCGCTTGCAGACCCATGTAGCCAGTTAAGCTGAGCAGGAAGATATTTCCATACATTGTTAGAGAATCCTGAAATATGATAAAGTACTTCATTTAAATAAATAAAATAAATAAATAAATAATTTTCATGATTATAATAAATAAATAAATTTTATGATGTACTAGCTTCCACTCGTAACTTTGTCAACATGGACTTAAAAATTTGGTCTATAGTCATGTAGGCATATCTCACAGGAAATAATTTTTATGTTAAATAATTTTCTATGTGTATATCCAAGCTATAATTTATACACACATCAAAAAAGTCTAAGCAACACGCATCACTTACAGAAACTACAGTCAATCTGGGTAGCTTTGATTCATTGGGGTAACATTGACAGTGTGACTATGAGAATGTTTTTAATGTTTTTTCCCTATGAAATCAATATTTTTTGATAATGCTTGCTTTAGATTTTATTTTTTAAACAAGCGCCGTAAACACACCTTAAAATAAAAGCAAAGTTGTCAAACAGAGTTAATGTCAAAACTGCGCGAATTTTATTTCATGAAACAGTGAATAACTTTTTGATTTTCTGTGATTGTATGAATTACAATTTACTCTATATGGAGTAGGGCGAATAAATACTTTAAACCCAAGTGTTTACATATTTTTTGTTGTTTTAATTATTTTAGTTTGTCTTCATTTTAATATGCTTAACAGTTTGTTCATTATATCATTTAAACGAGGTTTTGATGAGAACTAAAAAACTATACCTGTAACTGCTAAATTTTAAATTTTATAATCAAATATTATCTCATTTATGTGACGGATCTAATGTGTGTCAAAGTTACACTTTTGTGGGTGGTAACTTTGACATATTACAAAAATAGATTTTTCACTATAATTAATGGATATTATCTCAGACTAAGAACTAGACGGAGCCACGGCGTGGCCGCACTTGAAACATCAATATTGTTTTTAAATGTTGCCAGGTTGACAAACATTTAACCATATTTGGGCAAATTAAACGATAGTTAGAATGAGGTCTGTAACTTGGTCGTAAATAAGAAACTCTTCGTAACAAATATTTTATTGAAAATCATAATGTTTATCAAAATAATTATTTAAAAGTAAATCTACCACCCCTTCTATTCATCCAAATGTCAGTCTTTAAACGTCCACTGATGAACATTGGCCTCCCCAAGAGAGCACCAGAACTAGCGCTTGTGCTGACTGCATCCAACGGCTCCCTGCCAAATATTTAGTCTATCTGGTGGGAGGCCATATTACGCTGCGCTGTCCGATACGTGGTCGCCACTCGAGAACCTTTTTCCCCAACGGTTGTCAATTCGTCGAGCGATATGGCCTGCTCATTGCCACTTCAGCATGCAAACTCGGCGGACTATGTCGGATATTCACGTTCTACCTCCGTAATAAGAATTCAATCACGTAGAGAAATACCAATACTTTGAACCTTGATGCAAGATAAATATTGCTTCTGCATAAATTGCCGTTCTGTTCGATATCTCATCTGGTAAATAATAATAAGTTATATTTAATAAAATAATAGTACACAAGAATACAATTAAATTATCTTTTCTTTCTTTTCTGGGTCAAATAAGTAAAGAATTATCATCCTTCCAGCAATGATTTAATTAATTGAATAACAACTTTTTTTTATTGCATTTAGTGGCAGACTAGCCACGGCCCATCTGATGGTAAATGTCAACCGTCGCTCATGGACTCAACTATACTGAGAGTATTGTCAAGCCGCTGCTCACCATTTCATTTCACGGATATATAATGAAAGAATAAACGGCTATCTCCTGCTACGACTAAAATGCAACGATGTTCTTCATGGCCAGTCCCACGGGAGAGAGAGTACTATAAGTGGTGAAGTTAGCTATAGGACGAATACCACGACCTCATAAATTTGTGTTGCCACCTACCATTTGGGGTGTGAATATATTATCTTATTTTTGTTTTACTCCTGGGTTTTATTTTGAAACCTTTAAACCCCAGGCAGGTGTCACAAGAGAGAGCAAATCAGTTTCTCTGAATTCTAGATTATGACTACAGCGGTAGTCATAATCTAGAATTGAGATTTACTTACAAAGTTGAGGTACAAAGACTTTAAAAGCTATACTTACATGAACATATTCACTGGCAATGATTTTGCTCCCAACGTTACTATTTTCTTATTATGGAAACATCAACAAAATATCGTGACACATATTTTGGGTATTTCGTGGGTTGCCTCGTTTTCCCGTAGCATCCACCCATTTCAATCTCGCATCTGGATTAGAGAGGAAAACCTAAAATGGTAATTTTTTATCATCATCTCATAAATGACATATAAATTTATAAAATAAAGTGAAAACTGGCCAAATTAAATTCGCAATAAGGCAACACCGAAACAATTCTCAGTAATAGAAATTTAGCTAGAAAACATGTTTTGCGAGTGTATCTTAGTAGCAATTATTAATTTCAAGTAAAACAGCCCATTTTATATCACTTTATAGCATTCAATCATTAAATTATTTCATTTTCGACTACATATGAATGAAATGTTATACCTGTATTTTTGCGCTCGCTGTAGCTTTTGTAGCATAGTACACTATGTTATAAGCACTATTATCACGTACCTAGTCTTTTTCTCAAAACACTGATTTTACACGTAAATATAATGATACACCCGAATTTTTATACAAATGTTCGATTATGTCAGTTGAATCGTGACAGACAAAGCATTTTGACATCGTGACAATACCGAAAACTGGCCACGGCAACAAAGACAAAAATCTATGACTGTGTGTTATTTGCACCAGTAAATTGTATCTTGTGTTCTTGCTCATACATGTCAAAGAATTTTCTTCGCTCTGTCTAGATATATTTAGTCTGAGGATATTATAGTCTTTCACTATTGTCTATGGATAAAAAATATTTTGAGAACACTAACAAAGTTTAATATTATCATTTAAATGTTAAAACATTTAAAATACCGTGAAAAAATACTGCTGCAGGAATGCTACAAGCGGGAAGAAATCAGTCCCAGGTATCTCGTCATTTTGGTGTCAATAGGAGCTTGATTTGTCGTGTTCGGCAGCGTTACGATAATACAGGAGATCCTGCTGAGCAGCACCCAGGACGTGGAAGGAGTAAAACTGCTCGACAGGACCGATACATGCAAGTGATTGCAAGCCGTCAGTCGATGTTAACCGTCTGGGAGATAAGTTTAAAGCTACAATTCTCAAGCGGTGTTATTGTTAGCCACCAAACCGTGAGAAATATGCTGCATGAATACGGCCTACGAGCACGAGGCCCAATTAAATGCCCACCTATAGACCATGGGAATCGCGCCCGTCGAAACGAATGGTGTATAGGGAACACTTCACATGGACCCAGGAGCAATGGGATAAAAATTTATTTTGCTATGAGTCCCGGTTTGGATTTAGATCTTATACGAGAAGGATAAAATGGTTCAATGTAAAAAGTGTTCAATGTTAAACTGTTTGTGTCTCTCACGAAAGATGATGTGTATAAGTGTAAAGGTGTGTGTGATGCGGTGTTTCACAGGAAATGCATTCAAAACAATAAGCAATTCATGCAAGCGTTAGTCTGTGAGGACTGCCAGAAACCCAAAGGTAGTCCCATGCACCCAGCACAGGATCCAATAATTACACTAAACCCCACTGAAGCATCAGGTGAGAAGGTGCTAGCAGAAGTAAATAGAAAATTAGAGGTACTTTATAATATGGAGAAAAAAATCGAAGAGCTCACCAATAGCGTGGAATTTTATGCTGATATGTATCAAACACTGATAACATATAAGGAAGAATCACAGAAAAAAATCAAGGCAATCGAACAAAGAAATTTTTACTTGGAGAAGTGTAACAAAGCGTTAGAAGAGAGAGTGCAGGAACTGGAGCTGAAAGAAAAGGAAAAAGGTATTGAAATCCATGGGCTAGAGATGATTAAAAACGAAGACACTAAATCTGTAATACAAAATCTTGCCCGAAAGCTTAACCTAAGCCCAGATGGAATTGTAGATGCACAGAGGGTAGGAAAAGAAAAACCCGACCAAATAAAACCTAGAATAGTACTGGTTACCCTTCAATCAAAAGATATCCGTAATAAATGGATGTCAGCCAAAAAGGAAATTAAGCTAACTAACAACAAAGTTTATGGTAATAGCAGTGACAAACAAATATTCATCAATGAGGATCTGCCGAAGTACAAACGGCAATTACTTTGGATCGTAAGAAATAAACTAAAGCCAAAAGGATTTCAGTATATTTGGGTTCAAAATGGCAACATTCTGGTGAAGAAAAATAGCGAAGAAAAAAAGATATATAACGTAAAATCGGAAGATGATTTGAATAGGCTGGAGGATTATAAATAAATATGCGCTTTGCGCAGTGAACACACACTAGGTGATTTTAGCAGTAACATTCGATCAACCGGATGACGTTTTTACTGATGTTGCATTTAAAAGATACTACAACATAAACTTATTGTATAAGGACCTCACTCAAAATAAAAGCTATACTAAAATATTTCATCTAAATATCAGGTCATTGCGGAAGCATTTTAATGAATTACTAGTTTTGCTGGAAGAAACTTATTTTGAATTACATATAATAGTATTAAGTGAAATAAATATAAGAAAAGAAGAAGTTTCATTCTATCAAATATCTGGTTATAATGCATACTTAACTACAAGAGAAACGAGAAGGGGAGGAGGCTTAATAATATATGTAAAGGATAGACTTGACTTCAATATTAAAGAAGTAAATTCAGAAGCTCTAGAAATGTTGCACGGACAGCTAAAATCAGGAAAACATATATCACATATAATTGCTATATACAGACCACCTAAATGTAATAAAATAACATTCTTGGAGCAGTTGGAGACCACCTTAAAATATATCCCGGCCACTGACGACGTTATAATAATAGGCGACACAAACATAGACACGCTATATGAAAAAACTAATCCGACTACGACAAAGTACAAAAACACCATGTGTGGTTACGGCCTGCAGCTTGCAATACCTGGCACGCAAATAACACGCGAGGCGATAGTGAATGGGCCACGTGTGGGTGCGAGCGGGACGGAGTGAGTGCGCGGCGTTGTCGTACGTTGTCGAGACATACATTTCTGATCATTACGCGGTAAGAATAGCGCTGGACACATTTGCTAGTAATAGCTCATTAGTGCAAATAAAGAACACTACGCGAGAAGTGATTAACGAAAAACTCGTTAAACAAAAACTTTGTGCATATAACTGGGCGCAGCTGCTTGACATAACGTGTCCTGTAACGTTGTATCAGACATTGCGTACGGTATTCGGTAATATTTATAAGGAATGCACAGTAGTTACAGTCATGAATTGTAATAAAAGAATGAGGCAACCATGGATAGATAAACAATTGTCTAAAATGTTACTGCGACGAGATTATTTATTTCGAGTGTGGAAGCATGAGCCAAAAAATATGAATAAGCGATTAGAATATACAAAATTTAGAAACAAAGTAAATAAGTTAGTTAACCAGGCAAAAAATAAATACAAACAGTTAGAAGTAAAACAATGTAACGGAGATTTTAGGAAGATATGGGCGAAAATTAATACGTGGCTGGGTAGGAAAAAAGCTAGCTTAGACGACGTGATATTAAAACATTTAGGTAAGAAGCAAAATATTAGTCAAATATGTTCCAATTTTACAAAAATATTTACTGATGAAATCAAAATAATAAAACATCAATGCAATATAAATTTTTTAGATAGAAGTCAGTATGTGAGACCGAGTAAGGTGAGTTTTATATATAGAACAGTGGATTCGGTAGCTGTAGAAAAAGTGATTAATGAGTTGTCCATTCAAAAGGCACCAGGTCTGGATGGGATTAGGGTCAAAGACATAGTGTATATGTGTAAACAGTTGAGTCCGATCTTAGCGAAATTTATTAATTTGTGTCTAGCTAAAGCTATTTATCCTGACCGGTTGAAGACTGCAATTATACGTCCTATATTTAAATCAGGCAATTATTTAGATTATAACAACTACCAGCCCATAGCTATATTATCTGTTATTGATAAAATTGTGGAAAAAATTGTTATTGGCCAAATAAGTAAATTCCTAGAATGCCATAGTATACTCTCAGACACTCAGCACGGGTTCCGCCCGGGACGAGGTACAGTTTCAGCCTTGAATAATTTTTCTGATTACATTAATGAATCATTGAACTCAGGTAAACAGATAATAGCACTTTATATTGATTATAAAAAAGCGTTTGATACTTTGGATCATAATATCTTATTACGTGCGATGAATGAGTGTGGAATTCGAGGGCCAACGCATGAATGGTTTAAAAATTACTTAGCTAATAGAAAAATATGTACAAATATAGCAGGTGTGTTTAGCGATGAAATGGTTGTGGATATTGGGGTGCCGACTGGGTCAGTTTTTGGTCCAGTGGGTTATGTGATGCATGTGAACAGTGTATCTAATGTTGTGAGCAAGTGTCGGGTGTACATGTATGCAGATGACATGTGTCTGGTATATGCCTCGAAGGATATAGTGGAGGTACAAAATAATATACACGAAGATTTCGAATGTGTAACGAGCGCATGACAATGGCATCATATTGAATCTATTAAAAACCAAATGTATGCATATATACTCGCCACATAACCAACGAGCAAAAAATGTGAAAAAAGAACAAATAGGTATAATAGGGCATTCATATGAATGTCTACACGATAATAAAACTAACTGTAGTTGTAATAACTTAGAGTATGTAAGCTCATTTAAATATTTAGGTCTAACTATTGACAAACACTTTAATTGGAAAATGCATATAAATTTTATATGATTAAGGTCCATTTTAGGTATTGTATATCAGCTTAACAAGGTAGTAAGTAAGCATACACTTCGTGCTATATACTACGCGCTCGCTGATTCAATAATACGATTTATTGTATATGGCCGGACATTTAAAACATACATTCAAGATATTAAAAATTTACAAATAAGACTGATTAAGTTCCTAGTTAGTAAAAATGTTAAGAATAAATGTAATCAAGAGTACGATAAGTTATTTTCAATTTGTAGAATTATACCAGCAGATAAAAAACTTAAATATTTAATTGGTATAGAACACTACTATAGCGATGAATATAAGGAAAACGTAAATAATAAATATAATACTAAGAATGTGAGAGAGAAAAGATTCGTCCAACCGAAAATGACCAATTACTATGGAGAGAGAGTGACAAGATTTTTAGTACCTAATATATTTAATAAAATAGAGATACTAAGAAAAACCCCTAAGTGTAGTAAAAGAGTGTTAAAATATAAACTAAAGAACTTGCTTCTCAACCCATGTTAGCCTGCCTGTTGACGGGTCATTTAGGTATATAAATTTATATGTAAGTTAACTGTCAACATATTATTATTATTATATTTTTATAACCTTAGAATTTATAATACTATATTATTATACATTAAAATTTACTGTTTTGTTGTATAAACAATAGAATAATCTAAGCAATTATTAAACATGTTAGTATGTAAGCTAAAATTAATTATTAAGTTTATGGGCGCGTCTCGCCATTAAACGTTAAAGTTTGGCGAGTACATTGAAGCTTGCAATTATGTATTAACGTTATTGAGAGAAATAAAAAAAAAAAAAAAAAAAAAAAAGAGTGTATCCTCGTCCTGGAAATGCTGAACGGCTGAGATGCGTCCAGGAAGCACCCTAACAGTGGCTCCACAGTGATGGTATGGACGAGTATTATGAAGAACAGACGAACTGAGCACGATTTTGCAGATGGCAATATGAACGCTAAAAGTTACGTTGAAAATGTCCTCGAGCCTTATGTTCACCCACAAAGTCTAGGCTCAGAATTTACGTTGATCCATGACAATGCACGTTCGCACATAGCTCGAAGAACCAAAGAGTACTTGGCAATGGAAAACATCCAGATATTGCCGTGGCCTGCACGATCGCCAGATCTCAATCCCATTGAGCACACATGGGACATGATGCAGAGACGTGTTCTAGAGAACCTGGATAGAGTGTCGACAACCCAAGAACTGAAAGACTTGTTAAAATTCCATTGGGAGCGATTGCCGCAGGATCAGATGAACGATCCTATAAATTAAATAAACAAATCGTTGCTGACAAGTTTTATCCAACAGAGGCGGTCACAATTTGTGTTTTAAATACTAAATAATTACAAAGTAAAAAAACTTATTAGAAAGTGATGTTTTAACAATTCTGCATGGCGCCGGTATATATTTATTTTCTTTAATGCTGCCAGCTATAATATTATAAAACCTACTTTTTTCTGCAAACAATGTTACTATTACAGATTATACAGATGTTTTTTGCTATACCAGTTCTTAATATTTGCATTTAAAATCCAAACTGCCAATGACAAAGGGGGTGCCAGCACACAGTTTACCCTATTACAATAGTAAAAATCGTTCGAAAGTTCAAAACTGTACATGTTTCTTAGACTTTTTTGATGTGTGTATATCTATATCAAATAAATCCATATATGAGTACTTGTTAGGTCATTTACGAAAAGCAGCTATCCTATGGAAACTAATATATTTTTCGGATAAACAGTATCATACATTTTAATTGATTGTCTCATCTATTTACCAACCAAAATCTCATCCAAATCCGCTCAGTAATAATAATAATAATAGTATAAGTAGGAGTATTAGTAGAATAATTACTAATTTATGAGAATAAGAATTGTTGAAGGTTCTTGAGTAGAAACCACACATCGAACAACGCAACTTCCAACTGGGTTGACTAACAAACTAGTAAAAGTGCACGGCGCCATTGGATGCAGGCGGCATAGCCTTGTGACGCTCCAACATAATATACAACGACGATAGGAATAGATAAATTAACGATAAAACGCTAATGGACGATAAAAGGATATTCGTGTAACCAATTCTCGTAAGCATAAAGCAATGTGTTGCGAAAAAAAAAATTAGATTGTTTACACCAGCCTGAAATGGCCGGATCGATCGGGCAAGTACCACCCTCTCACAGAAGATAAGCGTGAAACAACCTTAAAATCGCTCCTATCCTTTTCCTTGAAGATGGCGCCGCACAAGTAATACCTTTGGTATTGCTAACGGCGACAACTCCAAGGAAAGGGATAGGAAGTGGAGAGAAACGATTATAATGAGGGTGTGGACCTCTTAAACTACCACCCTAAGTGTATAGCCGTGTGGGGCCGGCTTTAGAATAATCCCACCCCTCTCCACCCATGGGAGTCGTAAGAGCCGACTGAGGGAATACCGGGAAAGTGGGCAGCAGCACTCCTTCGAGTATTAACAACATCCACTGCGATCGCCAACCCGCGTGCCAAGCGTGGCGATTTCGGAACTATCCCCTATTCTTGGGGAGGCCTATGTCCAGCAGTGGACGTTAAAAGGCTGATGGATGGATGGATAGATGGATGGATGGAATGCGTATAACCCCTGTTTAGCAGGGGACAAACATATTACCACTGAAGTAATGTCACACAGTCTAGGTGATCCGCCACTACAGGCGGAAAGACGCACACGGCGGGTTTATTTAGTGGATGAGGGCCCCACACTACCCTGTTCGTTGCCCTGACCGACGGGGTGTGCGGTTAGGTACACTTTTTCCCGCCTTTACAAATAAGAAAGGGGAATCATCAGTTAACGGGCGCAAATCATACCCAGACTCGGAACAATGTCCTTCGGTTATATCTCAGGTTCCCGATATAGTAGCGGGATAAAATGTCTACCAGTTTTTAAGTCAAATCAAGGCCTTTCAAATAAAAAAAGTTGCATCAAAATCTATTCTTCTAAATAAATTCTAAAAAAAATTCGTTTAAATAATTTTTTAGTTTTTCGGTTATATCTCAGGTTCACGATATAGTAGCGCGATAAAATGTATACCAGTTTTTAAGTCTAATCAAGGCCTTTCAAATAAAAAAGTTGCATCAAAATCCGTTCAGTAATTTTTGTGTGATGTGAACAAACAAACAGATAAAAATTCTAAAAAAAATATAGCCAATTACAGACATTTTTTTCTCAAATATCTTAAATGTACAGACACAGCTATGTTACAGTTTTATACTCGTAATAGTTATAGATTAGTATCAAATTTTAACTTTGTAATGTACAATCTATTTCATTCTACGAAAGTACCCAACATAGTTTCATTTAGTTTAGTTTATAATTATTCCATACTTTTTGTGTAAATATTGAATCATACCTGAGAACAATAAACAAATCCCTCGACCAGAATATTGCTCACTGCAGTTATAACTATTAAATATACACTGGCTATGGCATATGAATAGAACACAACTTCATTGTTACTAGCTTGATGTTGGCGCATAGCTTTTTCTTGAACATTTCCGATGACGGCGTCGCACAACAATGCGAGCGATATCACCATTACTCCTATAACATCAAAGTTTGGCGATGTGCTTGAGTCCGCTGAAATAACAGCATACAATAAAATAATTTTAAAGGGCATATAATATCCATCCATCCATCAGCCTTTAAACGTCCACTGCTAGACATAAGCCTCCTCAAGAGAACGCCACAACGAGCGGTCCCGTCATGGGGGATAATGCCGTAACCGTCACGCTTGACAGACGGGTTGGCGATCGCAGTGGATGTTGGTAATACTCGAGAGTGCTCCTGCCCGCTCCCCTGGTATCCCTCAGTCGGCTCTTACGACTCCCGTGGGTAGAGAGGGGTAGGACAATTCTAAAGCCCGCCCCACACAGAGGCATATTAAATTTATCTTGCTTTGAGCACTACCAAGTTGTTTTTATAGCCTAACTAAAGTTATGTAAGGTAAAAAAAAAACATACTATGATATTAACATATCACACATGGATTCTTATTCCTATTTATTGGTATGGCACTTATCAATGTAATATATTATTATTATAATGTCCGGGAATATTTAATATAGGTATCATGAAAATATTTTATTATGTAAGCCTGAACTGAATACTTCAGATGTGTCTAACATTACATAATTGTAGAATTATTGAAGAAATACAAAGACATTGAACTCCATTGCCCAAATATATTGTAATTAATATTTGGTATGCCAATGAATTCTATACAAAAAAAAAAAGAAATTGGTAGTTTCATTTAATTTGTATGTTAATCAAATAAACAATCTTACCCAATGTAAACATAGTGAGTCCAAAACACATAATTACAGCTGCTATATAATCAAGGAAACCATATCTCTTGCCTAGGATAATAATACTGCCTATCATAACCGGTATCAATTTGCAGCTTTTGAATATGAGCTGTGTAGGGTAATTGAGATAACTAAGAGCTAAATTTGAGAATGACATAGTGCCTAGGGTTAAAGCAGCCAGTAACATGTAAGTTGTTATTGGAACCCTGAAAAAAAATTGGTAGGTATATTAAATAAATTACAGGTACAAGCTAAATCTAGTCTTTTATACAACAAAATAAATAAAAACCTGATTATATATCCTAAAACAACTTTTCAAGTTAATAAATGTGTAAAGGAGTGGTTAATGCCTTTAACTTATGAAGAAGTGGAAGCCATGATGATACTAAATATATAATAAATAACACTGTAAGAGGTCAATCACTAATTATATGTATATTGTAATGGTTGCAATTAAATTTAAAATAAAGAATGGTCTGTAGATAATACTCAAGTAAATGTGGAGCCTCCTGACACAAGTTTTTGCTTAACTTAAAAGGAGTGCTTCATTAAAACTGTAATTAGACCAAGCAGATATTGAAATAAACTATTAAGCAGATATTGAAATAAACTATTATTATTTAATTATTAATTCGGCACATTGAAAAAAAAAATTGGTCAGCACAACACTCAGCATGGGAGGCTGGTATTTAAACTACTACACCACCCGTAAGCTACATAGGCAAAATGAGGATGTTTGATTCATCTGATCTCTCCTTCCGAGATAAAGGAGAGACAATATCAAATATTATATAAAAGAGATATAATAATTAAAAGAGGTAGTAGTCGTTTACAAAAGATAATATTTCATTTTGGAAAAATTAAAAAAGAAAATATTTTTGTGTTCAATCCTAGCTAAACATTCATGATGAAATAAGCTTGAAGACACTTCATAAAATTGATTGTATACAGTTCTTGAATATATACAACTAATACTTTAGTTAAAAATAATTGTAAACTCACTTTCTTTTTATTGGATTCCTTATCAATGATTCACCAAAACTTAACAACATTGTGATAATAAATTGTACTAAAGTAATGTACAAGCTAACTGATTTCACTTCAGGTTTAGAAAATATTAGTTCTAGAAAATATCCATATGCAAGATAACATACAAAGACAAACACTGAACAGAATATAAACTGCTTAAATTGACTGTAGGGTGTTATGTTAAAGCACAGTATGTTTATTTCTGTTTTGTCTGTCCTCTGGCTAGTTTTGCTACCAGGCACATCAATACGGATCACAGTGTCGTGAGGCTGATTCATTGTTACACAACTCTTATAACCGTACAAAGGATTCAGTAACACCTAAAAAAAGAAATCATGATTGAAATTCTCCACTACTACCCATTACAACATATCACATAGATAAATCTCTGTATAAGCGGAATTTCATGATGATGGATTTAAAGTTTAAGAAGTCCAGAAGTAACATATAAAATAAACAAACCAAAGAGAAAATAAAACTAACTTACACAACTTTAATATTAAGGACACAGAAGTTTGTGTTCATTTCTTAGTTAACTATTTCTAATTAAAATAAATTAAGTTCTCTAAAACAAATAAAAATATAATGAATATTTTCATTCAAAATTTTATCTGATAAACGGCACGTTCAATAAAAACAAAGAAGATATAAACTGCATTGACTTAAAGGTAAAACTACTTATGACTATATAAAAAAATTAAATAGCGCTCATCCCACTAGAAATAATATTAATATCTTTTTTAGATCAAAAATTTATCGAAAAACGCCAGCGCTGCATAGTTTAGTTTAGAAATTACAGTTGACAGTTTCTCGTCCTCTTGCACCGCTTGCCAGACGAAATATTGAATTGAATTGACTCGAGTACCTTGTAGATACTCATGTACTCAAGTACTCAAACTAAAGTACTCGGATACAATGGAATCGAGTAAGAAGTCCAAGTATTTATATTACTCAAATACTGAACCAAGTTCTTAAAATCAGCAGCACTTGAGTAGTTTCGCGCCTCGGGCCGTGCTGAAAAGAACATGTTTGTAGTGTACTTGTTTTGTTTGTTATTATCTACCTAGTAAAAGCTTGAGTGTTGCACCTAAGAGCTGCTTTTTTATTTAATTTATTGGTGATATACTTAGGGCTAAAATAATAAATGAGTGTTAAAATGGAGTGTTAGATAAATAAAACATGTATAGGTATAGGTACTTTTCTTTTGATGTGTGACCTAGTCAACACGTTAGAGAGAGTTAGTCAACACGTTAAAAACAATTAATTTATATAATTATTTTTAACTTTTTAACATCTTCTATTAGCAAAAGTATGTAACAAGGTAGTAAAAGTCAATCAATAAATGTTAAGTTTTAAAAATGCGCTGCTATGCTGTTATGTATAGTACAATAGAAATACGTTTATGTAGGTATATAATAAAGTATATTTAAATATTATAGTTACAAGCAATAGGTAATTCTTATATATAAAGATAACAAGAGTATTACTATGGGAACGATCCATAGACGTTATTATATTACTTAAGAGACATTATAATAAAGTCTCTTTACACCCTCGGAACTTTTAAGAATTACAAATTCTTTTCAGACCTATCTGGCCGCTTAATGCTTCCAACCTTGGCCTATAAAATGGTTTGGTTAACAAATCCGCTAATTGACGCACGGATGGTACTTGTTTAACTTCAAGTTCACCATTAATAACACATTCTCGTACAAAGAGGTGTTTAATCTTAATGTGTTTTGTACGTTTATGGTACTCATATTTTGGATTGTGTGAAAGCTTTATAGCAGACTCGTTGTCCAAGTATAAAATAGGTTTTTCAAAATTCAGTAAGTCTTTCAATAGACTGTTAGGCCACAAAATCTCTTGTGCTGTTTCACTAGCTGCAATTAACTCTGCTTCAGTTGACGAAATAAATACAACTGTTTGTTGTTGACTTCTCCAACTGATAGCAGCTCCCGAGAATAGGCATATCATTCCAGATGTTGATCTGCCTGTCATTTGGTCTCCAGCAAAATCAGAATCGGAGTAACAGATTAGTTTCTTTGATGATTCCTTTGTTTGTCCATAAATAAGACCTTTGTCAGTCGTTCCTTTTAAGTAGCGAAAGATGCGTTTTACTAGCAGTATATTATTTTTACTTGGTGTCTCCAAGTTTCTAGATGCTACGCTCACAGCATACGCTATATCGGGTCTTGTGCCGACTGCTAAGTATGTGAGTGCTCCTACTGCCTGTCTGTAAGGAAATGCGGACTCTTTTTTCACAATCGGGTTCTGAATCGTCAACAATGTTTTCTTTCATTATCGGTGTTGTTGCTGGTTTACTATTTGTCATACCAAACTTCTCTAGAAGCTTTTTAATATAAGCTTGCTGACATAGCGTTATTCTTCCTTTAACAGCTTTTATTTCCATTCCTAAGAAATAAGAGGCAGGTTTCGTAGTTATTTTGAACCTAGTTTTAAGGTATTTGATGAGTTCATTTCTTGCTGTAATGGAATTAGACGCTACAAGTCCGTCATCGACATACAATCCAATTAAGACCTTAGTTTGTCCTCTGATTTTGCTGTATAAACAAGGATCAGCATCACTTTGTTTAAACCTTTTTGCTGTAAATATTCAGCAATGTATGTATTCCAGCATAGTGGTGCTTGTTTGAGACCATAGAGACTGCGCTTAAGCTTGCAAACTCTGTTTGTCCCATCTTGGAAACCTACAGGTTGTTTCATAAAAATTTCTTCCTCAAACGTACCATTAAGAAAAGCTGTTGAAACTTCAAACTGTTGTAAGTTTAAATTTTCTTTAGCAGCTATTGCTATATAAGTTCGTATGGTGCTAAGTCGAACCACAGGACTAAAAGTTTTGTCAAAGTCAACTCCTTCTCGTTGCGAATAGCCTTTGACAACTAGTCGTGCCTTAAATTTATCATATGATCCATCTGGGTTCGTCTTTAACTTCTTACAAGGTAGTGCTTTTCTATTTCTTGGTAAATCTACCAAGTCCCAAGCATCATTTTCTTTTAAAGAGTTTATCTCACTGACCATAGCTTTTAGCCATTTTTCTTTGTTAGGTGAATCCAATGCTTCTTTATATGTATCTGGATCCTTTGGTAAATTTTGAACTTCAGCGACAGCAGCCAGTACAAAGTCATCATACCGTTGTGGCTGTTGTATTCCTAACCTGTCTCGTAGATTATAACGATTTGGTTCAGATACTGTTTCAGGTTGTTGTGTGTACATTTTCTTGATCAGGGATCTCGTAAAAAGTGTCTTCTTCATTGTCAACATAACTGTCATGCTGAGTAGAGTCTGCATTGACGTTTTGAACAAGATCATCTTGTTGAATGTCAATAGCATCATCGATATCAACTTGTATATTATTTGGTTTTGTAACCTCATCATAGCTGACGTTTTCTTCGTATTTAAAGTTGTCAATGTCATCTGTTTGGCTTGAAAAATAGGTCGCATTTATGACCTTGACATCTTTGGAAATAAGGCTCTTGCGTTTGAATGGAATGTACACCCTAAATGCTTTACTGGTATCAACGTAACAATATTATTCCATAAGGCTCAAATAACGTAGCATTGATGATATTTACTTCCCTTTGTGATTCACGTTGTATATTATAATAATAGGATAAAATATTTACACTTACTTATAAATTCATTGCCTTTTTGTATATTTTGTTATATTACACATGTCATAATTTTAAACTAGCACACATTGAAAAAGTAATGATCATTTTATATCTACTCATAATTCCTACAAAATTATTTTGATGTTTTCACATCAGCCAGATGTCCAGAAAAGTCTATTTTTTTAAATATTTTGTTGTGAAATTATGGCCCCTAAAAAAAACTTGTTACCCCAATAAAGAAAACTTCCTTGATTTGCTTTAAATGAAAAACATTAGTATTCCCGCGTCCATTTAATTACTAGAGTACTGGTCTAGTACTCGAGTACTTGACCCAGTAGCTTAGTACTAGACTCGAGTTAGAGTCTCGAGTTCTGACTCGATTCTTTTAGTAACGAGTACTAAAGTACTCGACCAGTAAAAATGGCCGTCTCAGCACATCACTATCCTAGGCTCCTATATACAAATTATGGAGGGTAAGTTAAGAGGACTAACTCAGTGTATTATAAAGTGTACGCTGAAAGAGAGCCAAATAAGGTAGAGCAATAAAACAGCGCCACAAACTATTAGAGTAGGATA
This sequence comes from Leucoma salicis, assembly GCA_948253155.1. Taxonomy (NCBI): domain Eukaryota; kingdom Metazoa; phylum Arthropoda; class Insecta; order Lepidoptera; family Erebidae; genus Leucoma; species Leucoma salicis. The sequence goes on from OX411818.1 coordinate 11,140,367, forward strand.
CTAAATTAAGAAGGAAAATAACACTTCCACTTTCTTGCCACGCATTTTATATTTACTACATTTAATTTGACTACGTAAATAGTTGGCATTTTAAATTCTGCATATTTTTTAACGGGAGCCATTTAAGGTGGCGCCACAGTAGCAAGTGGAAAGATTTTAAAAACAGCGCCATAATAACTGGCTGTATAAAAGACCCGCCTCCATCAGGTGCGCCGAATCGAATCGCAGAAATTCGCTTGCTATACATTTACTATGAAACTGCATCCATTAGAGGCGCGCCGAAGCGCGGCGAATCGAATCGGGCCTGTGAGGCGAATTTCTTCAACGACGCGTTTCAAAGACAATTCAGCGCCTAGTAGACAATTCAGCGTCTAGTATTTATGTAGTATCTATGGACTCTATGGTCGACGCAGCCAAGTAAAACTTAGAGCTCAATGGTAAAACTACTACCCTCCCTATATAAACGTAGTGATTATAAATATAACACTCTTTGCGGCCAAGCGGATACGAGTGGGTGTATTATTTTATATATTATCCCAAAGGGTTAGATGACAAAATATATTAATATTTTTCTTATCTTAAAAAACAGGGTTCTAACACTGACAAAAATATATTTATTTATTTTATATAAATATTCAGGACCGCATCTTACATAGGGCGCGCATTGTCCCACCCCTCTCCACCCATGGGAGTCGTAAGAGCCGACTGAGGGATCCTATTCGCACACCCCATCGTTCGGGGCAACGAACAGAGTAGTGTGGGGCCTTCACCCACTAAAGAAACCCGCCGCGTGCCGTCTCTCCGCCTTTATTGGCGGGCTCTAGAACCATGTTACATTCCTTCGATGGTCCGCCGGCGGCTTACCCTTTCGGGTACCCTCTACTGAGCGACGCATGTGCACACGAAGCATCGCACCTTCGCGGGAGGCCTTGCGGGTGGCGGACGTTCCCTGGTCCATCCACCGGCAACCTCAGCTAGGGCGGCATGATGCGCAAGTACTTACGCCTGCGCCACCCCAGTCGTTCCCTCCTTGCGACTATGTACAGATATCTGCCGAAGCAACCGTGCCCCGACAGCACTCGCACCAGTCGGAAGGTAAGGACTCTGTACCGTCGCTCTGCCCACTCTTTCAGCACCGGCTGGAGTGCCCCTACGATCTGAAGACTGGCCCAGGGCGCCTCCAGCTGCGCCCTCCAGCTGGCCATGGCAGCCCGGCGGGTGTCACCATGGCAAGCCACCACCCTGGGTGGGGGACCACCCCCCTCCCGCTCTTGCGACGCCCACCGATACACCTCGGCGAGCACCTCCACCTTCAGGTCCCACGGAGGGGTTCCGGCCAACGTGTTAACATTTAACCTGGAAAATCCTCAATTAAAATATAAAGTAGGTAATCCTATCATCTATCATAACTCTCAAAGAAAATATCCAAGGTGCCTACTGTTCCCAGTGCACACCAAATGGGGCGTAATGTCAAATTTACAAAATATGTATAAAACTAATAATATATCGTTATTATCAATTTAATAAATAAAAGTACAACAAAGAAAATAACAGTATTGATGTATTTTCACAAAAAAGACATTAATTTAATAACCTAACTTTTTCTGAAACTATGGCCGAAATTCTTCGATTATGCCAAAACCGCTGACACGAGTCTTTTTTTATTTATTCTACTCAAATTCTACTCTTTGGATACCCCATGGACCTATCATACAACCATACAACGCGCGTTTCAATTTCTAAGGATTAAAATGGCATAGAAAAACACATCTAGATAAATTTTTCATTTATCACAACTTTTCAACGGAGAAAGTTTTAGTCCTTATGGTGACGGACTCAGAATACAACCAATATCACCACCGCATTCTTTCGGGAACATGGGGCCAGTTTTAACGGGTGTCGTACGAGGTGTCTAAGGGAAGTAAGCAATTATCATCCATTGCATGACTGGTGGTAGGGCTGGCTACCAAGTGGGAGTACTCATTTGCTATCGCATCTGAGTGGGTTGGAACCAGCATCTCCCGTGTGACCGGCCATAAAGCACATCGGTGTATTTTGGTTGTAGCAGGGGATAGCTGTTAATTCTTTTATTACATATCCATGAAATAAAATGGTGAGCCGCCGCGTTGAGTCCATGGGTGACGGTTACTAAGTATTTACCATCAGGTGGGCCCTGGCTAGTCTACCATCATACGCAATAAAAAATAAAAAGTGGTTCGTTCTTGCGTTATAGACAACTCTGATGAAAAGAAGTGTTTTAATTTGAAATACTTTCAATATATAAAACTTAGTGCTCCTCAGCTCTTCGAACTATTATCCATCCATCCATCAGCCTTTCTACGTCCACTGCTGGACACAGGCCTCCCCAAATTGGGGGTATAGTGCCGTAATCACCACGCTTGGCAGGCGGGTTAGCGATCGCAATGGATATCGTTAATACTCGAGGGAGTGCTGCTGCCCACTCCCCCGATATTCCCTCAGTCAGCTCCTACGACTCCCATGGGTGGAGAAGGGTGAAACAATTCTAAAGCCGGCCCCACACGGCCAACTATACTTGGTCGTAACTAAACCCAATTTATGATTTTACATCATCATCATTTGATTATCAACATAATCCTAGTTTGATATAATTTTATATGAATAAAAAAAATAAACAATATAATTTCATAAAGAACTTTTTTTTATAAATCACCGACATATCAATACTTTTTGGCACTTCCCGCATCCCCACCGCGCGAAACGCATCGGCGAAGAAATTCGCCTCAAGAGCAATATGTCAGCGCGATTCGATTCGGCGCGCTTCGGCGCGTCGCTAATGGACGCAGTTTCATAGTAAATATATAGGAAGCGACTTTCTGCGACTCGATTCGGCTCGGCTCGGCGCGCCTGATGGACGCGGAGTTTATATGAAAAATGCGTTTCGATTCGATTCGGTGCGTTTCTGCTGTAATCGAGGCTAAGATTTAGAGCTCAATGGTAAAACTACTACCCTCCCTATATAAACGTAGTGATTATAAATGTAATACTCCATAATACAAATGTATTCTGTGACTGTCAGTTATTCCAAAGAGGAGAGAGAAAGGAGTTTTGGCGGGAACACGAAGAAGATCATGTAGTCGCTCTGCATTATTTTCCTAAGCTTGTGTTATTTCAAGTAATATAAATAATGTGTAAAAGTGGTGCCCTTTTGCTTATTAACTATTTGTGTATGTGCATGAGTGATGGCAAGTGATGTATTATGATATAACACGATTTTTCCTGTTGTCTCCAAAACTCCATAGAAGCTTCAGTAAGGTTGCCATCGTCTTACTGGGGCAGGACTTTGACTTGACTGACTAAATTTATATGACTAACTTCGACTACGACTTGTTCTATGAATTAAACTTACCTGTGATTAGAGAATAGCGATGTTTAAGTTACTGTTAGGCTGATGGTTCTGCTGATGCCTTAAAAAAAGAAAATTACTCCAAGTCCAAAGGGAAACCACTAAGTTATCAAACAGATGGAGGCGCCATAATCTTCGTATACCACTGAGCTGTAAACAGAAGGAGGCGCCATAATCTTCATATATTATACCCAATATACTGATCTGTCATTACTTTCATTTCATACAAAGTATTAGTTTTCTCAGACTAAGAACTACTAGACGGAGCCACGGCGTGGTCGCACTTGAAACAGCAATTTTTTTTTTAAATGTTGCCTGGTTGACAAATATTCAACCATATTTGGGCAAATTAAATGATAGTTAGAATGAGGTCTGTAACTAGGTCGTCAATAAGAAACTCTTCGTAACAAATATTTAATTGAAAATCACAATGTCCTCTTCCCCTCGGATTACCAGTTTATATAGTTACTCTATGCCTCGGATCACGAAAGTGTTTAGACGTGTGCATGTACAATTTTTGCTTATTTTTGTCATTAAAATCAGTATTCTATTCCAAATTTATAAATAAATAAGTTCTAAGTTAGTACCAGGCGCGCGTAAAGTGTGACGATACGCAGAGTGGTGGTGCGAAGAAGACAGAATCAGTGAAACGGAGACAATCAACGAGCTACGTCAAACTTGCCATAGTGACTTGTCACTGTCATATTAGCAAACTGTCATTGTCATATAAAATATATTAATTGTCACCTGGTTTGATATATGACATACATCTGATTGCCATAGCAAAAAAATATTCGAAATAGTGGGAAAATAAATGAATTACTAAGGTACTACTTTTCGCTATTTTCATTAACTTTAATAACTATTCAAGTGCTCGATAACGCAAAAACGTTGTCAGTTTCCGAAACTAACCTTGTTGAACAATGTTCGGAAATAAACACTACTCCACCAAATTTTGTTGCCCTACGCAATAAAAGAAGAAGAGATGAAGATGACTTAGACGCTTTTAAAGAAGAGATGATTACTATGATTAAAGCGATGTTACTAAGTCAAGAAAAAAAATAAAAAAAAATCACACCAACTCTCATGGAAATTAGACAATCAAATGAAAACATAGAAAAAACAGTGGCCTTCGTTACGACACAGAATGATGAACTCAAAAAGAAAATAGAGCTATTGGAAGCACAGAGAAAGAAAGATAGGAAGTATATAACTATACTGGAAGATAGGATTGAAAACATGCAACGCAGCAGTCGCAAAGCTAATATAGAGATAAAAAATGTCCTAGAAATCCTAAGGAAACGAAGCAAGACTTAATTACCATGGTTGTCTTTATCTAAAAATATAAATAACGAAGTAACGGAGCAGGATATAAAAGATATTTATAGGGTAACTGGAAAACAGCAAGGGAAGACTAACACTCCAATTATAGCAGAATTCTTGTCAACTATAGTAAAGATGGATACTATAAAATGAGTAAGGCATTTAACATCAAGCATAAACAGAAACTTTGCGCTAAACATCTTGGCCTAAAAACTAACGAAGACACACCTATCTATGTCTCAGAACAACTTACCGTAAAAGGATCCAGACTACATTTTCTTGCACGGGATCTCGCTAAGTCGAAAGGATACAAATACTGCTGGACTGCTTATGGTAAAGTTTATGCCAAAAGGCACGATCACTCAGCTACTCATCTTATAACAAATGAACTGCAAATACAAACTCTAATGCAAGATATGTGACTATGTAAATTAAGTGCATTATTACTATGTATTTCCAAATCTATTAGAATAAGTTATATTACTTTGAACACATCCTATACTCACACACACGTACCATACACACAAACGATAATATACATACTCTTCAATCAATCTCTCCTCACTACATCACCTTCATTCGTACAAATTCATACTTTAGACCTATTAAAATTAATTAATATTATTACTAAAGCATACCCTTGCATAGTGGATACAGATAATATTAATATTATGAACAATAATACTAAATTAAATTATACAATATTTCGGGGTCACAATTATATAAAATGTAAATTTCATAATACCAAATTAATATGTCAAAATCATTTTATTAATATAAAATTGAGATAACCTCAGTCCTTATAATATTCTTAATGGATAGTACGCAAATTGTTTTAGGTGGTATAGATGATTTTGCTATTGCACAATCATATGAATCTAATATCGATACTTTCTCTAAGCAAATTCGTTTAGAAAGCTCAGATTTCACTATTATTTCACAAAATATTAGAAGTATCTATAGTAATTTTCATGATCTACAAATCACCCTTAGTCAATTCTGTTTTGACGTTGACTTAATAGTACTCAGCGAATGCAGACTCAATGTCAATAAACCTGTTCCGTATATGGATCTATATTGCAACTATTCTACTACTCAACATATAAACCGTTGTGATGGAGTAGTTTTTTATGTTAAAAACACTCATAAAGTCAGTGTTAAGGAAATTTATTTGGCTGAGGCATCGTGCCTTCAAATTAATATGAGTAACTTCATCTAACAACAATGCTGAACATTTTATTAATTCATTAAACATACACCTAGACTCTATTAAATCATGCAAGAATATTATAATAACAGGTGACATTAATATAAATATTAAAAATAATATACAAGAATCAACACATGAACGCAGCAACAGAATTAATTACCTTAACATGTTAGCAATGCATGGTTTGTTACCAGGACATTAATTACCTATTAGAGAGAATAACTGCTTGGACCATTTTATATTAAAAATTGATAATAATAAGAAAGTTGCTGCCATAACTATACTTAATACCAGTATAACGGATCACTTAATGATCTTTCTAAAGTTTTCTGATATAATTAAATTTAATCGCTATTCTAAATCTAAAACCACTCTTAATTTCGAAAAAGCTTTAGACACACTAAAAGAAAGTAATTTATGTGGTCTACTTTTACTTGACGATCCTACTGCACTGACAATACAATTTATAGACAATTTAAGAAACTACCTAATGCAAAACACTATCACTACAAAAAATAATCGCATTATTAAGCCCTGGATTACTCCTGGTATTTTGGGCTGTATAAGAAATAGGAACAATATGCAAAGAAAATTAAGATTAGATCCCGCAAATGAATTACTTAAACTAACATATAGACGGTATCGTAACTATTGCAATAACCTTATTAAAAAACTTAGAAGAAAATATGACAGGAAACAATTCATAAAGGCTAAGAAAAATACAAAAAAGATGTGGAACGCTGTAAATGACATCACACACCATAGATCTAATAAAAAACAAAAGCTTGAACTGTTAGGCATAAAGGCTACCCCTTACGAGTCAGTCAATTATATAAATGACTACTTCTCAAATGTAGGTCAAAATCTCGCAGAAGTCAATATGTCTAAGGGTGTATCACAAAATTGCTTTAGTTGTTCGACACCAAAATCACAGCTGTCATCCTTTGTGCTGCTACATACAGATCCCATAGAAGTTTATAACGTATTAATGAGCCTCAAAACCGAGAGCGCTCCAGGTTGGGACAATATACCATCAAAATTTTTAAAATGCGCACATGTCATAGTTGTACATATAATTTCTCATCTTATTAACTTATGTTTTGATAAAGGGATTTTTCCGGCTCCTTTGAAGCAAGCCATTATTACACCAATACATAAGGGTGGGGATAGAGATGATATAAATAATTATAGACTTATTTCTGTCTTACCTGCAATATCTAAAATCACGGAAAAAATAATTAATAAGCGCTTAATTGATTACTTGAATAAGTATGACATTATTGCTCAGTCCCAATTTGGCTTCAGGTTAGGTTTGTCAACTGAAGATGCTATTACTGCACTAACGTCGCACATTGTAAAACAGGTTGATAAAGGTAAAAAGTGTCTAACCGTCTTTTTAGATTTGAACAAGGCTTTTGATACCGTCTCTATCCCTATCTTAATTCGTGAGCTAGAGAACGTCGGAATAAGAAGCACACCTTTAGCCCTAATAAAAAATTATCTCCACGAACGAAAACAAAGGGTAAAAATAGGAGAAAACTCGAGTGAGGAGAAAAATATTAGTTTTGGCGTCCCACAAGGTAGCGTTTTAGGTCCGACGTTATTCTTAATTTACATTAATAATCTCAGCAAAATCAAATTAGATCACGGGCAAATATTTTCGTATGCAGATGATACTGCTGTTGCTTTCATTGCTGACACGTGGGAACATGTACAAAAACTCGCTGAAAAAGGACTTGCGATAGTTGCTGTAGAGGGCCTACAAATTTACTTACGCTGAATACCTGTAAAACTAATTCATCACATTTACTAAATATAATATAATATACTCAACCACACTCGGACTTAACACTAAAAATACATTCTTGTAGAGGTGCTTACAGCCACAATAACACCTGTTCTTGTGATGAAATTGGTAAAGTAACTAGCGTGAGATACTTAGGAGTTATAGTTGACCAACGACTTTCATGGCATTTACACATGGAAATGATTATGACAACAATTAGAAAGCTTATATGGATTTTTAAAATATTGCGTCATGTGACAGATAAGAAATCTTTATGCCAAGTATACACCTCTCTAGCCCAATCAATCCTGACTTATTGCATACCCGTGTGGGGTGGCGCTCATGGAATTTAGCAACACTAGGGGCACAGCCAAGCCACCGCCTACCGCAAGCTAAGTGCTCCTTTCAAACCTCGTTTAAAGAGGGACATGTGGTAGCGCCGGGGAAACACCGTATCAGGTAGGTCATTCCAGAGCTTACACATACGTGGTAGAAAAGAACGCTGAAAACGAACTGTCTTTGTTGTGGATGAACCCTACCACGACGTCTCGTTGTTCGGTGGTAAAATGTTGATGTCGGTACCACCTCAAACAGCTCCTCCGAGCTCTCCCCATTGTTGAGCCGGTAGAGCACACAGAGGGACCAGAAGTCTCTCCGCCACTCCAACGACCCCAGATCCTCCGTGGGATCGGGATCATCGACAATTCGAATAGCAAACCTTTGCAGGGAGTCAAGTGGGTCGAGTTGGTACTTAGGCGCACCTGCCCAGAGATGTGAGCAGTACCTACTCCATATGAGGATGGACCTGTGCTTTATACAGCACAAGTCGTTGCCTCGGTGTGAAGTACCGCTTGGTTCTGTTCAGGACGCCTAGTTTTTTACTCGCCTATTTGGCTTTGTCCTCCAAATGACTCCCGAACTGGACTTTGCTAGAGATGTCGATGCCGAGGATCCCAATGCTCTCGGAGACCGGGAGAGTTACCCCTTGGAACTGGGGCGCCACGACAAATGCGCCCTTCTTTGCAGTGAATGCGCACACCTGTGTCTTCGTGGGGTTGAATTGAACCATGTTCTTTTCATCCCATTCCGAGGCCCGCCCAAGAGAGCGCTCGACTTCAGACACAAGTTCGGTCCGTCTCTCCTCCAGCATATTCCGAGGGACTTTCTGACGGCCGATATATCGCGCATCAACCGTACTGTCATCCGCATAGCAATGTATATTCTCTATTGAGAGCAAGTCATTGATATGCAGGATGAACAGTGTTGGGGACAGCACCGAACCTTGTGGTACGCCAGCATTAACCCTCATGCGCAGGTATCGTCGCAGCTGCCATCTACTACGAATTTGATGCTCCGACCATCGAGGAAGCTGGCGATCCATTTGCAGAGTCCCTCAGGGATCCTGTAAGATGGTAACTTCGATAGAAGGGCCCTATGCCAGACCCTGTCGAACGCCTTCACAATGTCCAGACTGAATGCCAAAGCTTCACCTCCACCCTCCAAGGCCTCCGCCCAACGGTGGGTAATGTACACGAGAAGATCACCAGCAGACCGATCGTGACGAAAGCCGTATTGGCGATCATTGATCAGCTGGTGATCCTCTAGGTACTGCAAACTCGGCGGTTTATGACTTTTTCCATAACCTTGGAGAGCAGAGATGTCATCGCGATTGGCCTGTAATTAGACGCGTCCGACCATTCACCCCTTTTGGGAATCGGCTGAACATGGGCTACCTTGCACGAAGTAGGAACCCTGCCGATACTGTACGAGAGAGTTTGTTTTACTTTTTGTCTTTGATTTACAATATTCAATAATAATAATAATTTTTCATAATGCAAGGTCTTATATTTCTGGACGCTGTTAACCACGAGATATCACAGTGCTCGCAGAGTATATCTGAACATAACCCATTGAGCTCTAATAAGGACATAACCTTTATCTATTGTATGATGTCGGCTGTCAAGGAAGAACCAAAAACTATCGATATATCTACTATCACTGTTTTAATAAATTTAAATTTTAAATTTTTTTTTAAATAAATGATATTTTTGCGCTTTTGGAACCTAGCATCCACCACCATAAAATAATACAAGTATGCAGGAGTCAGATAAAAAAAAGTACATAAAATAAGTTACTTTATTGAAATGGCGAACGAAATAATGAGCAAAGAAGTAAAATTAATAAAATACAAATGTCTACCATTTTAAAGCCGTTGGCAACCCTAAATTAAAAAGTGATTTTCTTGCTTGATATCAGGGGTACCTCCAATTAACGGGTTATCCATTATTTACGACAGACCCTGTATGTATATATACATAATAATCGACAATTAATTAAGTTAACAGTTCGAATAGCGGTTTAACTTTTAAGTTAACTTAAAAATATTTTAACGGACTTGTTAACTTCCGTTAAATTTCCCAAATTCTGGTAATCGTTAATTCAGCACAGATACCGCACGCACCACAAAAAAACACGTTCTGACATGTACGTTCGAGCCGGTCGACCACGTATTGGACAGGGCAGCGTAACATGCCCTCCCACCAGATGGACCAAATATATGGCCAAAGCGGCAGGGAACCGTTGGATGCAGTCAGCACAAGCCCGCTAGTTCTGGTATTCTCTTTGGGGAGGCCAATGTCCAGCAGTGGACGTTGAAAGACTGATGGTTGGATGAATAGAAGGGGTGGCAGATTTACTTTTAAATAATCATTTTGATAAACGTTGCGATTTTCAATAAAATATTTGTTACGAAGAGTTTCTTATTTACGACCTAGTTACAGACCTCATTCTAACTATATTCTAAATATTTGTCAACCTGGCAACATTTAAAAAAAATATTGCTGTTTCAAGTGCGGCCACGCCGTGGCTCGATCTAGTAGTTCTTAGTCTGAGCCATATCCTATAGACTTTGTTACTCAGACTGGCTGGCCACATTTTCATTAATGCCCGGTTCCTATATTCAACGAATCGTCATTGTATGACAGCTACCAGAAGTTTTTAAGATACCGATACCGAGGCTTCACAGGTGTTTCACAACATTATTATCATATCTAGCAGTAACGAAGAACTGTCAGTTAAGTACACAGACTAGGAATGGTTAATTGGTTAAGTATACCGATGACCCTCTTTGCGTTTCATTATTACATCAATCGTTTCACATGATGTTCAAAACCAAAGGTGTGTTTTAAAAATAAATGTATTTATTTATATACAAAACTTTAATACAAATATTTAAATTATTGTTTATTAACAATTAAATAGTTTAGACACAATTTAGACCTTAATAATTTATGTTAAACATTATAACTATTTAATACCTACATCTAAACGAAACGCTAACGCACTAAATACTATTGTCAACTTGAACAACAACAAAACAAACAAATTATGACACAAAAGCCATTAAATAAGAAGAAGATAATTATGACAACAACCATAGTCACAGGATTCTCTTTTCTATAATCTATGGCCCTTATATGAAGCTCATGGAAGTAATAGTACTACGTACAACGTAGTATTTATTACTGATCGATTTAGAATTTTTTTAACTTGTTCTAAGCGAGTGCTTGACTATAACCCTCCTGATGGTCTGTTAAAATATAGATTTTGATGATATTTAGCAGCATCGGTTCAAACGCGACAACTAAGTACTCCAAGAGTAATTCGTATAGCCAGAAAATGCTACTCCATGCATGAGCGGACTAAGGTTTTATATAACATTAAAAGCTGCCCTGACGTAAAGTAGGTACTGTCGCAGTTTCGCAAGTACGCCAAGCTTCCTTGCTGCTGCTTTTGTCTTAGATTCAATGAACCGCCCGAATTTAAGGCCTGTCTTTTTGCCTAATCCTTAAACCCAACAACTAAAATGAAAAACGGATTTCACCTGAATCCAAATCGCTCTGATATCAGTATCGGAGAGTAAATGCAGTTTCCATTTCAATCTCAGAGTTCAATATATTTTCCCTTTTAAGCTTCAACAACCATATACCAGCACACGACTTCTCAAAACCGTCCGAAATTGGCTAGTATACATGTCATCTATGGTTGGTATGTTTGAAAACATTACTATCGGTTGCTTTTTTTTATAGAAATACCATAAATCTTCGTTTTCATAGATTGTTGTTACCTTGGAGGTGTTCTTTATTCCTCCAAGGTAGTTACGGATTGTAACTGAAAACCCTCCCATCCGTTAGTCGCAAACTGTCAGTTAATTCACTTACGAATAGTATTTTATAGGAACAGATTTTACTTACGCCTGGTAGAATATTCTACCGATTGTAAGTAAAACGACCCGCTTTATTATTATAGGAATCGGGCATAAATATACACCAACAAAAATTTTTAATAGAGGTGGTTTCTGAAGAAGGACGAATACAAAAATATGTAGGCTCCTTATACACATTTTAATTATTTTATAAACAATTTCATGATAAAATATATATTTACACTTTTTTATTTACATATTTTGGTCCGTGTGGTGACGGACTAAGAATATAAGTGTCACCACCCCATTCTTTCCCGCGGGTGTCGTATGAGGTGACTAAGGGAAGTAAGCAATAATCACCCATTGCATTAATGGTGGTAGGGTGGGGGGTACCAAGTGAGAGTACTCACTTGCTATCGGGCCCAAGCGGGTTGGTACCACCATCTACCATGTGCTGGTCACACCATGAAGCATATCGTTGCGTTTTGGTTGAAGCAGGAGATAGCCGTTTATTCTTTCATTTCATATCTTTGAAATAAAATGGTGAGCAGTGGCTTGACAATACTCTCGATATAGTTGAGTCCATGAGCGACGGTTACCATTTACCATCAGATGGGCCGTGGGCGTGGCTCGTCTGCCACCACATGCAATAAAAAAAAAACATTTATACGTTATTTTTATTAGTCCTTTGGTGCCCGCCCATGGTAGTATTTGTTATTTTAGGTGTGGCTACATTTTTTTTATAGTTTGAGACTTTGAGTGTGGGGCATAGAGAGTACTATATTCTTTGGTGTGGGCCTGTGGGGTTATGGTTGTCAAACAAAGAAAAGACATATGTAGTACCAACTTTTCATATAAAATCCATTGTATTCTATGATTCTGTTATTATACGTGCTTATGGTGTGTGTGTCTCCAAATGGATTTAGTTTAAAGTATTATGTTAATTAAACCTAGTCTAATCGTTGGATAACTTTCACAGATTGCATATAAGCTTAATCAACCCGACAAACTGGATTTATAATGATGGATTCAGATTCATCCGGGGCAGATTTCTGTCGTTTCTGCCGTTCGGAGGCTTCATCTGATCGGCCTCTCTTTCATCCATGTATATGCACGGGTTCCATAAAATGGATACACCAAGAGTGTTTAGTGCAATGGATGCGCTATTCCAGGAAGGAGATATGCGAGCTGTGCGGTCACCGTTTCTCGTTTATGCCGATTTATTCTCCTGATATGCCCCGTAGACTACCTATTCGTGACGTCGTTGGTGGGCTAGTAACGTCAGTCGCATCTGCTGTGAAAGATTGGTTGCACTATACTTTGGTTGCCTTGGCCTGGCTGGGTATAGTACCTCTGACTGCATGTAGAACATACCGCTGCCTTTTCTCTGGCTCTTTAGACCCAGTAATATCGCTACCATTTGATATTGTATCAGCTGAAAATCTAGCTAAGGATGTCTTCTCTGGATGTTTTGTTGTAACATGCACACTATTTTCTTTCATTGGCCTTGTATGGTTGCGAGAGCAAATTATGCATGGTGGGGGTCCTGACTGGATGGAAAGAGAAAATTTGCCCCCGCCAGCTCCTGAAGAGATACCCTTACAAGATAATAATAATGACAGAGTGAATGATGGTGCAGTAGATGAGGTTGCAGCCAGAGATGAGGTAAATGGAGAAGTGGCTGAAGACCCTCTAGCTGCCGATGAGGCAAACTGGAACCCAATGGAATGGGACCGAGCTGCAGCTGAAGAACTGACCTGGGCGCGTCTGCTTGGCCTAGATGGCTCTATGGTGTTCTTAGAGCATGTGTTCTGGGTTGTTTCACTAAACACATTATTTATAGTTGTGTTTGCATTTTGTCCATATCATATTGGAAGATTGGGAGCGGCACTGGCTGGTCTAACGGCTGAAGGTCCATTTGCGGGGCCACTGACAGCATTATCAGGCTACGTGTTTGTGGGTGCAATTCTGGCTGTGTTACATGGAATAGCATCATTATTACGTCTCCGCAGTGCTAAAAAGGCTTTAGGGTTCTGTTATGTGGTTGTGAAAGTTGCTCTACTCTCCGTAGTTGAGGTAAGTTTTAAGAAATTATTAAACATTGTTTTTGTTTTAACTAAGTTATGTTATTATATGTAACTAGTCAACCTATGTGGAATTCTGCATCCAATAAGCTTTAAAATAGAGGGTGTATCATGGAATTTGATAAAGTAGTAAGGAAGATCACGCAGACCAACAGAAAAACAAGCTAGAGAAATAATCTCTGGACGTAGGTGTAATCCTCTGGGTCTAGGGGTAGAGGATTTGGTTAGATTCAAGATGGCTAGCTTCTTTAAACGTGCATTACAGATGTAATAGAAATTCAACTGTTATGTATTACAATGTGTGCTTAGTGTATTAGTGCAGCTACATAATAGTGTTAAACAAATATGATCAAGAGAAAGTAAGACCACAAACAAGTTTCATTGGCTCTCTTATAAGAATATTTGAAAACCTGTTTTGACAGATTAGACAAGTTGTTTTTCAATTGATAATATGTAGATAGAACACAATAGTTTTGTCACATAATATTTTGTTGACAGAAATCTGTTAAGAAGTAACATTTTCCTCATAGACAGTAGAGTGTATTTTTAACTCTTGCTATTTATTAAATAAGCAGGGGTAACATACCCAGATACAAAGTTAATTGTAGCATTATGAGCTATTTTGATATTTTTATAATTAAGCATTTGACATGCTTAACCACATAATTAAGTGCAAAAATATGAAATCAAAAATAACAGCCACAAGCAGGATGAGTACTATGTCGGTGTTTGTTGTGGTATTCATGTAGTAGCTTAATTAATCCTAAGACTGACTCACTGAATCCACTCTGAAAAAAAATATATGTCAGATGTAAATTCTTTTAATAAGTAGAATGAAAAATAAAAATTATAACAAGTTCTTTATTCATACACATTAAAGTATAATAATTATTATTTAATAAGTATAATCAATTATGCTTAATTATCAATTAAAATATTGTCCCATGCAATGGCTGGACCAAGTGAATTCAGATATGCCATCTTAGAATTAATTAAATTAATCTATAAAGGCAAGAAAAACACATAGTTCATAATGCTATAGCTAATTTATTTCTAGGCTACGGTGCCCATGTAATTATTACACATTCTCTTTGCGAATCAGGAATTGCTAAGTATCTCCAGTTGCGATTAATCTTTCGTAAAAAACGATCGCTGGCTCTGATAATATAAGTTGTTTGGGCACATATGACCAACGAGAAGATTTCCGAGCCAAAGGAGGAATTGTGCAAAATCTAATGTGACATTGTTGAGTAGTTGTCAGAAGTTTTCTACTAGGACTTGCCAAAGGGGTTTTGGGTTTATAGTTTGCAAGTCTTTAATACGCAATGTTGAGAGGATTAAGACTGTGCCGCCTCGTTAAGCGTATTATAGTTAATATACTATACTAGCTTCTGCCAGCGACTTCGTCCGCGTAAAATAGTTACTTTGGGCTAACGATAACTTCAGTACTTGATCATTATATTGCTGCGATGTTATTTTAAAACTGCGATATCTCCTAAGATATTCATTGAAATCGAATGATGTAAAGGGCAATTTTGTTTTAAATTAAACACTTGTGATGAATAACGTATTTATTTGGATAAGGAATAATATCATGTTTATAAAACTCCTTCGCAATTAATGCATTATTTTAGAACAAATTTGGTTAGCATAAAAGGTTATAGTGAGCCAACCGTAAAAAATAGACATATCCTGTCTCTTAAAGGGGAACAATTCCGTTATACATGATTTTTGTTTATAAACTTTAACCTTTTACGCAGCGCACGCAGCGGAAGCTTTCAAAAGGAACAAAAACCCCCCCGATTTTGAAAAATTCTTCAATTGTGCTCCGCTACTATTGGTCTTAGCGTGATGATATATAGCCTATAGCCTTCCTTGATAGATGGGCTATTTAACACTAAAAGATTTTTTTAAATCGGACCAGTAGCTCCTGAGATTAGCGCTTTCAAGCACACAAACAAACTATAGGTATTAGTATAGATTACATCTTAAATTCAGAATACTTAAATTCAGAAAAACGATACGGAATTTGTTGAATGTCATACAGACTTACGTACCGACCCTGACACCCTCTGCCGACGATGTGGGGGCAAACTAGAAACCTTACGTAAAATTCACTTCATGGTGGTTATGGGAGACTTATTATTGCCAAACTAGGCAAAAGGAGAGACAATCAAGCGAGTGGGCAGTATATATTTGGGCCCAAGGGTATTTTTTGTATTGTATTGTAAACGCGGGCTATTTTTCCGCAAGTCGACGTCGTAAGTGCGCCTATTTTGCGTGACGGGTTGCTGGCACTACTCTTGCCAACCCAGCATCACCAGAAAGCCTAGCAGACCCTTGACGTTGCCGACGACTTCTGAGAGCGACCTCGGTGAGCCGAGGTATAGTGCCCGGTATTCTGCCACCCCCGGACATTCAAGAATGACGTGGGCGGCCGTTTTGTCTGCCTCCATGCAAGCTCTGCAAAGAGGGCTGTCTGTAACACCTAGAGTAAATAAGGGTTTATTCCATAAAGCATGTCCAGTAATGGCTCCCATTAGGAGCCGGAGCTGAGGCCTCTTCAAACGCCGTAGCTTTAGTGACAATCCGGGGTGGATTGTCGGAAGGGCCTCTCTGGCTTGCCTGCATGTACCTAAGTTAGACCAGTATTCTTGGTGTTCTATCCTGGTGTTTTGTCGTAGTGTGTTTCGGAGCCAAGCGAACGGCAGGGGTAGAATGGGCTCTGGTCCTTCCACTATCATCCCCCTTGCCAATTCATCGGCAGCGTCATTACCGCGTGAGTTGCTGTATCCTTTGATCCACTGTAGGGTTATATCGTTGTCGATACATACCAGTGACAGGGTTCGATGACACTCGTATATAAGACCCGAGGTTACAGTGTACCTTTGAAGGGCCTGTAGGACTGATCGGCTGTCAGAGAGTATACGGATTTGGTGGTTCTTTACCTTTCTAGAGTCGATTGCATACGCTGCCATTAAGATGCCCACATATTCTGCCTGGAAGAGCGTGTTATGAGCTCCTAATGGTATAGATATCTGTATGTTCAGGTCCTCGGAGAATACACCCGCACCAGTACCTGACCTTGTTTTAGATCCATCTGTGAAGATTCTCATCTCTTGTGGGTTAAGACCTTCACCCGGTTGTTCTTGCAGTTGTATCTTGTACTTTTTGTCAAATACGAATTGCTTGGGTACCCTGTCGGTCACCGCTGCCATGAGCGGCTCCTTACCTGTTACCTCACTGAGGATCTCGGTGTGCGGTACCCTTGCTAGTCTCCAGAGACTCAGGTTTTTAAACCGTACCGCTGTAGCTGCTGCCTCTTGTTTTATGAGCAGATGTAGTGGTGGCAGGCCAAGAATAGCTTCCAGGGCAGCAGTTGGAGTTGTCCTCATGCATCCCGTAGCCGCCATACAGGCCAGTCTCTGGAGTCGTTGTAGTTTAGCTACGACAGTGGATAATTCGGACCGTGGCCACCATACCACCGCACCGTAGCTAATCATTGGTCGGATTACTACCTGGTATAGCCATAGAACGATTTTAGGGTCTAGGCCCCACCTTTTACCTATCATTCTGCGGCATTGCCAGAAGGCGACTGTAGCTTTATCTATTTTACTATTTAAATGATTACTCCAGTTTAACTTACAGTCAAGAATTACGCCTAGATACTTAACCTGTGTTGATAACTGGAGTTCTGTTTTGAATAATTTGGGCAGTCGGTAGTTGCCCAGGTTGTGTTTGTTAGTGAACATCACCATTTCCGTCTTTTTTGGATTGACTGTTAGTTCGTTGATAGGACACCACCGTTCCACGATGACCAGCGCAGAGCGTGTAACGTCGCATACTGTACATGTACTGCTGCCGCATGTCAGTATCACTAGATCGTCGGCATAATCGACCGTATAATAGTGATTGTTGTTCAGTGTAGCAATCAGATCATTTACTACTAAATTCCACAGTAGCGGTGAGAGCGCACCCCCAATCCTTTGGCCACCAGTGCCTTGTGTGTTCCGCCTGTGCTAAGCTTAACGATCCTTTTTCTTAACATGTTATTTATCCATTGGATCATAACTGCATTTGCTCCATTTCTTTTGAGTGCTGCAGTTATGCTAGTAAATTTGGTCTTGTCAAAGGCCCCCTCGATGTCTATGAAGGTGCCTAGACATATAGACTTGCTTGAAATCGATTTTTCAATTTTGCAATTGAAATTTTATTCTATATGTTATTATTTTATGCAATAAAACACATCACCTAAATGTACTTTATTAAATAATGTCACGATTAAATGCCTAATTAAAGTATATTTTTCTGAAATTCCTTATAAAGTCTAAAAAAGTCTACCCTGGCCTGTCCCCCTGTCGGTTTCAGTTTAACTTGCTAACGCTACATACCTTCTTTGTATCAGTTATTAAACTAAAGTATGTTAAACACAAATTTCAATAAATATATTCAAGTATTGTTAAGGAAAAATAGAACAATATTTATTTATTTGCAATATTTTTAAACTTAACTTTTGTCCCACTGTTTTCTCTACCCTGGCAAATTTCATTCCGCTACTACCAATACAAATGTAAATCGGCCATATTCCAAATAGCGCTCAAAGTCATCTATCGACGTGAAGTTAGCAATGCAAAACACGTGAGCCGTTAAGAGCACCGTCATTTGTTAGCTGTTGCGACGCGTTGGTTCAAACTGGTGGTTTCGCGAGGTCATTATGTCTCTCCACTGGTAAGTCATAATAGTTATTCATTTAATTTATTTGCATTTACTGGTCTAGTTTAATAATAATGCAATAGTTAAAGTGGGATACATAATGTACCGAAACATTTCTTATGTCAATTAAAACAGTAAAATGTATCATGAAAACGTCTTCCCTGCCATATTTCCCTTGGCAAGATAACTGTCAGGGGAGAGTCTTGTTGGCCAGAGGAGATAATGTTAGTGCAAACAAACTTAGATATAGCATATTAATTATCAACGAACAGCAGCGTGGGGCCGGCTTTCGAATTGTCCCACCCAAGGGAGTCCTAGGAGCCGACTGAGGGAATACCGGGAGTGGGTAGCAGCACTCCCTCGAGTGTTAACATCATCCACTGCGATCGCCAACCCGCCTGCTAAGCGTGGTGATTACGGCATTACCCCCCTTCGGGTTGGCGTATGTTCAGCAGTGGACGTAAAAAGGCTGATGGATGGATGGATTATCAACAAACAGCTTTAACCTGTTCCGGGGTCAAAACAAAATCGTAAAATTTCTGGAAGCGCATCACGAAATTACAACGTGTTGTTTTTTAAAATACAGATTTTTAAAAACGGTAATATATCGTTATTTTTATAATTATATACTATGTTGCATATATCAAAAGATTCCTTGTGAAGTGTACTAGAGTTATGCTCGTCTCCGAGTCGAGGATGTTTACCAACCGGATTCGGAGTCCGAAAACGAGAAAGAGAATCTAGTTGACAGTGAACAAATCATTACACCAAAAGGTGGCAATTACCATATAGGGGATGAACAACAACCGTTGACATTCAAAAAAACATTTAAGAACGGTGATTTTATTCTTGTTAAACTACTCTCTAAAAAAACCGAGTGCCGTTACGTGGCCATGTGTACGGGTTTAGAAAAAGATGACGAAATAAATTTTCTGTAAGATAGTGGCAAATTATTTAGTCTAAGAAAACGATATTTTATATATCTCCGATCAGATTGTTCGAGCATTATTACCTATGCTAAATCTTATTTTGAAAGGGCAGAAGATGTTCTACTGTTTCAAAGAGCCAGTGAACGTGTTTGAGAAAGCTTAAGCATTTATTTTTTGTTAATATAGGCAAGAGAGTGCCTTTAATTTATATTTTTTATTTTATTTTATGATTAAAACATATCCATTTAGTGAAATGTAGAATGTAGTACCTATGTACAGGTAATATGAAAATAATCCTAGTTATCGCAAGTTTGATTATTTGTATTACTTAAAAGACGCTAGTCTATATAATTAGTATTAATAAAAGAATATTTTATTATTTGTTGTAGGTACAATGCCATGTTAATTTCATATATTGTGTAATGACACTAAAGACACCTTTGTTTTAAATTTCAGAGAATGCTGAAATAATATATTCTGTTAATGTTTAATATGATTAGTAAAAATGTTAGTCTAATTCTATGTGAAGCATATTGTTTAATTAAAAATCATCCATCCATCCATCAGCATTTCATCGTCCACTGCTGGACATAGGCCTCCTCAAAATGGGGGTTTTACCATAATCGCCACGCTTGGCAGGCGGGTTGGCGATCGCAGTCGATGTTTTAGTACACAGGGAAACGCTGCTGCCCGGTCCCCCGGTAATCCCTTAGTCAGCTTTTACGAGTCCCATAGGAAGAGACGGGCTGTAGCTATTCTTGGTGCCGGCCCCACACGAATATTAAAGTTGATTTTACTAATTTTGTTACTTTTATTGCCACAAATTCTCTCCCTGGCCAAATAAGTACCTACCCTGATATTGGTGCCTCTACCCTGCCTAATGTATTTACCCTGGCCTTGTTAAAAGTAATAAAATATGCATAAAGTGACTTGCCCTTACGTGAAAAGATACATAAATAGGACAAAAATCGTAATATTAGTGTTTAATGAAAAAGCAGCAACTTTTCTCCGTGGCCGTATGCTCTATGGGCTAAAAACCTCTTATCGTAGAATTACCCATGAATTAAACCTGTTAATAGCCCCCGTACTTTTTGTGGGCTGACAACATCAAGTGTTTGGTGCCATTCTGCTTCAGATGGGATGACCTCCTCATCTGTCCAGCGGACTGACCAGAGATGCGCAAACTAAATCACCAATGAGATCAGGGATTTATAAATCTTTTTCTTCGAAAGATTTAAATAACTCTTTTAAATCTTTAACTCTTTTAAATCTTTGGTTACGAATGACGTTATTCATTCAGTTGATCATAAGTGATGCAAATATCTATTGATTCATGTAGTTATTCTCTCATTCCCTCAAGTCGCAACTGGTTTTGAGCTTTTTACTAAAACGACAGAGAGTCTAAGTTTCTGTGTAACTATCGTCATTGTATTTCAAGAGTGCGTTTGTGCGTGCCTACAACTTATGATATCTCTTTTCAATTCACAATATCCTTTATCTATTGTCTCATTCTAAATCTACGTCCATCATTCCATCTATTCAATCCTAACGTAGTGAGCTAGTGAGTTAAAGATGTATTTTCGAAACCAAAGATTTAAAGATTGATTACGCATTTTGAAAGGATTATACATCTTTTGTATCAATTACTCCTAAGTTACACAACTCTAGGACTGACTGCAACATCTCGCTGTCGGGGAAGTGCGTCTGTACCAAGATGTATTCCGCTTCCTCCCGTGACCTAGTGAGGGTGTCGTCTGGCTTGCGTAGGGATCCCAACGTAACCGTGGGCTGGTTACAAAGAACCTCACTCACCCTGTTAGCCTGTGCTCCATTCTCTATATCGGAACAGAAGTTGCGCCATGAGCACCTGTTTCTGTACCTGAGACGTTTCTTGTACCTAGACTTAGTTGACTTATAGTTATCCCAGTCCTGGTCAGTACCTGTATTCATTGCTGGGTTGAGTTGTCGCCTCATCCTTTTCCTGAGTCTATCCAGTTCGGGTCCCCACCAGTCGGCTTTTTTGCCTCGACTGGGCGGTGGAGAGGACAAGGGACACGCCTGGTGATAGCAATCCAGCATGGTATTTGTGAAGACGCTTACCTCACTTTCTATTTCTGCAGCACCTTCCAGTTTTGTGGGAACCTCTGTCTGCTAGGCACATTTGTTCCGCGTTCTGCGCGGGTTCCTCCACGGGGTTGCTGCGATTGTCTTTACTTGAATATCGAATCGAATCCACCTATGATCTGAGCATGATAGATCTTTTGATACATGCCAGTTCGAGATGTGACGGGAAGCATCTTCGGTTGCCAACGTCAAAGTCAATGATTGTCTTACTGCGTCTGTTTACAAATGTCGGTTCTGAGCCTGTATTAAGTATATTAAGGTCAGTTGTAAAAAGGTACTCAACAAGCTTCTTACATCTTTCGTTACCTGTCTTCATCCCCCATAGGGGGTGGTGTGCGTTTGCGTCAGTGGCCACGATAATTTCGAGCCCGGTCTCTTCGCAGTAGGTGATTAGCCGTGTCAGCTCGTGGGGTAGCGGATCGTCAGCCTCCGGCATGTACACGGATGCAATAACCACCCCCTGAAGGCTTGAATCCGGCGCCCCGCGCACTATAATAGCGCACAGGTCTCTAGAACAGAAACTCGTTAAGGGTTGCGCGTGTATATTTCTAGAAATGTAAATACAGGCTCGTTGATTGTCCGGTCCTGTATGTGCAATAAGCTTACCTCTGATGTTCCGGAGTCCGCAGACGGTGCCTTTCCTGACCCACGGCTCCTGGATCAGGACTATGGCCGTGTCGTTGACCTCTAACCATTTCCGGATCTGAGCCATCGCGGTTTCGCTGTGGTGGAGGTTGGCTTGGAGGATATTACAAAGCAGAGAAGGGGGTAACACTGTTAGGGTCATCCACCTCCGCCGATCCTCCCTCCGCCTCCTCCTCACCTATGGTCAGCTTCTCCAGACCTCGGGCGCAGTCCTCCCCGGCCTCCGAGGGATCACGAAGAAGTTCTTCCTCGTCCTCCTCAGAAGCAGGAGCAGTCCGCTCCGACGTCTGAGACCCAGGCAACACCTCTACTTCTACAGTGCTTGCCCTGGTCCCCACGGAAGTGTCCATAGCCTCGGATTCAGCAGCTGCCGTATTTTCCCGAGTGATGGTGTCGCTGGGTGGTGGGTGTTCCACGTACCTGCCGCGCAGTCCTTGGAACTTTACGTACACCGAGCCTAGCAGGAAGCCAAGCCGGCGTTCGCGCTCTACAAGGACCGCCACGACCGTCTCTGGTACACTCACAACAGCAAACGTGTCCGTTTCCTGTCGTTCCGTTTTGTGGAGTAGCCACTGGTCAATATCTTCCCAGACCCCCGGGAACAGTAGACCACAGCGTACTCTACGCTGTAACTCGCTCTGGCGTTTCACGGTGACCTTGTCCCCTGTAGACAGGGTCATAGACACGGTTGGTTGGGATTCATGCGCGACATCGAGAGCTGCAGACATATAGTCGGGGGCACCGATCCTAGTACCCCCAGTGGTTCCACACGCCCTTGCCCCGTCAGCATGGCCGAACCCCATGTCCTCGCGGGGGACCCCTCCGTGTCTCGCCTGCGGCCCGTACCCTCCTCAACCGTACGGGACGCGTGTACATTCCCCTGTAGTGGCTAGCTGGTACCGTTTAGCCAGAAATCCGGACCAAAAAGGGCGTGTTGTCTCCCGGAAGTATCAACCCCGACCCCGTTCGACTCAGCCCTCCAGGACTCCATCTTCCTCGCGTACGGCGATCAACTGCGCAGGACCAACGGAGGTGGGTGCTGTGTGCTTGTGTGAGCGTACCTTGTAGCTATATAAACTGCATAGATAAAGGAGCAATATTTGTGGTTGGTGCCTGCCCTTAGCACATTAAGCACTTAAATATATACCTAAAGATATACTATATCTGTATAAATACCATAATAAACAGTCTTCGCACCCATGAAAAGGCGGCTTTCTCTATACATAAACGAAGAAATAGAAAAGAAGGGACCATGAATACAGAGATTCGCAAACGGACCGTCTCTGTGGTCTGTCTGAAAAGCCCCGGCTAGGTTCAAGTACCCAAGAGTATTCCAAAAGGTCAAATTTTGGCTGAATTTCTGGAGAAGGAAAACTTTTCTATGATGAATTCTTTTTTTTAAGAAACAGCCATCAAAATATTGGACCTGGAGTAGACCTGATAGTTCGTTACGAAAATCGTGATAGCTTCATCTTTTAAAACAAACAACATGTATTCAATGTTGACTTATTAATCGCTAGGAAAACAGGTAATTAAACAGTCAGATCTCTACCCAGAAGCGTGGTGGTGGCTTTTGTCAAGAAGGGCGACATTAATATATAGAATTATAGACCCATCTCGCTTTAGAGTCACGGCTATAAGTTGTTTTTTTCAGCGCCCTTAGAATGAAACACGAAACGTTAGACGAACTTTCGTTTCGAGTCATTATAGGTAATTGATCAACAGTCCCACGCGTGATTCCTGATTTCGTTTTTCATTCTAAGGGGGCGGATTATTTTTATTTCTTGCTAGCTGCATCCCGCGACTTTGTCCGCGTGCAATTTTTTTTAATTTTTTTTTTATTCGGAAACCTAACATAGTTATTTTTCATAATAAAAATAACCTAAGTTACTCCATATAACATCAACCAACTCGTCTAACTGTGAAATCCGTCAAAAGGTAAATACCTACTCCTCTCATATGTTATGCATTTAGTAAAAAGCCGTTATTTAGAAATTCAAAACAGACACTTTATTTATTTGTAAGTAAGTACAGATAACTTTTGTTAGCTAGGTAATGAGTAAAAAAATAAATTTAATTTTCTATAATGTTCTGTGGCAGGAAAGAATATACCGAGCGAAGTACTGATAGCTCAATTAGCAGAATGTCTGGAATGGTAATCCAGAAGACGCTGGTTCCAACCCGACTTGTGGCTATCACTTTTGTATTTCTTTCTTTCGTATTCTGACCCCCCCCCCACTTTTTTTTTGTTAAGGCGGGAAGTAATGTACCTATTCGCACTCCCCGTCGTTCGAGGCAACGAACAGGGTAGTGTGGGGCGATCACCCACTAAATAAACCTGCCGTGTGCCGTCTCCTCTCCTGTATTGGAGGGCCACTGGAACCATGTTACATTACTTGGGTGGTCTGTTCTGCCCCCCTAGCCAAGTGGCATAAGGGCTAGTAGAAAATAACAGGATAATCAATGTATGAAATTGAAAAAAGGTTACGACAACGTAAGCGTAACCTACTGTCAATCCCATACATTGGTTATTCTATTCTATTTCTAATCTGCATTAACTAAATGGCCGACCAATCTTTAAAATACATGTAAAATAACAACATAAATCTAATTATGATTGGCATACCATCATAGTTTAGTAAATAACATACCATACAGAGAATTTTGACCTTTACATGTAACTAATAGCATTTTTTTATATACATAATGTCTGAAGTCCGCTGTGGCCAACAACTTTGCATTTATATTATTCGGAATTTAATTCTTAAATGGTTAAAGAATCTGTCATTAACCTCTCTTATTTTTTGTTGTGATATTTCCTAGTTTTTCATATAAAGAAAGAAGCCACCAATTTAGGAAATGTTGCGTAAATTTAAATACTTAATATAAATTTATAGTGGTAGAGGAGCCTTGCTTGACGAATGGGCTGGCTCGAAAGGGGAAGTACCATCCTGTCATGGAAGATCAGCGTAAAACAACGGTAGTTTCTCCTATTGTGTTTCGTATGGTGAGTGAGAGCGCTGGATGCATATCCTTTTCCTTGGAGTTAGCGACGCGCGAGTGATGCCTCTGGTATTGATATTGTCTAAGAGTCTAAGGCGTAACTGCTTACTATCAGGTGGGCCGTTTGTTTGTTTGCCAACTTCGTAGCATAGAAAAAAGTTAGTTTGTGGCCAAAGCTACTAAATATACTACTAAATAATATACATCATCTGACACATGAATAAAGTCTTAAATATAGTCATCCCATAGGATTTATTTTGCCATACAAAGTAGCCTGTGTCCTTGTCTGTACCCCGCACTATACGAGTAGTTTTCAAATAACAATGGGTCGTGGCAAACCCGTGTGTGAAGAGCTTCGAAAGCGAATAGTTTGTGGGGTCGATGCTGGCAAATCAAGTTACCAAATATCTAAAGACTTGATACTTCCCAGGTGTACAGTCCAATCTATCATTCAGCACTATAAAAAGAATAGAACGACTTCTTGTTTGAAGAAAACTGGTCGACCACGCATCACAAGTGCAGTAGAAAACAGAATCCTGAAAAAAATTATCAAAAATAATCGTGCTCGAGCTGGAGAACTCACGGTGCAATGGAAGGGCATGATTCACAAAGACGTCTCAGTTGATACTTGCAAAAGAGTCCTAAAAAGAACGGGTTACGGATTTTACACCGCTAAGGAGAAACCACTGTTGACTGCTGTACAAAAGAAAAAGAGGCTGAAGTTTGCTCGTGATCATTTAAATTGGACTTCCGATCAGGGGCGTAGTATCATTTGGAGTGACGAGTCCAAATTTGAAGTGACAGTCGGCGATGAAAGGAAAAAAGTGATTCGGAAAAATATATAAAAATGAGGCATTTCATACTGATTGTCTCAAACGCAAAGTGAAGTTTCTGGCGTCTCTTATGATTTGGAGCTGCATGTCTGCACAAGCTGTTGGTGGTATGCAGTTTGTGGATGGTTCTATCAATGCTGCAAGGTATCAAAACCTTTTGGAAGAGAATTTACTGTCCTCTATTTCGTCACTTAAGCATCAAGATTTCTTCATTTTTCAACAGGATGGTGCTTCCTGCCATACTGCAAGGACAACAAAGACGTGGCTACTTGCGAAAAGCATCCCTACAATCGAATGGCCATCTAACAGCCCGGACTTGTCGCCGATCGAAACCCTATGGTGGAAAATGAGAAAAGTTCTCCGTAAAAATCCATCAAGATCTAAGAGCGACTTAAAGGCTAAACTCTTCGCTGTTTGGGAGTCAATTACGCCCGAGGAGCGTGCAGCGATGGTTGCAACCATGCCTCTTCGCATTAAAGCTGTCATTGAGAGCAAAGGTGACGCAACTAAGTGGTAGACGAACTATTTTGCGTGAGTGACAAGGGTAGACGAATACTTTTGCGAATGTTTTATAGAATATTTTTTTAAATTTTTTATGTTATGTAAAGTATGGCAAAAATTTCAGTTATGTTAAAATAAACTTTAAAATGTTCCTCAAATTGTGGTTTACTTTTTATTAAACGTTCTTAATTATTTTACCGCCGTGTGGGGCCGGCTTTAGAATTGTCCCACCCCTCTCTACCCACGGGAGTCGTAAGAGCCGACTGAGGGAATGCCGGTGAAGTGGGCAGCAGCACTCCCTCGAGTATCAACAACATCCACTGCGATCGCCAACCCGCCTGCCAAGCGTGGCGATTGCGGTACTATCCCCCATTTCTTGTGGAGGCCTATGTTCAGCAGTGGACGTTGAAAGGCTGATGGATGGATGGATGGAATTATTTTACCAATATTTACTTTCTATATTTTACGCTTTGCATTACTTTCCATACCAGACGAACTATTTTGCATCGGGGCTCGTATGTATACCAAATTTCGTGATGATCGGTTTAGCAGTTACGGTGTCAAGAGTAACAAACAAAAACTTACTTTTACATTTGTAATATTAGTAACGATGTACTTTTTTATTTTACAGATCGGTGTGATTCCTCTAGTATGTGGTTGGTGGTTGGATCTCTGTTCCTTGTCCATGTTCGACGCGACTCTGAAAGACCGTGAATCCAGTCTAAATGCAGCTCCATGGACGCTCATGTTCATTCATTGGCTCGTCGGAATGGTTTACGTTTATTACTTCGCGTCATTCATTTTGCTTCTAAGAGAAGTGTTAAGGCCTGGTGTATTATGGTTCTTAAAGAATTTAAATGATCCAGACTTCAGTCCGGTACAGGTTAGTATTTTGTTCTGAGCCAAAACACAGGTCTTTAATAGGAGATATGTTTTCATTCATACATCTAGACTTGAAAGATTTCCGTTTGGAATACATATATCCTTAAAAACCTTACCTAACGAGGCATATTCATCCTTCTGGGGAAAAGTCACAGTTAATTAAAAAAAATGAGCTGTCATGGGACGTCTCGCAGATGTAAAAATATCGTTTTTCTTTCTTTCTTCAAATATTGTTAGAGTCTTATATAATTCTTGGCAAGCGCCCTCTCGTTATCCATAGACGAATTAAAACTGTTTATTGATTGACGTTATACTTCCTAGCTAGATACTTTTGTCAACAGATGGCGTTAAAATCAATTAAATAAATTGGCGTGGTGACGTCGCCACGCCAACTGCCGGTTTTACTGCCGCATTAGTTGTTTTCACATCAAAAGACAGTTCAATAGTTATTTTCAAAAAATACACAATCCATCCTAAGGACTAGATATTTAGACGCGGGGAACCTTACTAACATAAAAAGGGCCACTCATAATAAGCGCAAATATTTGTGAATTGATCTGTCTTTTTCTTCTTTATTTTAATTAACTTTGTATTTTTTGCTTCAATACACGACTCGACGGAAGGTTTTCGATGAAATTAAAAATATATATTATTTTCAGGAAATGATCCACCTGTCAGTGTGGTCACACATTCGCCGCCTGGTTGTGTCAGCGATGATATTCGGCACAGCGGTCCTATTTATGTTGTGGCTACCGATAAGAGTAATCAAGTATGTCCTGCCAGGATTTTTGCCGTACGCTGTCGCCGTGCATACGGAAGCGCCAGTCAATGAACTCAGCTTGGAGTTGCTGTTGCTTCAGGTACATAAAAAGATTTCAATGACAAATAGTTTTAACAATTTATTTTTTTACTTACACTATTAACTTGATTATTGTGAAAAGAAACAAATAACTCAAAACTACGACTCATAGAATACCCTTCCTATAATTGTTTATTAATATTTTTAGGAGTATCTCAGCTTCCCGATACAGTAGCGAGATAAAAACTTTTTTGTTTGATAGCTCTTGATTACTACGCTTTATCCCGCTACTATATTGGGATAAAAAGAAAGCGAATATTCAATATCACCTGAGATATAACTTAAAACTAGCTGCTGCGGTGAAGGCGAGGGTAAAGGAATATTATGTGACAGAAGAATACGGTAAGTAAAAATGCGGTATAGAAATTGGTATCTTCGAGTGACTGCTGCTTTGTACCAGAGCGTTTGGACCGGCAATCCAAAAAACGCAGGTTCAAACCAATCTCACTATTTATTTCTATTTTGCAAAAGTTGTTTTAATAAATGGCCGCGAATTTAAATAAGTATACTATACGACTTTAGTAAATAACAAAAATCTGTTTACCCATTGCCAAGAGGTTCCGGCCAATGCGTGCTAAATAAACACACTGCAGCTGTATTATTATATTAGTACACACAAACAATAAAATTGTAGCTGCACTACGCAGCTACAAATATTTCAGGGTGAAAAATTTTTTCACACGCTTTCTATGACATTCTAAATTAAAAAAAAAAACATGCCGTTTGATATTCGACTTTCATTAGTTCTACATTGAGCATCTTCTCGAATACGAGTTCCGACGTGGCACTAACGTCGCAGAAACTACTGCTAATGTCAATACCGTGTTGGGAGAGGATGGTATAACCGCTTTCGTAGTGGAAACTTCGAGCTTAAGAACGGGGAAGACCAGCTACTAAACAACTTTACACCAATACTCTCTTTCATACCTATTCGCTCTCTTACGTCGTCGTTACGAATGTAGTGAGTCAGCCTCACTCCACAGATTTTTCGCAGAGATCGCATTTCGACCGCATTGATTTTATTCTCATGCATGGTCCAATAATACAGGTCTTTGTTCCTTTTTGTATACCCAACTCGCGCTTCCATATAATAACGTTGGGACAAGCACTGCGTGTTAATTACATTTAATATTCCGTTTACTATATATTATAGTTGTTTTATATAAGTTATTGACCCCGCGTTTGATTCAATATAAGTCAATGTACCATTAAATGAATCGTATTAAACTTGATCGTATTAAGCAAGTTTTACAGTATTATATTATCAGGACGTTTTAGTAAAATTTAGATGGTGCTATGGCAACTAAACTAATAGGCTCTTAGACTCTTGGACTGATAGTAGAGACAAGAACATTGAACTTTTATACAATGGATGTGTCATATTAAATAAATTTATTAATGTATTCACTGGGTGGTCAATTACATTTTGATTTGAATGAACGGTATGTAAAATAATTAACTATTCGAAAATGGTTAATTACATTTTCCGTTTACATAATATTTTATAGAAGTCATTAACTCAGCGTATGATTCAATACAAGTCAATGTACTATTGAATGTTTTTAATATTATGCACAGTGAATAGTAAGATACCTAATTGTTTACATACTTTTTCCATATTTGTTTTTAATAAATAGCAAAGCAAATACATACTAAAAATACAGACCACTAATTTATAGATAATTATTAATAGCAAAATACATTTCTGTAACAGGTTGCCAATCATAATATATTATAAATTTTTTTCTCTACAATTTCGAATTATTATTTATTTATCGCAGAGAAATATGTAAAGAACTTAAAAAGCTTGGGTTGTAGGAATATAATAATATGTAAAGAACTTAAATGGTTTGGTTCTTAAGCTCGAAGTGTCCACTACGAATGCGGTTTAACCGTCCTCTCACAACACGTCGGAACTCGTATTCGAATGTTACACTCATTTTAAAAGCTTAATGTAAGAACTAATTAAAGTCAAATATCAAATGCCATGTTTTTTTTTAATTATTTAGAATGTCATAGAAATCGTGTGAAAACATTTTTCACGCTGAAATATTGATGGCACTACGCAGCTTCAATTTTATTGTTTGTGTGCAGCTGGAGTGTGATTATTGCGATAATCTCTGCAGAAAACATTCTGATTTGAAAAATTGTTGCATTTCTCAGGTCAGTTTTGAAGAAGGCTTATATTATAGGCTCTTTAACATAACATTAGGACCATTCAGTGTAAAAAAAATATTTAAAATCAAATAGACTCTGACGTCAAAAAATCAAAACGGATTTTCATCGCGATGTTCACAGGTGATCCTGCCGGCGCTTCTGGAGCAATCGCACACACGCACGTGGCTGAAGGCGGGCGTGCGTGCGTGGTGTGCGTGTGCGGCGGGTGCGCTGGGGCTGCGCTCGTACCTGCTGGGCGAGGCGCGCCACGACCTGCCGCCGCCCAACCAGCCGCATCCGCCGCGTGCGCCGCACCAGCTCGGCGCCGCGCACCAGGTACTCTAGCGGGCGTGCGTGTGTGTGTGTGTGTGTGTGTGTACACTAAATAAGAAAAGCGAAAAGCAACTCATTCCCAATAATGAAACACATTGCTTATCTCAGAACGGGTTAGGTGAACTTTTTACATTACTTTTATTGTAATAATAAGTTCGTTACGTTGATCTCGTTCACATTTCTTTTACAGTTTTTGAAGTGAAACTTCTAATGCGACTTCCAACAAGGTTGCGTTAAATGTTTAACGCTACCATGGAGGGGGTATGAAAGCACTGTTACGTTAATCGTTCAACGCGCCGGGGGGGGGGGGGGGGGAATAGAAAGAGACAGAGCGAGAGTGAATGCGTGGTACTCCAACGCATGCGCGTAGTATACCTATACATTTGATTTGGATATTTCTCCACTCGAAAATTATAATTAAAAGATGCGATCAATTGTGAATTGTAAGCAATGTTAATAAAGTTTGTCTTAAAGAAACTATAAGATTTCACTAAAAATCTATTTCTACCCCTTCCTATTTTCATTTCCATAATACGAAGTTTCACTTCTTCCGCGCGGAGGGACTCCATGCACTATTTGTTTTTTTAATATCATACTATACTGCAACGTCAACACTATCTCTCTATCTATATTAGATAACAATGCGTTGAGAAAAGTTTTAACTTATATTAAAAAAACTTATTAATATAAGTAAAAACTTTTCTCTTTTAAGCTGATTTAGTAGTAAAGTGCGCTTTTAAAGTGTAACACGGCTTCAGCGCTACAGGTTAATTCTCGTTTTCAGGCGTTGATGCGTCGCGATGGACCAGCTGGGTTTGAACCGTACGTCCGCGTGTCGTGGTTCCCGGTGCGACTGGCTGCGCTGCTAGTTTTAGTATCGATATCCCTGGTCCTGGCTAGCGCGCTTACACTTGTGAGTAATGACAATTCGTAAAGGGTAGCAAAATACTGACATATACAAACATACACCAATGCATCCATGTATGCTTCACACAAAACTACAAAGCGTAATCATGACTCATAAGATACATAATACATTATATAAAAAATATGCATGGGGCGGCAAAGTTGCCTGCGTTCTGGGCGAGAAAAATTGTCTCCGCCCCCTTACGCCAGTGCGTAACCTAGCAACAGTATGTTTAATAACAACCCTGGAACCTGAAGAATACTAGTGATGAATCTGTCCCTGAGGACTATAGGGGTAGAGAGCAATAAAACGTACTACGAGGAGGGATCAAAAAGTAGTGAGAATGAGATAGAATATAATGACTATTGATAACTTAATAATTTATTTTTCTACATAGTCTCCGAGTCTCTCTACACACCGAGTCCAGCGCTTTACCAAGGCTTCAATCCCTTTCAAAAAATAAGTTTTGTCTTGGTCCTGCAAAAAGCTCTCCACGGCATCCATCACCTCGTTATCGTCTTCGTACCTGTTTCCCCTTAAGTATTCTTTCAATTTGGGGAACAGATAAAAATCGCTAGGCGCCAGATCTGGTGAATAAGGGGGGTGGTCAACCAATTCGAAGCCAGCTTGCTGAATGGCAGCCATCGCAACTGCCGACCTGTGCGCGGGTGCTTTGTCGTGATGAAACAGCACGCCCCTTCGAAGTTTCCCTCTCCTTTTGTCTTTGATGGCATTCCTCAACTTGGGAACTAAAGCTGTATAATATTGGCCTGTAATAGTGGTTCCACGTTCCAGGTAATCAATCAACAATATCCCTTCTGAGTCCCAAAATATTGAGGCCATAACCTTGCCAGCCGATGCCACGGCACGAAACTTCTTCGGGGTCGGTGATGATGGCCGTTTCCATTGCGAAGATTGCTGTTCTGTCTCGAGATCAAAATTATGGACCCATGTTTCGTCCATTGTTACGGAACGAGACAAAAAGTTTTCAGAATCTTCTTGAAACTTGTCCAACAATATCTTCGAAATGTCAAGTCGATTTTGTTTCTGACTGTCGGTTAACATTCTCGGCATCCATCTTGCGGAGACTTTTCTCATATTCAAAGATTGATTCAATATGGATTGAATACTTCCATATGAAATGCCCGTTTCTTGAATTAAGTATCGGATGGTAACTCTTCGATCGCTCAATACAATTTTCTCCACTTTCGCAACAAGTTCTTAGGTGACTGACGTCGATAGACGGCCGCAACGATGTTCGTCTTCCATGCTCGTTCTCCCTACTTGAAATTGAGAAGCCCACCTTGCAACAGTGAAATACGGCGGAGCAGACTCTCCTAATGTTGCCTTTAAATCGCAATGAATCTCTTGCGTCGTTAACTTTTTTAAACAGAGGTATTTATTAACGGCTCGCACTTCGTTTTTCTCCATTTTCGAGAACACGTTCCGACACGAAGCAAAATGACTACATTCAGAAAAAACAAAAGAGAATCGAATTTTTTTTTTCTTTATTAATATTACAAATATGTATCTGAGCTATGCCTGCCAGTATTTTTTTTTTCTTACCAATGAGTATGTCGTTCTCACTACTTTTTGATCCTTCCTCGTATCTCACGTATAATGACCAACAATGGACTTGACTTATCCTCGCATAATCATAGTATGATTAATTATTTCAAATTACTTACATATCTCCCCAACCTAAGTAGGTATCTTTATTAAAGTGTTTGGTAGTATTTCTTAACCCGAAAGAATTAACAATATTTTTAATGAAAGCAATAATTTTAAGATAGCTGTTTATTTTTCTGTATTAAGAGAGTAAACAATTTTCAAAATGGCGTATACATTATTAAAATACATTTAAGAATTAAGATATATAATATTCATTTCTAATATAATATTCATCTTTTATATATTATTTACTTATAATATTCATTTATTGATTCAGCAAAGCAGAAATTATTACACAGATATTTTGCAGGTAATACCTGTTGCTATTGGAAGAAAAGTGATGGCGGTATGGTTGCCAAAAGCGTCTAATGGCGTTCATGAACTTTATACGGCTGCTTGTGGTGTGTATCGGCTTTGTATTATTAATTGTAATTATGGACTGCATTGATGGCGCAGTGGTTTATATACCGGTCTCCATTCTTGCTTGTCTTCCATTCTTAGGATAATCATTTATGCGATCCACACACATGTTCAGTCTGAGTATACTTTGTGTGTAAAAATCGTCACATAGGGCCATTACTTATTTTATATAGTAATGTTGCTATAACTAAAAAAAATTTAGCCGTCACGGGAAGTCTCGCGGATGTGAAAACATCGATTATCTTTCTTTCTTCAAATATTCTTTCGCTAACAGTCGTTTTACCCTCCCTTTGCATTAGATGTTGTCACATCAAACATAACACATTGAAATAGTTGCAGCACCGTATACGTTATAGAAGGAAAATTTCTTATCCTTTTAAACTGCAACTTTCCGATATTTTAATTTTTTTATGTACTAAGTCAATCGCAAATAAAAAATAGCAAATTTTTTAAATCGTCAATTCGTGCAGATATGGCAATGCCGCGTCTGGCTGCTGCTAAAACTCGACTTAATTTATATTGTTTTTCTCATGTAACGGATTGTGTTAAAACGTGACGCGTCCTTAAAATTTAGTTTTCGATTACTTACTTATCATCACACCATTTCCCATGAATTGGAGTTTTCGATTATCTTCCAATTATTGATATCGAATTGTCACCTAAGCAGTTCCACTACAATAAATTCTTTCGGACTTCCATATTCCTGTGAGACAGCTATTTAGGCATAGACATCATTTGTTTTGTGTATATTTAAGTGACGTATTATTTATAATCTGCAGTCCACGCGGACGAAGTTTATAATTTATTAGTAGGGAATGAAGCGAACGCGACGCGATATTAAAATAGTGCAATGTTCGCGGCCAGGCATGTACGTGTGCTGGGCGGTGGGGCGCGGCGGCACGCTGGCGGCGGGCTGGGCGCGCAGCGGGCGCGCGGTGCTGGCGGCGCGGGCGGCGCTGTGGGCGCGGCTGGCGGCGCGCGCGGCGCTGGCGGCGCTGGCGCTGCTGGGGCTCGTGCCGCTCATGTTCGGCCTGCTGCTGGAGCTGGTGCGTACCCTCGCCTGCGCCAACCCACATCACATGCTCGCGTCTTTGCACGTAACCATTCATTGATTACTGGCAAGGCGTGCTCACCATTTCATTTCACAGATATGAAATGTAAAAATAATCTCCTGCTAAAACTAAAACATACCGCCGTGCTTCATGCCCGTCACACGGGAGACGGCAATACCGACCCGCTCGGGCCCGATAGCAAGTGAGTATCCTCGCTTGGTACCTAGCCCTGCCACCAGTAATGCAATGGGTGCTTGCTTTGCGAGCGGTGGGCACGGTCTGATGCAGACCACCATTCGGCCCGACCCGTAATCCACCAGGGTCTTCGGATCGCGGGAAAGAAAACATCTTAATTCCCATCTTACACCCGCGGGAAAAAATGGATGAATGATGATCTTAATTTTACAATTAAGATCTTTACCTAATAATGACGCAAACCCGAAAGACGTTAAGTATGAATGTGTTATCGAAATTAGCAGTCAGGAGCAATTGTCACGATGGCTGAACTGGCAAAGCATCTGGACGGTAATAAATATACTTACGGTAATAAATATAAATATTTATAGAGTTTTATAAATATTTATAGGGTTAAATATTTATAAATCTTAATTGTAAAATTAAGTTTACCGGGTCGGTATAATGTATGAATACTTCCGACAGATGGCGCAGGTGTCACCCAAAGACGTTAAGTATGAATGTGTTATCGAAATTAGCAGTCAGGGGCAATTGTCACGATGGCTGAATTGGCAAAGCATCTGGACGGTATCCAGGAGATGCAGGTTCAAATCCTGCTCCTGACTGTTATTTTCGATTTCACATTTTTCACTTTGTGTTTAATGTATAGTGCTAAAAATGTCGAATGCTAAAAATATATATAAATGTTTAAATGTACTACTAGCTGAAAGTATTCCAAATACATTCAAAATAAAATAGGTAATCTTATTGGAAATAATTAAACACCTGGAGTTGGCACCAAATTGCTCTAAAGAAAAATGGCTTTTCCGGAATGAGATATAAGCCCTTTTGAATATTCCTCCACATTGTCTTTCATTTCTGCTTTTCGATAATTTTCATGTAGAGATACATGAACGAAAACTTGCTAGATTCGCTTCTATCGGGCGTCCCATAGTATCGTATATATTTACTTTTGTTTCAGGTATTAATAATCCCTCTACGAGTGCCGCTAGAACAATCGCCGGTATTATTTGTTTGGCAAGATTGGGCACTCGGTGTGCTGTATACGAAGATAATGTGCGCTCTTACAATGATGGGTCCCGATTGGGCTATGCGCAGGGCCATCGAGCGAGCCTATCGGGATGGTATCAGAGAAATGGATCTCAAGTAAGCAACAATCACTTTTATTTTTGTACTAAATGGTGGCAATTAAGGCTATTTCGCTAGCAAAACCAGAAAAAAGGTTGCTAAACCAAGGGGAACTTATAGAACGTGGACGGGAAAGGGTGGTAAAAGAAAGGTGAAATGGAGAGGACGAATGATAGAGACGACACTAAGAGGTGGACAGAATGCATTTAGGGGAAGAATGGTAGACAAAGAAAACGAGAAACAAGAAGAGAGCTTGTCTATTGTCCCAATATAGAACTAGCTTAAAACTGCCTCGGTGGGTTAGCGGCAGTATACGATCGACGATCTGTTCAAAGCCGCAGGGAGCCTTTAATTGCAGTCAGCACAAGACCGGTTGTTGTGGCGTACTTTTGGGGAGGCCTATGTCCAGCAGTGGAGTTGAAAGGCTGATGTATGGATGGATACTACGTATCATGAGGTCTCGATATCGAATAGCAGCTTGGATTTTGAAAGTTGGCGTTGTTTCACCCGGGACTCTGAAAGCGCGTAAAGCCGTTCTGAGCCTGCCCCCTTAGAATGTGATTCCCAATATTGTATCGACATCGTATCGTCTTACCAATTAGAGATTGGTAGAGACATAGACGCGTGATGTCGCCATAACCACTCAACCAATAACGATGATCTTTCAAGATCTCTCAACCAATAACAATGTCACCATGCGATGTCTACGATTTAGTGAGCTAGATTCTACGGGCCTAGATCTCTTTCTAGTCGTGTCAAAATGCCTTCCCATCGGACTAAGAGCGTGAAGGAACAAAAAAAAGTGCCCTAGTGTTTGCGCACACACACTCGTTCACTATAAATTATTTCCTGCGTACTTGGCTAGTGTCTGTTGACCGCTTTGTAGAAATCGGTCTAGACATCATTATTATGTAAATAAGTATATTATGGCATAATCGGCACCTTTGCTTGGCAGGTTCATCCTAGTGTCGGTGGCAGCCCCGTGCGTGCGGGCACTGGGTCTGGCCTTGGCGGTGCCGTACGTGGCGGCGCACTCGCTGGCGCCGCTCGCGGTGTCCGGCGCGGCGCAGCGCAACCTGCTGGCGCGCCGCGTGTACCCCGCGCTGCTGCTCGTCGCCGTGCTCGCCGCGCTCACCGTGTTCCAGGTGCGCCTCACTATCTATCTAAACACTCGCGGCGCAGCGCAACCTGCTGGCGCGCCGCGTGTACCCCGCGCTGCTGCTCGTCGCCGTGCTCGCCGCGCTCACCGTGTTCCAGGTGCGCCTCACTATCTATCTAAACACTCGCGGCGCAGCGCAACCTGCTGGCGCGCCGCGTGTACCCCGCGCTGCTGCTCGTCGCCGTGCTCGCCGCGCTCACCGTGTTCCAGGTGCGCCTCACTATCTATCTAAACACTCGCGGCGCAGCGCAACCTGCTGGCGCGCCGCGTGTACCCCGCGCTGCTGCTCGTCGCCGTGCTCGCCGCGCTCACCGTGTTCCAGGTGCGCCTCACTATCTATCTAAACACTCGCGGCGCAGCGCAACCTGCTGGCGCGCCGCGTGTACCCCGCGCTGCTGCTCGTCGCCGTGCTCGCCGCGCTCACCGTGTTCCAGGTGCGCCTCACTATCTATCTAAACACTCGCGGCGCAGCGCAACCTGCTGGCGCGCCGCGTGTACCCCGCGCTGCTGCTCGTCGCCGTGCTCGCCGCGCTCACCGTGTTCCAGGTGCGCCTCACTATCTATCTAAACACTCGCGGCGCAGCGCAACCTGCTGGCGCGCCGCGTGTACCCCGCGCTGCTGCTCGTCGCCGTGCTCGCCGCGCTCACCGTGTTCCAGGTGCGCCTCACTATCTATCTAAACACTCGCGGCGCAGCGCAACCTGCTGGCGCGCCGCGTGTACCCCGCGCTGCTGCTCGTCGCCGTGCTCGCCGCGCTCACCGTGTTCCAGGTGCGCCTCACTATCTATCTAAACACTCGCGGCGCAGCGCAACCTGCTGGCGCGCCGCGTGTACCCCGCGCTGCTGCTCGTCGCCGTGCTCGCCGCGCTCACCGTGTTCCAGGTGCGCCTCACTATCTATCTAAACACTCGCGGCGCAGCGCAACCTGCTGGCGCGCCGCGTGTACCCCGCGCTGCTGCTCGTCGCCGTGCTCGCCGCGCTCACCGTGTTCCAGGTGCGCCTCACTATCTATCTAAACACTCGCGGCGCAGCGCAACCTGCTGGCGCGCCGCGTGTACCCCGCGCTGCTGCTCGTCGCCGTGCTCGCCGCGCTCACCGTGTTCCAGGTGCGCCTCACTATCTATCTAAACACTCGCGGCGCAGCGCAACCTGCTGGCGCGCCGCGTGTACCCCGCGCTGCTGCTCGTCGCCGTGCTCGCCGCGCTCACCGTGTTCCAGGTGCGCCTCACTATCTATCTAAACACTCGCGGCGCAGCGCAACCTGCTGGCGCGCCGCGTGTACCCCGCGCTGCTGCTCGTCGCCGTGCTCGCCGCGCTCACCGTGTTCCAGGTGCGCCTCACTATCTATCTAAACACTCGCGGCGCAGCGCAACCTGCTGGCGCGCCGCGTGTACCCCGCGCTGCTGCTCGTCGCCGTGCTCGCCGCGCTCACCGTGTTCCAGGTGCGCCTCACTATCTATCTAAACACTCGCGGCGCAGCGCAGCGCAACCTGCTGGCGCGCCGCGTGTACCCCGCGCTGCTGCTCGTCGCCGTGCTCGCCGCGCTCACCGTGTTCCAGGTGCGCCTCACTATCTATCTAAACAGTCGCGGCGCAGCGCAACCTGCTGGCGCGCCGCGTGTACCCCGCGCTGCTGCTCGTCGCCGTGCTCGCCGCGCTCACCGTGTTCCAGGTGCGCCTCACTATCTATCTAAACACTCGCGGCGCAGCGCAGCGCAACCTGCTGGCGCGCCGCGTGTACCCCGCGCTGCTGCTCGTCGCCGTGCTCGCCGCGCTCACCGTGTTCCAGGTGCGCCTCACTATCTATCTAAACACTCGCGGCGCAGCGCAACCTGCTGGCGCGCCGCGTGTACCCCGCGCTGCTGCTCGTCGCCGTGCTCGCCGCGCTCACCGTGGTTCCAGGTGCGCCTCACTATCTATCTAAACACTCGCGGCGCAGCGCAGCGCAACCTGCTGGCGCGCCGCGTGTACCCCGCGCTGCTGCTCGTCGCCGTGCTCGCCGCGCTCACCGTGTTCCAGGTGCGCCTCACTATCTATCTAAACACTCGCGGCGCAGCGCAACCTGCTGGCGCGCCGCGTGTACCCCGCGCTGCTGCTCGTCGCCGTGCTCGCCGCGCTCACCGTGTTCCAGGTGCGCCTCAC
This sequence comes from Leucoma salicis, assembly GCA_948253155.1. Lineage (NCBI taxonomy): Eukaryota > Metazoa > Arthropoda > Insecta > Lepidoptera > Erebidae > Leucoma > Leucoma salicis. The sequence continues at coordinate 11,180,011 of OX411818.1, forward strand.
TATCTATCTAAACACTCGCGGCGCAGCGCAACCTGCTGGCGCGCCGCGTGTACCCCGCGCTGCTGCTCGTCGCCGTGCTCGCCGCGCTCACCGTGTTCCAGGTGCGCCTCACTATCTATCTAAACACTCGCGGCGCAGCGCAACCTGCTGGCGCGCCGCGTGTACCCCGCGCTGCTGCTCGTCGCCGTGCTCGCCGCGCTCACCGTGTTCCAGGTGCGCCTCACTATCTATCTAAACACTCGCGGCGCAGCGCAACCTGCTGGCGCGCCGCGTGTACCCCGCGCTGCTGCTCGTCGCCGTGCTCGCCGCGCTCACCGTGTTCCAGGTGCGCCTCACTATCTATCTAAACACTCGCGGCGCAGCGCAACCTGCTGGCGCGCCGCGTGTACCCCGCGCTGCTGCTCGTCGCCGTGCTCGCCGCGCTCACCGTGTTCCAGGTGCGCCTCACTATCTATCTAAACACTCGCGGCGCAGCGCAACCTGCTGGCGCGCCGCGTGTACCCCGCGCTGCTGCTCGTCGCCGTGCTCGCCGCGCTCACCGTGTTCCAGGTGCGCCTCACTATCTATCTAAACACTCGCGGCGCAGCGCAACCTGCTGGCGCGCCGCGTGTACCCCGCGCTGCTGCTCGTCGCCGTGCTCGCCGCGCTCACCGTGTTCCAGGTGCGCCTCACTATCTATCTAAACACTCGCGGCGCAGCGCAACCTGCTGGCGCGCCGCGTGTACCCCGCGCTGCTGCTCGTCGCCGTGCTCGCCGCGCTCACCGTGTTCCAGGTGCGCCTCACTATCTATCTAAACACTCGCGGCGCAGCGCAGCGCAACCTGCTGGCGCGCCGCGTGTACCCCGCGCTGCTGCTCGTCGCCGTGCTCGCCGCGCTCACCGTGTTCCAGGTGCGCCTCACTATCTATCTAAACACTCGCGGCGCAGCGCAACCTGCTGGCGCGCCGCGTGTACCCCGCGCTGCTGCTCGTCGCCGTGCTCGCCGCGCTCACCGTGTTCCAGGTGCGCCTCACTATCTATCTAAACACTCGCGGCGCAGCGCAACCTGCTGGCGCGCCGCGTGTACCCCGCGCTGCTGCTCGTCGCCGTGCTCGCCGCGCTCACCGTGTTCCAGGTGCGCCTCACTATCTATCTAAACAGTCGCGGCGCAGCGCAACCTGCTGGCGCGCCGCGTGTACCCCGCGCTGCTGCTCGTCGCCGTGCTCGCCGCGCTCACCGTGTTCCAGGTGCGCCTCACTATCTATCTAAACACTCGCGGCGCAGCGCAACCTGCTGGCGCGCCGCGTGTACCCCGCGCTGCTGCTCGTCGCCGTGCTCGCCGCGCTCACCGTGTTCCAGGTGCGCCTCACTATCTATCTAAACACTCGCGGCGCAGCGCAACCTGCTGGCGCGCCGCGTGTACCCCGCGCTGCTGCTCGTCGCCGTGCTCGCCGCGCTCACCGTGTTCCAGGTGCGCCTCACTATCTATCTAAACACTCGCGGCGCAGCGCAGCGCAACCTGCTGGCGCGCCGCGTGTACCCCGCGCTGCTGCTCGTCGCCGTGCTCGCCGCGCTCACCGTGTTCCAGGTGCGCCTCACTATCTATCTGAACACTCGCGGCACCGCTCGCGGTATCCCAGTCGATACCTCCGATTTATTGACGATATCGTAGTCATGGCAGAATCGCCGGAGCGCCTTGGTAGTGGGTACCATACATCGATGACTCTAGCGGTGTTTCCTGACTAATAGGTCTAAAAATAAACATGGATTGATGCCGTTTCAGTACCGGTCCTATTTGACAATGCGCGTCCTGAAGTTGTCGGTCACTACGTCTACCTGAGACATACGGTCTAGTTGGGTATACATAATTTCGATAAAGAGGTCAAATGACGAATTCAGCTCTGCTGAGCAGTTTTCAGGAAGCTGAGGAAGACGTTCTCGTCTAACATTCCAGTGCTAAAACCGAAATAAAAAGAAAAAGTAAAAAGAGACAAACATTCGAGAGAATGAGATAGAATACAGTGTTTCCTGTTATTTCCGTCTCCTCTTTCTGAAGGTGTCGCTTTTGCCGCGTATGAACTGGTTTCATCGGACATATTTATGTGTCGAAGTAACCAGATCTCTATATTATATAATTCCATCCAGCTGGACATAGGCCTCCCCAAGAGAACGCCACAACCAGCGGTCCTGTGCTTTTATGTTGTGTGCTTGTCTTGCTTATAATGTTGTAATCGCCACGCTTGGCAGGTGGGTTGGCGATCGCAGTGGATGTTGTTAATACTCGAGGGAGTGCTGCTGCCCACTCCCTCAGTATTCCCTCAGTCAGCTCTTACGACTCCCGTGGGTAGAGAGGGGTGGTACATTGCTAAAGCCGACCCCACACGGCAAATCATATATTACATAATTATATTATGTATTCAATTATGAAATACATGTACTTTTTGACTAATGTGATTCATGTTGTACAGATTCGGCAATTCCGGAAGCTATACGAACACATAAAGAACGACAAATATCTGGTTGGACAGCGACTAGTCAACTATGACCACCGGCGACATAAACAACAACAAAGTACCGTTCCCGCCAATTGAGTAGCTTCAAGACAAGCGGGCTGCAAGAACGAGACGACAACGATCTCTTGTAAGTAAGCGAATATTATAACCGGAGTAAACGGAACGTATTTTGGCAACTTCCTCGCTAACTGAACTTTATTGTACGGTTTTACCACAGACAACTCAACATCAACATCGTTGTGGAAAAATAAACTTATAGTCATCACAAAATTAGAGACTCCTTGTTATTATAAAAAAAAAATTACGGCGTCATCTTGGTTCGATAAACATTTTAAAATAAAACTACGTTTACGGAATCTATCGCGTTTACTTGATTTTACTACTATCCCGACGTTTCGAATACTTTACAGCATTCATGATCACGGGTGGACATAGATGATAGACGTCCAAGGCTGATATGTTATTTCAACGGTTTCATTTACCCACAGTATATGATTTTACAAAATTTTTGGTTTATTTATTTTAACCTACCTAATATTTGTTTAGAAACAGTGAAAATATCCACTTCAAATTTTTATATCATGAGACTTTAAGTTAGTATATTAAAATGAGTATAATTGTAAAATTTTTGTTTTTATTTAGTGCTCAAAAATTCTACCACAAACTACCAATTACTACCAGTAAGAAGACAATCTTGGTTATTAGTTTATATTATTAAATATATTGATTTTGCCAAAAGCTAAGACTAAGAAGCTACCACCGGATCGGAACGCGGCCTGACTGAGAGAGATCCGGCCAGAAAACTCAGTAGGCAACAACTGTTATGGATTATTAAATTTTGTACGGAATTACTGAAAGCTAATAAAGTTTAAATTTTGATTTTTTTTTTAAAAGGCAGACTAATCACTACTGTGGTTTTTATCTACACAATAAGCGCTAACTGTGTCTTGCAATCTTGTGTGTGCCTTCTTGTATTCTGTTTGGTGAGGCCTATATATAAACGCGATAGATTCCGTAAACGTAGTTTTATTTCAAAATGTGTAACATTCGCGTAAATATCAGAAACTATTCGATAAACATTTGTTTACGCATAATCTTTTTATTTGCGTGTGATTTTTTTGAACTGATTGATTTTTCTATTACTGAAATACTTTCAAAAAGGTTTCAATTTTATTACTTTTTTAATGTTTCGTAGTCATATATTTATCTAAAAGTGCATTCTTAGTTCCTTCCTACTTTTTGTTCATACTGGTCGTAATCCCGTCAAAATTTGCCTCTTATTCTGTGATGATTTTAATAATTACAAATTCTATCGAAACATGAATCGATGAATAACGATTAACGTGGTGACTGATTTAATTTTAGTGTCAATATCGTGCTTGCCAACTGATGTTTCCATTCTTGGTACAAAGTAATTATTGGGATAATCTATTAGTGATATCGTCTATGTCTTGTAAATAAAACATATTAGCCATTAAACTTGAAATCATGTTATATTGGAATTCCTTGTATAGAAACTCTAGATCTTAAAGAAATTATATTAAAACACAAGAGTAGAAATTTTATTAACTTGTAACTATTGTATAAATGTTTTAAAAACTTGGAGTATCCATTGTTGAATGAATGTTAACCAAAATGGCTAAATATAAATGAAATTGATGTATCCAACTTCGAGTTAGCAACTAAGCTGTTTTTGTCTCAATGCTGAGGATAGTTCCTTATGATTCTTTACCCGATTGTGCAATCAATCACTAAATAATCTTTATTAGCAAGATTTTGTTCTGTGTACAGTAAATACCTGTCTATGTATGGCTCCGCCTTGGTTGCAACCTAGTTGGTTACATGTCTGGTTACCGATAAGCGAGATAAAGTGTATACCAACTTTTAAGTCTAATCAAGAGCTATCAAACAAAAAGTTTGTTCAATATTAGTTCAGTAGTTTTTGTGGGATGAGTGAACAAACGAACACAATTATTCTATAAATATTTTGGGTTCAGAAACGCATAAATAGTTTTTTTCTTATATATCTTTAAAACTAGCTGTTACAGTTTTATTTGAGATATAAAATGAGAGCTTAAATCAGTTTTATTGGCTTCAACCCTATTCAACTTGTCAAACACTTGTTTTTTAAATGTATAAATTAATTAATTAATTTAAAACTTTCACAAATATCAAGCATTTTTATTATTCAATTACTTTAATGTACGTTTGATTTGTCTGTAATATCGAATCGGCCAATTTAAATAAATTAATCATAAGGTGCGGCGCAGACGACGTACTATCCGTGGCGCACTTTTTAGTCTGTAAAAATAGAACCAGTGTAATTATATGCAGTAACGCAAACGACGCACAAAAAGTCCGGCGGATAAAAAATCCGTGTAATTCTTGCAGACCGTGCCGCGCTGCGCCGCACAAAATGTGCGCGAAAAAAATGGAACGTTTGCTTCAACGAGCGTTAACGCAGACGGCGCACACTTTAATCTGCAATCTGCACTCGTTAAGTGGTGGATGTAAAGCATGGCGCCAGAGATCGATGTTAATGCAAGAAGTACAAAACAGCCCAGCAATTTATTTATGATAATAGAAGCATTTATCCAGAATATCATGATAGACATTTAAAGAGAAACATTTGGGAAGAAGTGTGGTGTAATATTTATTCCGCTTCTGTTTGGACTTATACTATGCTTTATGGGAATATAAGTAGGTACCATCAGGATGTCAATCTCGTCGTCTAGATCCCATGTCTCGAATGAGTGCTCTGGAGAAATGATACAAGATATCTTGCTCAATGATTAAATTGTTTTGTAACAACGACACAATAAGATGGAATTTATACAATTAGACAGATGGCATGATTATTTAAATAAAATAACAACAAAATCGTTAAAAAAACACTGTTAAGTATATATTATTTTTCAGTAGCACAATAACACAAACTGATAGAGAGATTACTTTTGTACCGGGAACAGAGGGGTTCTTACAGGCACATTAGATGATTCCTGTTTAAGATATATAACATCAATGAATAATATATATCAATCGATTCACAACAATAAATATATCTATGTTAGGAGGTTGAATGGAAAATACTATTATTCCCACAACTTCAATAATACATCGCGATCTCTGCATTTCCACAGCGTGTACGTCCCTACAGTTCTGCCGACAGAATGATCGTAGATGTGCGTCGTGTACTTTAAGTCTGTGAAAAATCCGCGATGGACTTTTTGTGTGCCATGCAGACTTTTTGTGCGCCGCAGACTCGATGGCACAAAAAGTGTGTCGTCTGCGCTGTACCTAAGCTATGTATTAAAATAACAAAAGGTTAACATGGAGTGTCTTTTCTAAAAGGCTTATTCCGTCATTAATATTTAGATCGATTGAACGGACCAAAACATCAAGAAGTAAGTCTCAGACTCACGGAGTACAGAAAAATAGCGGAGATGCCGCAAGGCAACTAGGTCATGTCGCCTTCAACTAGGTCAACGACGTCACAGTGGGCGGGGCCTAAAACAAAGCCAGAAGGTGTCAGGACCTAAACGCAAAAGAAGATAAGCGAAAGTATAACGCCGCTTATATATCTAATAGGAAAGTTATCGCCTATATTACAGGTGCATACGAATCCACCTGATCCTGATATACATTGGCATACGGTATTTTGTTTCGCAATCTCAGTTACTCTCGCAGCAGTTTATACTTGATGAAGATCTTTCACTCCAACACTTCATTGGTCTTTTGAGCGTAGCGAAAAAAATCCTACGATATTGTATAATTGCGTCTATGCCCAATACTAATTATATACATTATAAACAATGTGAGATAGAGTAGAGTATAATAGAGTGAACGGAGCATTGGGACAACTTCTTGGCAGTCATCACCTCAGCCAGGAGGCACGTATCGCAATACACAACGCAGTGCTTGTCCCAACGTTATTGTATGGAAGCGAGAGTTGGGTATGCAAAAAGGAGCATGAGAATAATATCAATGCGGTCGAAATGCGATCTATGGGGAGAATCTGTAGAGTGAAGCTGACTGACCGCATTCGTAACGACGATGTAAGAAAGCGAGTAGGTATGAAAGAGAGTATTAGTGTAAAGATGCGAAAGGGAATGCTCCGATGGTTCGGACATGTGGAAAGAATGCCGGACGAGCGACTGTTAAGAAGATATACAATGTGAAAGTGGAAGGATGTAGGAACAGGGGGAGGCCGAGACTCACCTACCTAGACCAAATCGGTCATCTATTGAAAAAAGATGAAGTCAGAAGTCTCCGAAACCGTCGAGTGTTTCATACACACTTATGAATGTTGAGGAAGCGAGAGATGTATACAAGAGCCTTTTGGCACACTATTCTCTCTGCCTACTCCGCAAGTGATGAGTAAGTATAAACAATGTGGTCCAGCCCTACTAACGCATATGGAATGTTGTGGAACAAACTGTTGTGCTTGTAACGCCATAGTGGTGAATAGACAAACTAAATTAATGAAAAATTTTCTCTATTACGCTGTAAAATACATTTCACCGCTATTACATACATATACCGCGGATTTTGAGCTAGGGGTGGAACTATTGTTGTACCTCGTCCCCCGAACACCTGCATTTAGCGACGCTTCGTTCTAAAGAGATTTTGCCTTGGAACACCTCCGCTATTTTTCTGTACTCCGTGCTCAGACTGGACTGAATGTTTCTTTAAATACATTTCTAGACGAAAGCTGTTATATACCACTATGATAGCATCGAAAATAGTTTCGAATGTGGAGTTGGGATCGAATTGCACAAAAGAAAAACATATCTTTTTTCAAATTTTGAACTAAGCAATTTTGGAACGGCATTCCTCATTTAATCTACTTACAAATTGGACCGTGTTGTGCAGAAATGATCCAACCCACATAAAAGTTATGCTTATTTGAATCACTTCCGCATTATTTTTTCAATGTCATTCGTAGTGTTGGGTTGGTAACCTACCATAAAAAAATGTAGCTGGCAGAATAAAACGAGCCTTCATGACATTAAAATAGAGATTATTTTCGATTGCTTGGTATTAAAACATTAATTTTGTCCAGTTTGTGGGTTGGATTATTTCTGCACAACACTGTCCAATTATGACTTGACCTTTATCACTATCCATATATTATGTACATTTGATAGCCAGAATAGTTGCAGGATTCTGTGGATCACGGATATTTCGCTTAGTATGCACCTTTGATTGTTGATTTTAAAATCATGTTAATCACCAGATACAAATGTTTACAAAATAATGTAAAACGTTACGACGATGGGATATCTTGTGAGTTAACTAATTCGCATAAATAGTACTTCCTTATTAGTCTTCTATTAACGTTTTTTTAATTTAAACTTTGTCTTTACTGTAAATGGATACATTTAGGATTTTATACGAGAATAACAGCATTTTAGCATCAGGGCTACTGACGGTAATTATTCTTGTACAGCATACCAAGCTAATTAAATATTTTCATATTGGTATAAAATAAATCCACTCATCATATTGTAATAAGCCCACTCATCCTGTATATCATCCTTCATTGATCCCTCCTTTCTGTTTCACTGTGGTTGACAAGATGCGTCGTGTCTTGTAGATTTTCCCCTTCAGTTTGAGCGAGAGCATTTGTGGATCGCATGTTGTTCCCGAGACCTGTCGCCATTTCATAAATCCCGCATTTATTCTATTTCTCACGTCACGGTCGATGTTGTCGTTATTTTTAATCAATGGCCCGAGGTACCGGAAGTTGGAGCAGACTGTTAGGGATATGCCATCTAGCGGCTATATAAGAAAAACTAGGTGGACTATCGAAGTCACAAAATAAGTTATAAGATAACGTTTTGGTCCTACTTATATTCAGTCCGTTACATTCGAGTTTTTCTTGTTATATTTCCAGCCTACTCTGAACCTCAAGTGCATCATCCCCGACAAGAACAATATCGTCTGCGAACAACATACATAAAATATAGTTTAAAAAAAAAGTGTGTGTGTACTTATGTACACGCGCTAGAAGTTATACTTCTTTGGCGTAACAAGATAAAAATCTTTTCAAAAATTTTATCATTCGCCTTATTCTACGTTTGTAGAAAAAACGACACTAACAATAGGAAAAAGGTATTTAATACATTGAAAGTTTTATTATAACGCATTATATAGTTAAATAAAGTTTATTTAAAGATCACAAAAAAAACTAAAATGTTGACTATAGACAACTTCAGGGTGTCTAACTTCATGGTGTCGGTTTTTCGTGACGGTGTGCGCGCGCATCGTAAAAATTTGCTCTCATCATTTTTCCCTAACGCGCCAAATAATAATAAAAGAAGTATAACTTCAAAAACCCTGACCAGTCTGTAAAGTCGGTTTACGGACAATAATTTTACGTGCTAACGTCATATATGTTTTCTGAGAATCATCAAATGCATCGGTCGCCATACATTTTTCGGAACGTAACACTTTTTCGTGAGTGCTGCCGGCGTTCATCGATTTATAAGACGTTATCACGTCAAAAAATAAAAAGAATGCATTCCAAACTTTCATCATATACCGTGGCTTTTTATTGATTTGGTATAATTGGTCTGTAGGTTATTATTCATAATGAAACCTCACCAGATGTGCGTCTTCACAGAAATAATTACGTGGATGTATTTTAGCTAGTTCCATCAGGGGAATGTTAGGAGGTTAGCCATTATAGGCTTTTCCGTCTTTATACTATTATTTATTACTACTGCCGTTATTCCGCTTAATTTTTTTAAGGTTTCGTTGGATTAAAAAAAGACCGGTCTAGTTCGGGTTTAAGCGTTAAAAATTAACGAAAAAATATAAATAGTTGTAATATGATAGAACACTCAAATTAACAATTATGTTGTTGTTAACAATTGCATTTAACTGTTACCTGCGGCAATTTGAATAACATTGAATTCTTTTTGGAATTATTCAAACCAATTTTTTATATTTCATCAATGCCCACATCTAAAGATGAATCAATGCGTTATAATGTTATCAGACAATAGCAATCATCCATAACACGAACTTGAGATTTTATCGCTATATTACTGATTAGGTTAGTATAGTGTTAATATAGAAAAAATAATAAATCTAGTTTTTGAGGTTTATAGCTTTCGCGTCATTCTTGAATAGGGTCCAGCTGCGTTTAACCGTACCCTCAATTGTGCAAGTCAAATCCACCTATAGGATTGTCTATTTAAAAAATTAGACGTTCCTGTTGGTGGTTTGGCAAGGTTCAGTAACAGTATCGTGATATGTGCTATATCTGATGGTCGTGGCTTAAGCTTGTAAATGTCTCTCTTCTAAATACTTCATGTTACCAAGTATTTCTATTTTACTATCATTTAAACGTTTAATGTATCTAATAAAAAAATACCAGTCTATTCACGTCTTTTTAGTAAAGAATATATTTTAAATTAGGACAGGTTTTTTTTTTAATTGCGATAAATAGTTTTCGATATGTATAATATGCTTCTGTCATTTTGCAAAATAAATTATTTTATTATCGGAGATAATGGTGAAATTAGTAAATTTTATTTATATTTTAATTCATTGTAGTATTAAGTAATTTTATATTAATGTTATTTATTGTACATTGCTCAATCCTGTTTGTTTTTATTTTTATGTAAATTAATAGATTTTATTATATCGGGTCTGTCCTCGCAACCTCAGTAAAATTATATAAAAGAAGCTCTAATTAAAATCAATTTGTGTTAATATATCTTGCATTTTCTATTTGTCTGCACTGAGAATAGACCCGTTACTTCTAACTTTTATTATTGATCCTCTGTTTCTTGGCTAAGTTTAATCGTATGTATCTAAATTGTAACGATACTGGCGTAGGGTTATTTCTGTTTCTAGAGTATCAACGGCTAGTTAACACAATGTAGATGAAAATAGATACAGGCAGTAAGAAGTTTGTAAACAATAAAGTAATTATAAAAATAACAGCTCTTTTCTTACTTAAAACTTCCCTTAGCATCAATCATATAGGTAGGTATATCCCATATACCACTGAAGGAATGTAATATGGTTCCGGTGGCCCGCTAATAAAGGCGGAGAGACGGCACACAGCGGGTTTCTTTAGTGGGTGAGGGCCCTACACTACCCGGTTCGTTGCCCCGAACGACGACAGGGTGTGCGGTTAGGAACATTTTTTCCAACCTTAACAAAAAAAAGATATATCCCATGTACCACTCAAGTAATGTCACATAGTTTCAGTGGTCCGCCAATACAGGTGGAGAGACGGCGCACGGTGGGTTTATTTAGTTGGTCCAAGACCACGTTAACCTGTTCGTTGCCCTGAACAACGGGGAGTGCCGTTAGGCACATGTGTCCTGTCGACACAAAAAAGGTATCTACCGTACATCAGACTACATTAGAATAGCAAACTCCATCAGAATTTGAAGAGAGTAAGATAAAGAAGAGCTCCCGTTATTTGCTAAATCTAAATACAAGCTTGAATCACCCCCTATTTGTCCGTGTGGTGATGGACTAAGAATACAAGTGTCACCATCCCATTATTTCCCACGGGTGTAGTATGAGGTGACTAAGGGAAGTAAGCAATTATCATCCATTGCATGACTGGTGGTAGGGCTGGGTACAACTGGGAGTATTACTTGGTATCGGGCCCGAGCGGGTTGGTACCACCATCTCCCGTGTGACCGGCTATGAAGCACATCGTTGCGTTTTGGCTGTAGCAGGAGATAGCCGTTTATTCTTTTTAAATTTTGAGCAGCGGCTTGACAATACTCTCGGTATAGTTGAGTCCATGAGCGACGGTTATCATTTCCCATCAGATGGGCCGTGGCTCGTCTGCCACTACATGCAATAAAAAAAACTTAATTCATGGTAAATGGTGATCTACTCTTCTTGATTAAGTAACACCTCCAACACAACATCTTCAAAATTTACTGGTTTCCCTTCACGTTCTTTATCGCTGCTGGTGTCAAAATCACCAACATTAAAAGCCCGGATACAATACTCACATTTCATCATTAATTGTCGATTTTCCGTATATGCTTTGCATAGCGGTCCATGTGTATCAGTAGCAGATACGTAGGTACCGCTAACCGCAAATTGGGTTTTTCGACACAAAAAATTACATGTTTAAAAAAAAGTATGTTGCTTCAGTGAAATTATAGGTATATTATACAGATTTTCTGGAAGAAATAATGACGTCAAAATCCTTAATTTTTTTGCCATTACCTAACTTAAATGAAGTTATACTATTAAGTTGCTTATTCCGTTTGTGTGCCCAATTGATCGTCGGTCAATTAACGATTATAGTAACTAGTCCGCGTACGGTGGTCGCGTTGTCGCGGTGTCTGACGATTTCGGTGCCTCCCCTAGGACGGTACTAAGAGTACGTGCGCTGTTAGAGCAATTAAAATTAGAATACATCTAATAGTTTACAGGTTTGAGGTCGTGATTGATCTTTGAAGTTATCCCTTGAGAGGAGGTGGAGTTTGTGCAAAATTAAACTTACTTAGAATAAAATGTACCTATGTAGAGAGGTTCCAATCCTGCTCGCAGTAAAGATCTCTTTGTCCACTTTCATAAATAATTTGTTCTATAAAGTAGCTGAGTATGTCAAGTGCACATTAGGTTCTTTCATCCATCCGCTCTAAATACAAACCCACATCTTATTATTATCTGTGTGAGTAACAGCGCTGGAGGCTCCAACCATCTCCTTCCCTTGTCTTTCTATTCTTCACCCCCACCTCCTATCAAAGGGCAGAGGGTGGAGTTGACGCCGCGTGAGGTATCAGTCTCTAGTATTGCTAGCGTCTATACGCTTCGGTAATCAGTTACTATCAGGTGGGACCGTACGCTTGTTTGCCACCTGCGTAATATAAAAAAAAAATAGACTCCCGGATTGGATGGGACGCAGGTTCTAATCCTGCTTGCAGCTCTCTTTTTTTTTTTTTGGATACGAAACAGGTACCTACTATTTTATAATAATGGGTAAGGTGCCCTTGCCTTCACTACATATTTAAGGCGAATTTAATTTTTAAGGCGAAACTTTTATAGGCACGTTTGACCAATTTTAGATAGGTAAAAGCTAATGAGTTCGAGCCACCAAAGTGCTGAGCGTACGGAATTCTTAACACCGCCATTCAGAATACACGTATAACCCATATATCGAAACAATTCGTACTAAATAGTGTCCGCCCATAATACGAATCTATAAGTTAGATAAATTACATAGATATCCAGTACAAATGAGACCTGTGGGCCTAGCCAAGTTACATTATATAATCGCTACATCGTTAAAGCTGTTAAATTCCCATAAATTTTAATAGTTTTCTATATCGTTAGCGATCATAGAAAACTATTAAAATGTATGGAAATTTGACATATCTAACGTTAAGTCACGTGACTTAGCGTTGTAGATATTGTTAAAGACTTAGATAAATATAGGTTCTTTATCTATGGTAAAGATGTCAATTTACCATACATTTAAATCATTTTCTATTAGCGTTAGCAATCATAGAATGCAACTTGGCTAGACCTACTTATGGTAAGCAGTTACCGTAGTCTATAGACGCTAGAAACACCAGAGGTATCACAGGCGCGTGGCCATCTTCCAGGAAATGGATAGGAGGTGGATAGGTAGAAGATGATAAGAAGATAGGTAGTATACTAAGGAGAGGATATGAAGGATATTAAGGAGAGGATAGGCAGGGGGTTATTGCGTCCGGCGCTCTCATTCACCATACATAACACAATGGTAGGAGTACCTACCGCTGTTTCACGCTGATCTTTTTTGAGAGGGTGGTACTTCGCCAATCGAGCCGGCCCATTCAAGCTGGCATAAGCAACACTAATTTTTGTCTTTTAGATAAGTACTAGAAAAGTTTTATGTAGGTAGGTATATGTACCTATATTTTTAAACAAATTCGTTCCATAAACAATATTTATGTGGTGTATATATTTTATGTATAGCGCATGTTGTGAATAAATATTGAATTGTATTCAGACATTAAACCGGTCACGTTTGTAATAAACCCGATGCTGAGAATAGTTTGTTTTGTATTATTTATATTCTACTAAGTAAAACTAGTGACTTTGCTTGTGTGTTTATAATCCCTAACACTTACAATTAAAAATGCTTTATTTAAAGATATGTACTGAAATCTTAAAGCAATAGACTTGGTTTGGCTGATGACAAAACTTTCAAATCAAAACAGGCGTACCGAAAGGCGGGATCTAGACGATACTGTTAGATATATTATTTTACACATAAAAATGTTACTAACCGAACACCTGTTCGGGGTAATAAGCAGGGCCCACTTATTAAAATAACCCGGAACCTCATGATCAGCAGTCGAACACACTACCGCTGCACCCCCAGTTTTCAGTTTACAGTTTATGTAACTATATATATTTTTAGTGATATTGTCAATTTCAATAAGCAATATAAAAGGCTATTCTCATTAAAAGGACTTGAATAAAACATTCTTAAAAATAAAGTATTTTCTATAAACATACATCTGGACATTTTTCTTCTTTTTATGTATGGTCTGTGTTTCATAGTAATTATGCATAATTTATATTCCGTAGCCATCTGTTTTATCAAATAACAAACATTCTTAGTTCATTTTATATCTAATATAATGATATTCATAATATTGTATTTCACATGATTAGATAAAACTCTTTTTTTCTATACTATTATAAAGCCGTAATAGAGCTACGAATATGTCTGTACATTTTATATTATTGCATTATAGCTGATAGGTATATGTTTTACCCATAGATATAGTAACGTAGTTCCTCACTACTATATCGGAAATCTGGAATATAACCTAAAAATTACCTGTGGCCTTTTTTTTGTTAAGGCAGGAAAAATGTTCCTAACCGCACACCCCGTCGTTCGGGGCAACGAACAGGGTAGTGTTTTAGTTTTAAGTTTCAAAAAGTCGAAGTCTGAATTTATAAATCACTAGTGGTTTCCCGCCGCTTCGCTTGTGCAAATAAATTAATATTGAAATAGGAACGGTTTTGTTAAAAAATACTGTTGCTAAATGAATTTAACTATTAGTATTCATCAAAAATTTAGGTTTACTTACTATAGTAAGTACCTCCTGGTAAACGATGTTTACAGTGTTTCCTTTTGCGTCTAAAACTCACTCTGGAGCATGCAACAAAAATCTCTCCGTGTGAAAAGCAGTCCTTACTTAAATCGATGCCAGTCATTTTCAGTGACTGGCCTAGGGACTTGTTAATTGTTATAGCAAAGCACACATTAAAAGGGATCTTTATTTTTTCATGTTACTTTAATTTGTTCAGGATATACTGATGGTACCTACCACCGAAGGAATGTAACATAGTTCCAGTGGCCCGCAAATAAAGGCGGAGAGATGGTACACGGCGGGTTTCTTTAGTGGGTGAAGGCCCCACACTACCCTGTTCGTTGCCCCGAGCGACGGGGTGTGCGGTTAGGAACTTTTTTTCCCGCCTAAACAAAAAAAAAAAAAGGATACACTGATGGAATTAAACGGTATTCGGGGAATGAAAACATTTCCTTCGCCACGTTCGGTAATTACTATGGCTCCTACGACGTCTTTATAAAGAGCTTTGATTTGTAACTTTGTTCCTTTGAACAATTTAGGTGATTAAGATTTCTTAATAACATTAATGGTGATCCAAATTTAAGAGTTTCTAGTGAGAAACACAGTCACTAACTATATACCAGGCGCTTCTTTTTTTAAAAATTAAAGGGGGTTACAATTTACGTATCCGTAACTCATTGTGCTCTACAAAACGGATTTATCATTTTTGTAAAGTATTTTGATCTGTAGTTTAGCATTTGACATGCTCAGCTCGGTACCTACCTATTTATATTAACAAATTATTAATTGAAAGTGGAAAAAGAGTGAAGAAAGAAAAAGTGCGAGCGGGATTCGAACCTGCGTCCCTTCCAATCTAGGGAAGTGCTTTAGAGCGCTAAGCCATAGCAGCCACCGACGGCAACTTCCAAACCACCTAATTGCTTTTAGATGTCTATACGTTTCGTAAACTATCCTAGAATCATACTTCATACCAGAAAATGCTGTATCCTTCCACGCAAGCAATCGCCGTTTCGATCGTCTTTCTGGATAATTCTCTTCGTACCTACAAACGGCTGCTTTGTGAACATCCGGGTGGATATTCAGGTAATTAATTACAGCTATTCTGTGTACCTGTAGATGGTTTTATTGATAATTAAATACTGCAGCTCTGTGAACTCCTTTTTTATATTTAGTATTAGTTTTTTTGAGCTGTATCTTTCCAGTAGCATATTTTGTTAATCTTAATAGTTCAATTTCATTTAGATACAGTATTTTGTAACAAAATCGTTCCTATTTCCATATTCATTTATTTGCGTGAGCGAAGCCGCGGGAAACAGCTAGTAATTAAATAAACAAAAATCGAGTAAGCAAATCTAATCTTAGAATAATAATTGCAGTGAATAATAATCATTTTCTAGCGGAAAGAATCAGTATTCGCATGCGGTTGGCACAGTCGTCTGCCCTCACGTGTCTGCCCGTTCGTTTGGGTAACCACACTTGAATTACCCTGTCGTACGCGGAAGCCTACTGCGAAGGTGTGACGCCTAAGTGCGCGGGGCGTCACACAAGAGAGGGTGCCTGAAGGGGCTGCCGCCTGCGGATCGCGGTCGACACGACGCGGTATCCGTGATCCGCCGTAGTAAGGGAGGGCGAGGGCGCATGGTATGTTTTTACTGGGTGAGAGCCCCACACTACCCCGTTGTCTCACCGGGCAGCGGGGTGTGCGTTAGGACATTTTTGCCCACCTAAAAAAAAAAGTTAAGCAAACTTAGGCATATTTCTCCACCTGCACCGCGCCGTACCATGCCGCGCTTCTAGAAAATAAATTTCAAGCTTCTAGCTCTAAAAATGACGATACTTCCATACAACTTTTCATCGTCCCCATTCAACCGCTTAAAACCCTTTTTTCGCATTAAAAAGTAGCCTATGTCCTTTCTCAGGCTCTAGACTCTCTGTGTACCAAATTTCAATTAAATCGGTTTAGTGGTTTTGCCGTGAAAGCGCGACAGACAGACAGACAGAATTACTTTCGCATTTATAATATTAGTAAGGATTATAAATCTGAGTTTTCTGGTTAAACGCATTACTCTTTGATCTGAGTCAAGCATGACATCTGTGACGTTGCGACAGTGACTGATTAACGTACCTACGTAGTACGTATTACAGATTTCGTATTACAGATCTACATATAAAAGGTCGTGGCGACACTGACGCAGCGTCTCCGAAACACATTACATTAGTGTTTTGCTTTGTCATGGCGTATGTATTGCGGCCCTTGGTTCCAGTCTACCCTTTTCATTTTTTGTTTGTTAAGGCGGAAAAAAATGTTCCTAACCGCACACCCCGTCGTTCAGGGCAACGAACAGGGCAGTGTGGCGCCTTCACCCACTAAAAAAATCCGCCGTGTACCGTCTCTCCGCCTCCTATTGACGGGCCACCGGAACCATATTACATTCCTTCAGTGGTGGTTCCAGTCTACCCTAAAGTACCCTAAACTAGTCATCCTCCAAATTTTCATAATAAAACAAATAACGAAATGTTTTACCCATCATGACGCGGGCACGGGTTTTTATTTTTTTATCTATCATACATCTATAGGGGTCAATATTGGAGCGTATTATCTAGGTACTTTACCAGCTGTCAGCATATTAGGCAGGCTTCGTGTTTAATACTTTATTTGTAGGTTTAGTAGGATCGATCAGTTTCTCATCTAGTGCTTCGTTGACAGTTCTCTCTGATTTGTAGGTACCAGTGAGTCAAGTGACTACGTTTTTAAAAGAATCTAATAGTTCTTAGATAAAGTACTTTATCTAAGTAACAGTTATATACTTGTCTAGGATCTAATATAGATAAATTTATTTATTTATTAAACTCATTTGCAATATCTTACAGGCTACCCAAGACGAAATTAAAAAAAATATATCTAATATATTTAAACGAGCAATTCTTGTATATATATATATAATCTGAATCTCGGAAACGGCTCCAACGATTGTCATGAAATTTAGTATGCAGGGGGTTTCGGGGGCGATAAATCGATCTAGCTAGGTTTCATTTTTAGAAAACGCCGTTTTATCCGGGTTTTCAGGCAATGAAAAACTGCTACAATATTAAATTTCGGCATCATCTACAAGGTTATAATAGCTCAGGTGGGAAATCGGGCGGTCCCAAAACCAGAAGACCTTGGTCCAGATGTCTCCAGTTCGTTTTTCTTTTCATTTTCCCTTTTTTTTTCAATTCTTTCTTTTGTGCGAAAAACTCACGACTTACCAAAAAAAAAAATACCGAGCAAAGCTCGGTCATCCAGGTACTAATAAATAATTAAGTAAGTACCTAATAAGTAATTTAAAAATTATATGATACAATGTACCTTTGTGCTACTTCCATATATTTGTGCAAGTTGCAGTTGTAGGTATATGTATACCTATCAACTTCTAATGCTATCTTTATAAGTTTTATAGCGCGAGAGACGGGAGCAAACTTGAGTAAGTTGGTCCGCGCCACGGGCGCACAGGCGAGAGTTAGGTATGCAAAAAGCAGTATAAGAGTAAAATCAATGCGGTCGAAATGCGATCTCTGCAAAGAATCTGTGGAGTGAGGCTGACTAACCGCATTCGTAAAGACGACGTAAAGGAGCGAGTATCTATTGGTGTAAAGATGCAAAAGGGAATGCCCCGATGGACATGTGGAAAGAATGCCGGACGAGCGACTGGTTAAGAAGATATACAATGCGAAAGTGGAAGGATGTAGGTACAGGGGGAGAACGAGACTCACCTACTTAGACCAAATCTGTCATGTACCTATTGAAGGAAGGTGGAGTCAGCTCAGGAGTCTCCGAAACTGGCGAGCGTGTATGAAGAGAATTATGAATGTTGTGAAGCGAGGGATCTATACAAGAATAGAGCCTTTTGGCACTCTATTCTCTCTGCCTACCCGGAGATGGCGTGATGATAAGTGAGTAAATAGGTAAGTAAGTGTATATCTCTGTAATAGTTGCTTGGTACAGGATTGTTATATTATATTGTTACTACCGCATTACTTTTTTTAACCCTTTTACTGTCCCACTAATGGGCACAGGTCTCTTCTCACAGTGAGAAGAATTTAGGCCGTAGTCAATGACGCTGGCTCAGTGCGTGTTGGTAGACTTCCCAAGCCGTCGAGAACACTCTCAGGCGTATAGGTTTCCTCACGATGTTGTCCTTCACCGAGCAGAGTTGTAAACTAATACACACATAATTTCGAATAATGTCAAACAGCCAGGGGTATGTGAGAGAGGAGGATAAGGAGAGTACCTTTGGAAAGGATAATAAAGAGAGGATAGGGAGGAGGTTTAGGCCCCCGGTGCTCACGCTCACCATACCAAACAACGGCAGGGATATCTACCATTGTTTCAGGCTGGTCTTCAGTGAAAGGGTGGTACTTCCCCGATCGAACTCCTGGGATAAACAAGGCTCTACCATTAGTAATTGGTGTACTCATAATTTACGTAAAAGAAGTTCTATAAAAGTGTGATTTTCACAAAACTCACGTTCTAATTTTAATATGTGGAAATAGCTATAAACCAACTGTAATAAAATACTAGGAGGACCTGTCACCCATACGAAGTATTATATATGTACCATCTAGCTTTTTTAATTACTAACGATAACAAAGGAGTCGGCAGCGTCTCATTTAAAAAAAAAAACATGTTAGAGCGCTTGGGAAACATTCCAGCAGGCAATACTTTCCAGTGCGTACCTACATGGAGGAAAATGTATTGCCGTTGACGAGAACGATTCCATGTGTTTTGGATTAACTGCTACGTTAATAGAAGGCGGCGACGGTTAATGGATTTTTATTATTGTATCCCAAATGCTTTTTATTTATAGCTTTGTGTTATTGCACTTGTTTTATTAGGATTTTGTACTTCGAGTTTTAGTGGTGGATATTCTCTTGTATAATTTGGTACCTACACTGTGTAAGTATAGTACTAGTTGGCGTTTACACAGCTGGCAGAGTGGTTCAGATACTGGTCTCTCGCCCGAGTGTTGTGGGTTCGATTCCCAGGATAACTCTTTGTGTGATCCACAAATGGTTGTTCTGAGTCTGGATGTACTCTATGTCCGAGATATCGTATGTTTGTAAAGTTCCCCGCGATACAAGGATTACTCCTTAGTGCAGGGTGTTGTCTTTTATAGAAATAAAAAAAAAGAACTTAAGAGGTGGTTGGTGATGTTTGGTGTACATTAGTAGCCCCCAATTATTTATTTGTATGCTAACTCATGTAGGTAAACGTTGATGCGTATAGCTTATTTGCCAACTACCTGATTATTTTTTTTATTTTTTTTTAATTAGTCCCGTTACGCATTTAAAAAAAAGAGTACTCTATGAATAGGGAACTATGGAAGATTTCACTAAGATTATATAGTTATTACATAAGGATTTCTTTGATTTGATAATTTTGAATTGACATCATAGTTATAATAGTGAAAAATCTATATAGGTACGTATACTTATTTAATTACATAAGCAACAAAACTTCATTGAATATTACGTTTGCCTACCTATACCGAAAATACTTATATATATAGGTAAAGTTCTCTGGTCCTATATTGATAAATTTGCATAAATCTTGCCTTTTTTAAAAGATGGCCGTTATACATTTTCGATTATGTACGTACGTAAACGAGGCACGATATGTCTCGAGTTGATCTGAAAAGTCGACAAACGAGAAAAAATATTTTTGCAATTTCCTTTGTAAACACATTTTTATTTACGCTGTATATGTACTAACTCTTCTATATATATTATATTACCTTCTGCGCTAAAAAAGAAATTACGAAATTATCTTCTATCTATAAACTATTTTGATATGCTCAGCTACTTTAAAATGTTTGTGAAGTGTTTTAGACTGCTAAGACATCGCAGTCACCGACGGCGGTTCCCAATCTCCACATTGCATTTTTTTAGATGTCTATGAATGGATTGGAAGGGACGCGGGTTTGAATCTTTCTCACAGTAAAGTTATCTTTATTGACTTTCACAAATAATTTGTTCTTTATTATCCTAACTATTATAAAGCTGTAACAGAGCTGTGTCTGTACATTCAGGATATTTGAGAAAAAATAACTGTATTACCATAGCCGTCTTCCAGAGTGCCTTCTGGTTACTTCATCAGACACTCAATATCATCTAGGACCAGAGTACTTGTTAAGACCAACTAATCGAACTTAAACACCATCGGGTTTGACCACCTAATAATAGTGTTCCCATGGCCACCTTCCAGTTCAATCATCAGACCCTTGCTATAATTTTAAGCCATTATAAAGAAAAATCAAACGAGCCGAAATTCGATGGGATGACGTCATTTTATTACAGAGTTATCATGGCTACCTTCCAGCTCTATGATCCGATAAGCTCCATGTCATAATAATATTGTAATAATCTTATCCTGATTTACATATTCATACAAAATTTCAGTTCAATTGGAAATCGGTAAGTGCCTTCAAGATTCCATACAAAATTTCAGTTCAATTGGAAATCGGTAAGTGCCTTCAAGATTCCATTATAGACAGACAGGCACCGGCACAGGTCAAACTAAGTAAAAGCTTTTAATAAAGCTGTAACAGAGCCATGTCTGTACCCTTAAATATTACTACTGTAGGTAGATACTAGTACACTAGTACACTAGTACTGTAGCAGCTCTAAACACAACACATTGTTTTAGAATTTTTATCTGTTTGTATGTTAACGCATCATGAAAAATTTACAGAATAGATTTTGATGAAACTTTCGTTTAACAACTCTCGATTACATTTAAAAAATGGTATACACGTTTTCCCGCTACCAAATTGGGAACCTAAGATATAACTGAAACCTTGCCTGCGGCGGAGCTGCGAGCAAAAGCTACTTTATAATATTACAATGAGCAGGATTTATAAAATTCTGTCCAGCGAGGTGGCCAGGTGGCAGGGCGGCGCCCGCCGTGCTGCCATGGCCAGTTGGAGGGTGCAGCTGGAGACGCCCCGGGCCGGTCTCTGGACCGTAGGGGCGCTCCAGCCTGTGCTGGAGGAGTGGGCGGGGCGACAGCACGGAGCCCTTACCTTCCGACTGGTGCAGGTGCTGTCGGGGCACGGTTGCTTCGGCAGATATGTGCACATTGTCGCAAGGAGGGAAGCGACTCCGGGCTGTCACCATTGCGCCTGCGACGAAGCCACGGCGCGGGACACGCTCGAGTCGTGCCCGGCTTGGGACGGGCAGTGCCATGAACTCGTCCCGGCAATAGGGGGGGACCTCTCGCTGCCGAGCGTCATCAGAGCGATGCTCGGCAGCGACAGGAATTGGGCCGCGGTCACTGCCTTCTGCGAGGAGGTTATCTCGCGGAAGGAAGCGGCGGAGAGGACCAGGGAGGAGGATTCTTCCGCTGACCCAAACCGCCGCCAACGATTGGGGCGGCGCAGGCGTGAGTATTTGCGCCTCATGCCGCCCTAGCTGACGCTGCGGGTTGATGAATCGGGGAACGTCCGCCACCCGCAAGGCCTCCCGCGAAGGTGCGACGCTCCGTGTGCGGATGCGTCGCTCAGTAGAGAGTACCCGAAAGGGTAAGCCGCCGGCGGGCCACTGAAGTAATCCAACACAGTACCAGTGGTCCGTCAACACAGGCGGAGAGACGGCACACGGCGGGTTTCTTTAGTGGGGCCCCACACTACCCTGTTCGTTGCCCCGAAGGACGGGGTGTGCGGTTAGGTACATGTTTTCCCACCTAAACAAAAAAACAAAAAAAAAGGATTTATAAAATTACCCAATTCTAATATCTACGCAGACGAAATAATATCTATTAAAGATCTATAGAGCTAGTATTTATATCGATGACGATGTTTTCAGCTAAGAACCTCACGTTTGCCTCATAGGCTCATACTGTGGTAACTAATGAGACTGTTCCCCTTTGGCCTCATCGCTTGTAATTACAAATGTTATGCTAATGAGTATAGGCATAAACTTGTACAGGCTTAACCTTATATTTTACTAGCGACCCGCCCTAGATTCGCATGGGTAGAATTTACTAATAGAGAAAACCTTTAAGATGACTTGGACATTCACGTTTTTTTTTGACTTGGAAACACAAAAATTCTCTAATTAAAAAAGCTTAACTAGGCTGCATTAACAGTTACGTGCAATTGATTGCAAGCAGAATGGCTTCGGAGAGCACATTTATGGAACACTGGACCAGACTACACAATGCACTCCTGATGCAGTCCCACTTCTATTGTTATGTTCTAACAGATTTTTAAAATTAAGTTTACCTGGTCGGTATAATTTAAGAAAATACTTCCGACAGATGGCGCAGGCGTCACCCAAGACGTTAAGTATGAATGTGTTTACGAAATTAGCATTCAGGAGCAATTGTCACGATGGCTGAATTGGCAAAGCATCTGGATGGGATCCAGGAGATGCAGGTTCGAATCCTACTCGTGACTGTTATTTTCGATTTCTCATTTTCACACTTTGTGTTTAATGTTTTCTGTCTGTTTGTCAGTTTGTCTGATCGCGCATCACGAAAAAGCTACTAAACGGATTTTGATGCAACTTTTTTATTTTATAGCTCTTGATTAGACTTAAAAACGTTTTATACATTTTATCCCGCTACTATGTCGGGAACCTGAGATATAACCTTAAAACTAGCTTTTGGCTGTTATGGAGCCGCGGGCAAAGGCTGGTAAATTATAAATTTAAATAAAACGTGAAATAAATTTTAGTTTAAAAAGAAAAAAAAACACGTTTACTATAAACTAAAAATAGAAAAGTAATGATTGTAAAAAATGTAGGGTGCTTGACATGATAAAGCTTTTTTCTTGAACGTTATCAATGCATAGTAAAAAAAAGCTACGTTAAAATCCAATCATGGTAAGTAAATAAGCACCCATTTGCCAATTTAGTTTCAAAAGTGTTAATCTAAAAGGTTCTCAGTTACGTCCATTAAAGGCGACGGGCGGTCGGCGTCGGAAAGCGAAATCCATGAACACCACGATTTTTGAATTATGAGCAAACTTTGTTTTTAGAAACACTATTAATTCAGTTAGTCTGCTTTTTCTATTAGTTTCTACATCCATTCGTCAACTCTCATCGTCCAGTGCTGAACTTAGACGTTGTCAAAAAGATATCACAAAGAATGAGCGGATCGGTATCATCTGCAACAGCTACTTTCAGCTTTGGTTCGATCATTAGTTCGCCTAGTCGAGGTGGTTTATATATAGTTACCACTAGAATTATCCTCCCTCAATGGTTATTGGCGCATTATAGACGGTCTACTTGATCAGCTTGTTGATTTCTCGTGCTATTTCGGTAACTCCCACTCTACAAAGCACCTTCGTTTTACTGCTTTTATATCGTAGAGAGATCTTGAACAGAAAGAGAAAGACCTATTCTTTTCATGTAAAGTATTCTCTATCAACCTTACTACGGAATCCGCCGCTTGTGGCGATTGCAATCGCGACATTGCGGATGCACTTGCCTCAAGCGCTCGTGTTAGTTATTATTAACTTTTGACGATTTTAAGTGCTATATTATAAGCCTATGAAATAAAGATATTTTTGAAATTAAAATTTGAACCTTTGTTTTGTAAAAAGACAACACCCGACAGAATGCAATAATCTCTGTCGCGGAGGACTTACTAACATACAGTTGACGGATACAAAGTCCACCCAAACTCAGAAGAACTATCTGTAGATCACACAAAGAATTATCCTACGTGGAATCGAACCTAAAACACATGGCGGAGGTCGGTACACACGGTTTACATTCCGTATTTTTACTCTGGTACAGGTCACACTGGTCGATAAGATAGGTCTACTTAAGTTCTTGGAACGCTGTTTAGCCGAGCTAGATTCGTGAATGATTTTTATTGTAATTGCTGATCTTATGAGGTTATTCATAGTCTGATTGATTTTTTAGTGAAGAAATAAGAGCCAATTTGAGACTAACTAAAAAATAAAGACACCGCATTGTCAACTAAAAAGTGAAGCCACTTTTTGAAGGATGTGTGTGTGAAGGTTTTGTCACCGGAAATAAATAGATTCAATCTTTAGTATAATATAGGTTAATAATACATTGATAACGGGTGTCACACCTCACTGAGGCTCCACTGAAAAGCAGCGTGACTGGACTTATGTCCGGCCGCATCATGCTGAGGGGAGACCTCATTGGCCAATCAGCGACACAATGTAATTAGGATTTAACACTAGTTTACCAAAAGTTTGTAATTAAGTACTTAATATCTGTTTTTTTTGTTTTGTGTTTTAAGATTTGTTAATATTATTTTGCTAATGTCCTTGTTGGTATTCAATAAAATGTCTTTCTTTCTTTCTATAATTTCTGTAATTTGGATAAATTTTTAAAAGTAACACAAAGTTTAAAACATAAAGGAAGTAAAAGTTAACAGCAAATCATTTAGGGAATATTATGGCGCTGACGACGTATTCATGTACGTAACGTACGTACGGAATCGTCGAGTCATTTGGGGTAATTTTAAATCACACTCTGGTAATGCTCGTGGTTTATGACACTTCGTTTTGGCATGGTTTTGTTTGTATTTGTGTGCGTGAGTGTGTGTAATTACAAGTTTAGTAGGGTTTATATGGCTTCACTGGATTGTTCGTAATGCTTCGTCTATATTTTTTAGTCTGAGGAACCAACATTACGGCTTCTCCGTCATTATTAATTTTATAATATAGTTTTTGTTATACATGCTGTACAAGGTAAGACAACATTGTATTCAAAAGAATGGTCCTTATATAGCGGGGGACACCCAGACTCAGCACAACTATTTGTGGATCACACAAAGGGTTGTCCTGTGTGGGAATCGAATCCTCAACACTCAGGCGGGAGGATCTAAACCACTCCGCCTTCTGTGCAGTCTAGTCTTCTACGATAGATTCATATAATTTATTGAATTTGTTTTCTTCATGAGAATGAGTGATTTTTTTGTCTACTTGTATTTGGTTTATGTTTACTAGTTGGTATTGTAGGCTGTAAAATACATAGATGTCTGTAGGCACATCTAAGTCATAGTCACCCTACTTTTAGCCTCCTGATTGAGTTAGAGGGATTTATAACCTCCTTCCCTTATAATATGTGCTTGGATCTAATATAATGTAATGCGATATAATACCTTTTAATAAATAGATGATTATAGTTGTAGCAACTTTATTTATTTATGCCTGTCGTAAAGACATCTGAAAGCAATGGTGGAGATTGGGAGTCGGATGGCTTAGCGGTCTAGAGTATTTCCTTCGAATGAAAGGGACACTAGTTGAAATTCCGCTCGCAGTAAAACTCTCTTTTTTCACTTTCATAAGTAATTTGTCTTTTAACTACATTCTATAATTTAACTTTTATTTTCCGGAGTTTGGAAATGTGCCCGGTAGACGTCAATAGGCTCGCCCCCTATTACGTGGGACTTAAACATAGCTGGCGTCATCAAACATTGTAGGAAAATAAGATACTCATCTAAGTTTTTAGTCAAAAGTTACATTCTCGTTTTCAGGAAATTTCCCATTTTAAAGCAAGTAAGTTTACCGAGCGTGTACCTGACGTGTTAATGTTGTTTATGCTGACATAGTTTTTTCACTTGTGTGTACATCTGTAACTTTCTGAACCTCAGTTGTTAGAGAGTCTGTAAACACGTGGGAGTCTGATTTCAGTGTTATACCTACAAAAAATAACCTAACCTTTCTGTCAGCATCCTGAAGTGGCAATGGGCAGGCTACATCGCTCGACGAACCGACAACCGAAGAAAGGTTCTCGAGTGGCGACCGCGTATTGGATGGCGTAGCGTAGGACAGGACGGCCTCTCACCAGGCGATGACCTGGTCAAAGTCGCAGGCATGCGTTGGATGCAGGCTTAATCAAGAGCCCCGCATTTAGAATATTATTTTTGATTATATGCCCTTATTATGTTGGTACTTATGTTAACATTATTCATAATAGCTAGCCTTTGCCAGCGGCTTCGCCGCAGCCAAAAGCTAGTTTTTCGGTTATATCTCAGGTTCCCGATATAGTAGCGGGATAAAATGTCTACCAGTTTTTAAGTCAAATCAAGGCCTTTTAAATAAAAAAAGCTGTATCAAAATCCATCTAGTAGTTCTTTTAAACAAATTCTAAAAAAAAATCTAGTTTAAATAATTTTCTAGTTTTTCGGTTATATCTCAGGTTCCCGATATAGTAGCGGGATAAAATGTATACCAGTTTTTAAGTCTAAGTTAGTTTTAAGTTTTAAGTCTAATCAAGGCCTTTCAAATAAAAAAAGTTGCATCAAAATCCGTTCAGTAGTTTTTGTGTGATGCGCGAACAAACAAACAGACAAAAATTCTAAAAAAATTGTTTTGTGCTTAGACATGCCTATATAGCCTATTATTATATTTTAAATATACAGACAGATCTGTTACAGCTTTATAATAGTATAGATAAGAGAATAAACTGCATACCAGTTGCAAGTCGTATAACTTTTTTTTTAATGCGGGAAAAGATGTACCTAACCGTATGTCCTGTCGTTTGGAGCGATGAATAGGGTAGTCAGGTGCCCTCACTCACTATATAAATCCGCCGTGTGCCGTCTCTCCACCTATATTGGCGGACCACTGTTGGAACCCGACTCTACCACCAGCAATGGGTAATAATAATTGCTTTATCCCTGGGTCGCCTCTACCTTTGTAAGACACTGGTGGCCAAGAATGGGGTGGTGACATTGTACACTTAGTCCATTCTCTGTTGTGAAAAAAAACTAGACGTCGCGGGATGTCTACCAGATGTGCAAACATCGAAATGATTTTATAGAAATAAAATGATCATAACTTGACCAAGTACTCCTCAAGACAAATAAAATGAGTATAAACTTGATGGGGTTGCGTCGTTTCATTACAGAGTTACTGTGGCCACCTTCCAGCTCCATCATCAGACCCTGGATATCATCTAGGACTAGAGTACTAGTCAAGACATTTCAAACGAGCCCTAACTCGATGGAGTTGCACCATTTAATTACAGAGTTTTGCATGGCCACCTTCCAGCTCCATCACCAGACCCTGGATACCATCTAAAGACAAAATACTCATCAAGATGAATCAAACGTGTTTAAACTCGATGGGGTTGCGTCGTTTCATTATAGAGTTACTTACTGTGGCCACCTTCCAGCTTCATCAACAGACCCTGGATACCATCTAGAGACAAAGTACTCGTCAAGACATATCATACGAGCCCAAATTCGATGGGGTTGCGCCGTTTCAATATAGAGATCCTATGTCCACCTTCCAGCTCCATCATCAGATCAGCTCCATGTCATAATAATATTGCATTGTCACGCGATATACATATGCGTGTAAAATTTCACCTAAATTGGATACCGGCAAGTGTGTCAAATCTAACTTGCAAGATTTGAACGGGACAAGTAAAATAAAAGCGTCGCCACGCTAACAGCCGATTTTATCCTCCCTCCGCATTAGATGTTTCACACCAAAAATATGATTAGTAAAATAAGCATTTCATAGCAGGTGGTCTGGAATAGCTAGGGGAGTTTACGTGCCTTTCTGTCATCTCGTGTAATTTTAATGATTAAGCAAATTCAAATAAATGGGATATTCTTGACGACTTCTTCCTCCTGTCGACTCGAAATACATTTGTAGAGAGCTCTAAAATGTCACTCTTATATTTTGGCGTCAAAAATTTATTAGATTTAATTTGCTTTATTGATTACCTATCAAACGGATTAGTTGCTTGCTGGTGCAACTAAAATTGTTTTCTGTTCGTCCAACTGAATTATGTTAATAACATTTTAGAGCAAATTCATATTTTTCTAGCTGTTACTTTGCTGAAATGTGATTCAGAGCCACGCGTAGGAGGTATAGTATTGTAGGTAAGAAGGTTAGAGTTTTATATCTACAAGAACAAAGGCTTTCATACAAAGTTAAACTACCGCTTTTCCCGCTCTTAAAGTTAAAATTTCTAGAAATCCTTTCCTAGTGAATGCTGGAGTGGAATAAAATAATCCTATATGTATTACAAATTTCATCTCTGCAGTCTTCGTAGTTTTGGCTGTACGTTGATCGTCAGGTAGGACAAACAGTTTTATATATTACCAGCCTATGCCCGCGGCTCCGCCGCAGCCAAATGCTAGTTTTTTAAGTTACATATCAGGTTCCGGAATAGGTAGCGGGATAAAATGTATACCAGCTTTTAAGTCTAATCAAGATCAGTCAAATATATAAGTTGCATCAAAATCTGTTCGGTAGTTTTTGCGTGATGCGCGAACGAACAAACAGACAAACGGATAGAGACAAACAGGCAAAAAATCTAAAAAGAAATAGTTTTATGTTCAGACAAGCATTTATGGACTAATACTTACAGTTTAGATCTATATTTTTTAGCAATTGACATGCTCCGCTACTTTTTAAGGTATAAATTATTTGTGAATAAGGAAAGAGGCAGCGCTGGAAGTGAGGTGTCTGTAGGGGCTGCGCGTGACGGTGACGTCGCTGCAGCCTGGGTGGTAAACGAGCTCCGTCGGAATTCAGCGAGCTCCGCAGTCATCGCAACCATTGACGACTCCAACGAGGCCAAACGAGTCCGTAACTCGTCGTTTTCCTTTTGCAAATGCTCAGTGTCACTCCTCCTATGTAACACAGTCATAGCCGCTTGCAGTTTACGGGCTGAGAACCTAAGCGCGTGGACATAATCACTCTTTAGGTTCCGGCTGCGATCAGCTACCTTTTCGACGATGCCGAGGTACTCCATAATACAAGAGCGAACGGCAGCAGTCGGTTGGTGGTTTATGTCTCCACACCAGGTCCTCCAAACGGGGCAACTTGGCCTTTGACCTGTTTGCCGTCAATGGGACGAGTCTATTGAGGACAGCAGCTATGTCCTCTGCGTCTGAGTTCCCATCAGCCCGCTTTGTGCGGGTTGCTGGTGGATCACCATCGTCACGCTGCGGTTTCCGCTTACGCGATTTTAAAGACGCCGCTGACGCGAAGGACATTGCGGAGCTATCACTGTCATCCGATGCCAGTGGATGCCTGCTTGTCCCAGGTGGGGTGGCTGGACGGGCGAATGCGCCACTTCCTTGCTGCGTTCTAGTAGTGACGCTAGATGTTATTGGCGTCGTGCGTACCTCGTTTTGAGGTATGGTTGTGGAATCTGTGCCAA
Source organism: Leucoma salicis (assembly GCA_948253155.1). Taxonomy (NCBI): domain Eukaryota; kingdom Metazoa; phylum Arthropoda; class Insecta; order Lepidoptera; family Erebidae; genus Leucoma; species Leucoma salicis. The sequence goes on from OX411818.1 coordinate 11,209,736, forward strand.
TGCGCGTGGCACCTCGCACAGGTTATGATGTTGGGTTAGGCCCCCAGAGCAGTCCCCAGTTGGTTGGCCCCCAGAATACGTGGGGCAGCCGACGTCCGGAGACGCCGAGTAGGATTCTCCGAGTGCCAAGCACTCGGTACTCACCTGGGGTAGTGAATTTCTTTTGGCCGACATCATAATAATTAGAAAGGCCCTTGCGGCGAGGTTCCCCTCCGCATTGCAGTTCCTCGCCGGGCCTCAGCTTGAACTTAGGGTTATTTTTTATTGAGGTTTTCTTCCTCGCGGTGCGATGACCTCCGGTCCGGCATGTTCAAGTCAACGGACAGGGCCGGGCGCCGGTCCGAGTAAAACCTTGCTCGCTGTCCACAAAATTGCAGGCAGTGAGACCGCCCACCCTGACAGCCCCGCAGGATCTCATACAAGACCTCGCGAACCAACAACAGCGATCAGCAAGACGGCGCACCGAAACTGGCTGGAGCACCATCACGCTGACTCCGCCCCGTCTACACTTGATGTATCAACCAATGCATGGCAGTTGATTCATCAAGTGCACGGCAGTTTAACGTTGTGCCGGGGACGATCTATAATAGTACCTACAGATACCTTGACTATGTCGTACTGTTCTATTTTAAAAGTGCTGGTGCAAGCGTTGTTGAAAGTGAACGTAATTTTTAACTTAATGTCCGTAACAGTAAAGTTTAAAATTGCATCCACTAAGAGTAACCTCCATCGAGGGAACAGCGGAACTTATTTTACAAAGGATTTCAGTTTGTAATTATCAGACGTCGCAAATATTATTTTGTGTGTTGTATGGCAACGTATTTTATATCATAAGGTGTGAAGGTCCATTGTCGACTGTTGCTATATGATATTTAACGTGTTAGGAAGTTAAAAGTATAAAACCAGTTTTTTTTGTTAATAAGTAACGAGACATAATAATAATGAATGAGTTTTACCACACGATATCATTTGCGGTAGTGCCACCGCGCCCCCGTAGGCCACAGTTATCGTTTCCATAAAGAATTTTTTTTGTTAAGGCGGGTAAAAATGTTCCTAACCGCACACCCCGTCGTTCGGGGCAACGAACAGGGTAGTGTGGGGCTACTAAAGAAACCCACTGTGCGCCGTCTCTCTGCCTTTACTGGCGGGCTACCGGAGCTATATTACATTCCTTCAGTGGTACCTTAGCTTCTGCCTGCGAGTTCCTCTGCTTGAACTTAAAAATTTGGTCCAAAAACTTACACATTTGTCGTATTACTCAGATATTGTTCGTGTGTGTTTGGTAAGTGGAGCATGATTATTATAGTGCTATTCTTGTGTCGTATTCGATTCGATAGTTATTTTAAAACGTTTCAATAAATATTCAGGTTTCATAATTAGGTTCATGTTTCCATGTCTTTGAAAGATGTCAAGGTGTCAACTTCTTTATACGTCGCGCGTTGAAAAAATAAGTAGTAGGTATCTGGTAATAAATCAGAGATATACATATTATATATGATTATATCGACTGATGGCGGAGCGGTTTCGATACCAGCCTCCTCGCCCCTGTGTTGTGGGTTCGATTCCCACACAGGATAAATCTTTGTGTGATTCACAAATGGTTTTTCTGAGTCTGGCTGTACTTTGTGTCCGTGAAATTGCATGTTTGTAAGTGGGAGACTAAATGGCAATACAAGGATTATTCCTTAGTGCAGGGCTTTATCTTCCGAAAAAAAAAATAGGTATCAACATTTATCGAGGCCCCATGTCAACATTTATCGAGGATCCATCAACATGACTATGAACCATCCGGTAAAGGATAGAAATATTCGCCACATTCATTTGTTTTTATAGTGGAAATTAAATTTAATCCATCCATCCACCCATCAGCCTTTCGACGTCCACTGCTGGACGTACAAGGTATTTCTGTTGAATAAAATTTCCTGATTGCTAATAAAGTGTCGTTTCTTGGAGACCAAATGAATGGGACATTTCTTTTTATGGGTTGTTAAGGTTATATTTTTTCCATTATTATCATTGACATAGCTGATATGGTAGTTATGCCCCCGACATAAACCACAAAGCGCCACAAAAATCTACAATATAATAAATTCAGGCATACTTTATTTCTATCTAAAATCAAATAAAGATTTGTAATTAAACATTTTATGTGCCTCAAAATTTTGCCGAACTGGATGCCGATCCTATAAATACTTCACAAGTTATTGATTAAGGATAAGCTGGAAATTATTGACATTTTATTGGAGTTCTTGCTATGTATTTTGTCTACTGACTTTATTCAGCTTCCTAGCCTATGGAGACATCAAAATTTGTTTGATCGTGCTTATACTGTTATAAAATCTCAAAGCAATTTACGAGAATTCTATAGTTAGTTCGTTTTTTCATAAGACAATAAAGCGCTGGAAAACTAATTTGAAAGCTGAATACCTAGACTCGCGTAATTTGAATAAATTGTTTTGAAATCCGCCAGTCTATTCCATATGTTTGTTATACCTATATCAGCTGTACACGTTTACTTTGATAAATAAAGTTACTCTTTATTTTAAATTATTACAGTATATTATTACATGAGTTCTATACAATTTATAGCAGGAGCAGGACCCAGTGAAAGTGTATATTTACTTATTTTATCTCTTTTAAAGTACAAATTATTATTTGTGAACGAAGAAAAAGATAAGTTTAGTACGAGCGGGAATCGAACCTGCGTCCCTTCCTTTCCGGGGAAGTGCCATCCACTGAGCTATCGTACTCCCTTGCGGTCGTACCCAATTTCCTCATCACATTTGTCTTAACGACCAACGCCATCTATCGGAACGCATTTACATGCATTAATCCAATATAGTAAGTTTAATTTTGCAATTAAAATTCATACTATTTGATGGCGTGATTTTTGCAAAACATAACTACTACTAAAAAAACATGTAATTAATACATATTTTTTTAACAGCTTTTTATAAATGGACATACTTTTTGCTTCTTTTATACTTGGTAGTTTGTTGTATAGTGTACCACACAAATTCGAATTCAATGCTAGGTGTATTGCAATAAAATGCACTTCAAACCAAATATTTTCGAAGGATTAACTTATTGTAGTCCATCGAACAGTTCCAAATCCTTGATGCACTTAGAGTTTCTTTACTGATACACCCAACAATACTTTGACCTACTCAGTCATTGAACGCCGAGCATGGCGGTTAAAGTTGCATAATAATGTCTCAAGATCACTTGGTACGAGTATATATTTGTAATAATGTAACATAAAGATTAATATAATATAAAATTATGTAAATTTCATTATAATTAATGTGTTTTTAATAAATAAAATTCTTTAATAACCCCAAAAAACATAACATAAAGATTACCAAGTTCTTAAATTACACATGTACACATACGAGTATATGCATATGTTCCATTATGGCATATGGTGGGAGAGCCACAGCCCACCTGATGGTAAATGGCAACCGCCGCTCAAGAACCTAGCAGTACTAAGAATACTGTCAAGCGGCTGCTGAATCAATGCATTGAAAAAATATACATAGCATGTACTCTATGGAATACAATTCTAACGTCCGACAATCATTATATCACATTCCTTTATCACTATATGCGATAACTTTTATGAAAGTTTCCCGATGTTGTAATCCTTTTGAGGAATGGAATCATATATTATAGTCTCCGATATGGTGGTTCGATGGTAAGCGCAACAGATATCTGTTGCTGTTAGTGTGGCCAGTAAATATTAACTAGCACATATTAGTGGGGAATTAGGGAATGGGAAAAGCAATTGGTATTTAATTGATTATGTTAGATAACTCATCCGCAACTTTGTCTGCGTAAACCTCAGAGTTAGATCTATATAATGTGCTACAGAGTGGCGAAAAACATTTTCTTGGGATTTTATGCGTTAATTTACGCAATAGACTATCTGTATGTTCATTTATATTGCCAAGCAAGTCAAATGCTTAAAAATATAAACAAAATAGTAACGTATTTATAGGCCTGCGTCACTATTTCATGTTATTCTCAATTGTAATAATTAAGCTTATCAGATCGGAATAATATATGTAAATACATTCTTGGAACTTTTGTACAAAAGTCTTTATCCTTTATAGATAGAAACACGTTAATTTAAAATACAGCAGCGAGTATACATTAATAACGATGCGCTTCATTTTATATGCATATTTGTACAGGAAAGTCGCCACGTACGGGACCAAATATTTTGGTAACCCATGTTTTCTCCAGGAGATCACCAGCAACGCTAAGGAGTTTTTCCAGGAGCTGGCGTGGATTAAATGAGGGTACACCCACCCACGCACAAACACACGCTTAGACTTGAAGTTGCAACGAAACGAAATTACTTAGAGATGGGGCGTTCAATTTTGTATGGGAGTGTCAATGTAAGTACTTGGTCTTGAAAATTGTAATTCTACCGATGTATCACAAATTTCAGAGATTTTTTTTGATGAAGGGAAATCAAAGGAGAACAAGAAGAGAGTCGTTTTATTTTTAAACATAGGAACTTGAAAATTGGAATTGTACCTACTTCGATATAAATAAATGAAGGCGTGGTACAGAATTTTTGGATTTTCCTATTTGAAGAAGGGGAAAATGAGCAGTGAAAGTTTGCATGGTTAATTATTAAAGTTATTTTATATCGGTATTTATTAATACTTTTAATTTATTATATATTTATGGTATTTATTGCATAAATCATATTTTTTTTGCCTGTGCAGCTGCTGCAAGTTTGTTACATTACCTCCAATTTAAAATTATAACTTATTTAGAAAACTGTAATAAAAGTTGCCTAAAATTATATATTATTTCTATGTGTGACGCACAGCTGATATAGCCTTTTTATTAAAAATAGCAAATATTTTGATTAAATGCCCTGAACTACTTGAGTGACTGGGCCTCAGAGTGACACTTGATCCGCTTAGACCGTGTTCACTGCACGTTCCTCGCATGAACACAGGATACAGGCAGAATGCATTCTTGATTAGGGCGAGAAGCAGTTTTAACACACTGGCTACACTCTTTGCCACGTTCACTGTGCAGTTCAAATGTGTGGTTTTTCAATATTTTTTCTTTTTTTATGTTTAGTTATTGTATCTACGTGCAAAGTTCTTTAGAGTATGTGTCTCAAATTCGAAAACCCATGTATATAAAGTGCGTTGAACCAATTGAAGCATAATCGTTACGTGTTGATTGGCTTAATAAACTTAGTATATTATAAAACCTTATACAGCTGTAAGTTTCCCAAAAATAAATAAAATGTTACAATGGCTCTAAAGAAGATTTCACTTTAAAAATATACATCGTAATTACGCAGCTGGGGAGATCTCACAGCATTACAACAACGAAGTTTTCGGGTAATTTCATTCCCGCCTGGCATCCCTAGCGAGTTCTATTCAGTGTTAGCCGAGACACGCGCTCCGACACTCGCGTAGCTCTACGTGATCTACGCCGTAGCAACATAGTACGCTACGAGCTTAGCTTTAATTTCCATGGTTTGTTTGCACGACGTTGTGCTGAATGCAGTGAATGCCCGCGTTTTGCTCTGACACATTTATTTTTAAAGTGCAGTGAAGGCTTGTGACGGCTCAAGGGTCATAAAACTTTGTGGTTTTTAATTAAAACTACGTATTTTATGTTGATTTCTGCATAGTTATTTAACTACTATTTAGATCGTCTACTATGTACATGCAATAAGGTATTGTCTCTTGATTTAAATATAATGATAAATCTCTTGCGTCTCCCAAACACATATTGCAGTATGTTTCTACTTTCTAAGTACTTTAATGATGGACATATTGAGATACCAGTCCATCTAGAAAATATTTGACCTGAATGAATTACAACTAGGTCACTTTTAAAAAGAAAGTATCAAAAGGAAGTATCAGAACCATTTATAGAATTTACTAATACATATAATAAATCCAGTTTTATATAAAGGATAAAAACATTGATTTAGATTATTTTAACATTGGAAAGAAATGAAATTTATAGTAGACCAGCTATATTTAGGGGTTAGTGCTTAGTTGTGAACTTACAGTGCGAGCGATCGGCAAAGTTAAGCAACTTTCTCTGGCATCAGATGGTTGACCAAAAAGTATCACCTAATTCGACATCTGACCTCCTTCGTGCTTCGGAAGGCACATTTAGTAGGGGTTCCTGGCTGTGAAATAATAGCGTGGCATTCGTTACAGATTGTCAGAGTCTTGAATAAAGGATCTGAGATCGGTATTATTCTGAGGCAGTTGTCCTATTTCGTGGAGATCAGATAGGCAGTTATTGCGTGTTGTTTTTTTTTAATTTTTATTGCATGTATTGGCAGATGAGCCACGGTGCATCTGATGGTAAATGGTAACCGTTGCCCATGGACTCGACTATACCGAGAGTATTGTCAAGCCGCTGCTCACCAATTCATTTCACAGATATGAAATGAAATATAAACGGCTATCTCCTGCTACAGCCAAAACGCAACGATGTGCTTCATGGCCGGTTACACGGGAGATGGTGGTACCAACCCGCTCGGGCCCGATACCAAGTGAGTACTCCCACTTGGTACGCAGCCCTACCACCAGTCAACAAGTGTAAACTAGTGGATCAGCTAAAGCCAAACAGATCAGAAGCCGTACCTAACAAAGATTGATATATTGCTAGGAAGATGATGTCAAGCTATATTGAGCAATATTTAACAAGCAGGAGACTTACAATTGAATTCAGAATTTCTTATATCTTATACTAGTACATTCCCCGCGGCTTCGCTTGCGCCATAGTATTGTCGATGAAAAATCAATTTAGGATAGGATTCCTATTATTAGGTATAAGCGTCGCCACGCTAACAGCCGGTTTTACCCTCCCGCCGCATTAGATGTTTTACATCAAAAATATAGGTTCCGGATAAGTAATCACTAACATATCATATACTAAAATCTTCTCCGAAAGTCGATGCATCTTATAGTATAAATATTATTCCGATCGGTTCAGTAGTTTTCGCAGTATATAAAAAAACCGGCTCTCCGTCTATTAGTATAGATTAATACCAATAACATTTTGATTCATAGAGTAGGTACTTTTAATAGTACATCCAACCACCAAAAATATTTACAAATTGCTTTCACTAGACAACTCTTATAACAAGCATGAAAGGAAATATTGAATGACTCGTAGTTTTCTTAGTAAAGCCTGAAGGTATATATGAAGTAGGCTTCATCGATTGTCGTTCCCAATACGCTTAAATAACTACATATAAATAGGTATTCTGCTGTTTCTATTTATAACTATAGATAAAATATAATTTCCATTCGCGTGAAACAATAGTTTTCAGTAAACTTTTTGCTAATTAAATTATTATTTTATTAACGCGAGATTGCTGATAAATTATATTCATCGTTACTTCGTCATCGGCTTAGTACGTATGATGATATAAGTACACCTATGATTAAATGGATAATGAGTAACAATGAGTGGATTTGAAAAATTGTTTTTGCATTTGATACTTCAATTCTCGAAGCTATATAAAGTCACGCCAACCTTAGACACCGATATCTATAGCATAGTATCACGCCTGTAGTCCCCGAAGGGGTAGGCAGAGGTGTTTTAATCACCCACGATCGTCAGCTATGTTTAAGTCCCACGTAATAGGGGGCGAGCCTATTGCCGTCTACCGGGCACATTTCCAAAGTCGGGGCATGGTTGTTCTGTGAATTTCCTGTGTCGTATATAATTTGCCGGGTGGTCTGCCAGAACTGCTCTGAGAATATGACGCTACATACGCTAATTGATTGTTCAGCTTAGATAGAGAAGCGGAGTGAACTCGCTTTGGCAGTTATTGTGGATGAACACTCACTGTTTCAAGCTTAGGCCCGGATCGAGGGTGGCTGGGACGTCGCCGTTTCCTTTTGCGAGAAGGTAGTTTATGTAAAGGAAGCGGCAGAGCGAGACCATTCCATAGAAGGCGCACTGGGCAACAGAGGGCGCTTAATGATCGCCTCGGCCCCATAAGTGCTAGCCTGAGGACCCAAGCAGAAGCAGACCCAAGATTGCAGCGTACGTTTTTCGTTATCCATAAAGATTTGTTTTTTTTTTCAAATTTTCTTGTGATAACATCTTAGGAGAATCCATATTAAGCAAGGTACTAATATGGGTTAACCATTAAATGACACTAAATACGTATACTATTTTACCACTAAAAATACTTTCTATGAAACCTATACACATAATAAAAGAGTGGCACCCGGTGTCTTTGTACTCTATACAGTGAAGATATGTAAAGGGAAAGGAAACCATAGAACAAAACCAACAGTACCTAAAACAAGATATGTAATAACGTTTGTTAGCTCACATCTTTGAAATTACTGAAGTAATTTTAACGTGGATTTAATTTTGTTGTGGGACAGAACTTGGCTCTGAGCAGAATATCAACTTTATTTCTTTAAAAAATATTGAAGATAATATCAGACATCTATCACTGTAACTCTTCAAAATCAACACAGCCGTTCTAGAGATTAGCCGGAAAAAGCAGGCAGACAACATATTTAAAAAAAATTGTTTTGTTATAAATACCGTATATATTTTCATAAGCACCAAGAAAAAGCTATTATAAAGACATTACAAACAGACACTTCATTTTTATTTATTTAGATAGATATCAAGATAAAAGTAGAGGTGGCCGACAGCTATTTATGAAATAAAATACCTTTACGGAATCTACGGCAAATTAATTGATTTTTTACTATCCGGATATTTCGGATGCTTTGTATGGTATGGTCGTAACTCTCGCTCGTGGCTGTAATATAATCCGACAAAAGAATGCGTAAAAATAACAACAAACATCGTATATCCAGTAGCTGGTGGGATAATTTAGCTTTAGTTTTGTGATAAGAAAAAATAACATAGCATAGCATCACGCCTGTATTCCCCGAAGGGGTAGGCAGAGTTGTATTACACACATATTTATAAGAAAAAATACACACAGGTTAATGGAATGTAACGTTGCCATGGCAATATATTTTAATCCTGGCATAAAGTTATGCCATCTAAGTTCAAATTACCACTTATTAAAATCTGTGGGAGCTTTATCAAATACAATTATTTTGGAAAAAAAAATATTAAGACTAGAAGTAAATAAGCAGAATCTCTGAAGTTTTGAGGTATCAAAGTAAAAGGGTTACAGATAAAACAGAAAATATCCTGCATGAATCCTTTAAGCTCACCTTTTCAGGTAACGGGTTGAACGGCGATTTAACGATCAGCGTTAAAATAGAATTCCCTGTAGAATATTGGATTGTTGATCGTTCTTAGACACGAGACCGAAGTGATTATAGACACAGGCCATAGAATGGGATAATCAAGTTTTTTTTTTGGCATAGAAATAGCACTTATGGTTTAGATTATTCGTTTAAAGAATCCTAGTAGAATGTGTGAAAAAAAAAAATGAGCCGTCACTTCAAATATTGTTTGAGTCTTAAATAATTCTTGGTAAGCACTCTATCGTTATGCATATACGAATTATAACTGTAATCGTTTTTTTGATTGACGTTATACTTCCTAGTTAGATGCAATAGATGGTGTTAAAAACATTAAATAAATTGTCATGGCGATGTCGCCACGCTAACAGCCAGTTTTACTTATCCTCTGCATTAGGTATTGTCACATCAAAAATTAATTGAAATTTGGCCACTTTAGTCTTTCCAAATGAGCTATTAATATAGCTATAATATAAAAGGCTTTCTCAGCTGAACTTTCAATGTTTTCAATTTATTATTCAGCTTAATAAGATCTCAGGTCATAATGCATAACATGTTCTGTTAGTTATTTGTGTAAAGTAACACCCATTATATGTGTTAAACCTTTGAAAATTGGTTACCTTAGCTTACTGGCACCACGTGATCTTCCTCACTTCCTGAGGCGCAAACCAAAGATTGGGAACGTATTGATACAAACTAGATACGTTTGTCACGTTATTTCACTGAACTTCCAAACTGCACGTGATTATCTGGGAAAGATGCGCACTCCTAGTCAGCATCGCGCTCCAGCTAAATATAGGACCTTTTTGGTGCAGTAGCTGCATGATCGCAAAGTAGTAGAACGAACGAACAATATCCGCGGACACTTTTCTCGAAAGTCTAACAAGAGAGAAAGAAAGAGAAAAGCGTTCTATAGAGTAAGTACTATAAATGTTGTGCAATTCATTTGTTCTTGTCAAAACTACCAGTTTTGAATGAATTTAATCACTACAAAGTTTGAAGTTCGTTTCTTTATATAACCATTTATAAATCACAGGGCCAAAGTTATTTTTCTAGAATCGACAACTCATCTTAATTATCTACGTGAATTTATTTATTTGTTGATAAGTATATAAACTTTATTTTTGTTGTTACCATGTAATAGAATCAGCCGATCGAGCTACCGAATGTTCCAATCATATATTCATTTCCGACCTCACTGCAGTGGTTGCGATTCTATTGCTACGTTGACTGTCAGGTTTAGCAGATTTAGCTCTAGCGAATGTGTGAGCGTGGAGCGGTAATTTAATATCACCCTATCATGCATCAGGAACCTTGTAGAATTTGGGCATTTTCCGTTGTTTTTTTTATATTCGCTATTATGAATTAATAATCACATTGAAATAACTCCAACTGGTTCTTGTGAGTCATGATTATGTTCGGATGGACGGAACAATGTATGCAAATACGTTCAACAGATCAGCGAGCCTTACTCAAGACGGTTAGAAAGAATGTGCTATGTAAATTAAATCTCGAACAAATATTAGAAGAAAAAATGGCAGATCGCTTGAAATGGTAATTCCAAAGACGCAGGTTGAAATTCTACTTGTCGCTACTTCACATTTTGATAGTCCAAATCTGGCTTCAACTGACAAAATAATCCAAAATTGGTTTTTTGAAACTACGAGCTTTACCTCTGAGAGATTGCCAAAAAAGGGTATAGAGTATTTTCACAACATAACATTTGGGGAAGTCGTGGCTTAAGCTAATGTAACGTAAACTAGACATTGTATTAAGGTAGAGAGAGGAGTAACACGCCCGAGTCGGCGATGAGGAATAAATATATATTGTTGTACGTAGTTGTGGTTTATTATTGATATAAAAATATACGAGAACAGGAATCGCCATAATTTTGTATGATTGAAGGTTATTCTCTGAAATGGTTCATAAATATTTCATGTATTTTATGACTTGCCTTTGCTTCAACCTAAACGTATTCTTCAATGTTTATACTTATTAGCAGCAGATTCATATAAATAACCTATTTGATGTTTTCCATTAGGGAATTCGCGGTAGCAAAACGGAATCTGAAATTGCGTCTCTTATACGAGAACAGTCTTGCGCCTATTATGTGGGACACAGGCGAAATGTGAGAGAATATTACACCTCTTCTTTCCTTATATTACGCATCAATTTTGTTCAAAGGGGCTCAGAACTGTATACGTTATTTTACTGTTGTGTGATAAGAACAGAGAAAAAGCTCCTATTGACCCCTCAGTTTCTCCCTAGAACTATATGAGTCGATAAAGTTTTGATACTGACTTGTTTCATGACTTTCATTATGAACAGATTATACGTATCTTAGTTCGTATTTTAGTTTGATTGGCCATTACTCAAACATAAGTAAACTTTTGGGTGGGTAATATTTAGGAGTTAAATTAGTTTAAGATTCGGTACAGGTATATACTTATATGAGATTACGGTTAGATATAGGTTTTATCCGTGTGGTGACGGACTAAGAATACAAGTGTCGCCACCCCATTCTTTCCCACGGGTGTCGTATGAGGCGACTAAGGGAAGTAAGCAATTATCATCCATTGCATGACTGTTGGTAGGGCTGGGTACTAAGTGGGAGTACTCCCTTGGTACCGGGCCCGAGCGGGTTGGTACCACCATCTCCCGTGTGACCGGTCATGAAGCACATCGTTGCGTTTTGGCTGTAGTAGGAGATAGCCGTTTAATCTTTCATTTCATATTGGTGAAATGAAATGGTGAGCAGCGGCTTGACAATACTCTTGGTATAGTTAAGTCCATGAGCGACGGTTACCATTTACCATCAGATGGGCCGTGGCTCGTCTGTCACTAAGGCAATAAAAAAAACGGTATATATCACTAAAAGGCAACCCAGCCTAGCTTTATATAGGCGCAATGTACTAATGAAGAATCTTAATTTTGAATTATGTACTATAACTTTTTGACTATTTCGATTGAATTATTTTGATGTATTTTAAGGCATCATAATTTTCGGCTCATTCACTAAATATATTTGTTACGAAAGTACATACAACCTCATTCTTTTATAAAAACAAAAAAGAGCCCATGTTTCAAGGTACCTACATGGGCTTCTATAAAGATATTCGCTACAGTTGATTCGGCAGATCCCTCGTCTTCACAGGTGTCGGAACTTATGAATAAATAAAGCCCTTTGTAATATATAAGCTGACAGGAAAAAGCGATAGATCGGAAATTGGTATCTTAGGCTAATTATTTTAAATTCACAACCGAATGAAGAATGCGAAATAAGGAATCCATCCATCCATCCATCAGCCTTTCAACGTCCACTGCTGGACACAGGCCTCCCCAAGAGAACGCCATAACGAGCGATCCCGTCATGGGGGATAATGCCGTAATCACCACGCTTGGCAGGCGGGTTGGCGATCGCAGTGGATGTTGTTAATACTCGAGGGAGTGCTGCTGCCCACTCCCCCCGTTATTTCCTCGTTCGGCTCTTATGACTTCCGTGGGTAGAGAGGGGTGGGACAATTCTAAAGCCAGCCCCACACGGCCAGATGACAAATAAGGAATAATTATAATTAATTATATCTTCCTGATCGTATTTTGGTCATGTGGTGTGACGCCTCGCGCACTTGGGCGTCACATCTTCGTGGTAGGCTTCCGCGGAAGGCAGGGTACTCCCCGACCACACCGTCCGCAGCCTCGGTCAGGCGCAGGTAAGCGCGCGCACGCCGCCCCACGCGCCGGCGGCGAATCAGTTCCGCGAAGGAGGATTCCTCCCGGGCCCTCTCCGTCACCTCCTTCCACGAGTTGACAGCCTCGCAGAAGGCGGCGATCGCAGTCTAGGCCCTGTCACTGCCAACCATCGCTCGCGCAACGGCCAGCAGCAACAGGTCCACGCCTATGACTGCAGCAAGTTCCCGGCGCTGCACATCGCAGGCCGGGCACGATTCGAGCGTGTGCTGCGCTGAGTCCTCGCCGCAGTCGCAGTGGTGACAGCCTGGGGTCGCCTCCCTCCTAGCGATCGTGGGCAGGTATTTGCTGAAGCAACCATGCCCCGACAAAACCTGCACCAACCGGAAGGGGAGGACCCCGTGCTGCCGCCCTGCGTATTCTTCCAAGATTGGCTGGAGCACCCCCACGGTCCAGAGACCAGCCCGGGGCGTCTACAGCCGAGACTTCCACTTTAGGACGGTGGTGCGGCGGGCATCTTCCCGCCACGATGAGATTGCGCTTGGCGAGGGGCGGCTGCCCCACGCCCGCGCCGTCGACGCCCGCAGACAAACGTCGGCGAGCACCGCCGCCTCCAGATCCCACGGAGGGGTTCCAGCCAACGCGCAGGCTGCATGGCACGAGACCGTGCGGTACCCGCGTATTGCCCTGACCGCTACGACCCTCTGCGGACGCCACAGAAGAGCCCTATTGCGAGCGGCCAGGGACTCCGCCCACACGGGCGCGCCGTACCGTGCCATTGACCGTACTACCCCCGCGTAGAGTCGTCGACACGCGAGACTCGGTCCGCCCAAATTCGGCATCAGTCGCCCGAGGGCGGACGCCGTGCCGACAAGCTTTGGCGCAAGACGGCGGAAGTGTTCGTTAATGTGCCACCGTCCATCCAATACCAGGCCCAGATATATGATGCGGGCCTGGATTGGGAAAGCCCACACCATTGACCGTTATCGAGACGCTGGCGGGTGGTCCACGTCAGGGCTCATGGAAGAGTAGGGCCTCCGACTTTTCAAGGGCCACCCTAAGCCCCAGCGCCTCTATCCGCCTGACCACCTCCGCGGTACCTGAGGTAGCCAGCGTCGCCTCCTCAAGGGTCCCGCCCTGGGCTGTGACGAGCGTATAGCCTGCGTAGCAAATTACGCCCAGCCCGGGGGGGAACTGGCCACGGAGTACCCAGTCGTAGCTGATGTCCCACAGGAGCGACCCTAGAAACAAACCCTGCGGCACGCCGCACGACATAGTCCTCCTTACAACGTCCCCTTCCCGGTTCACAAAGAGGACGCTGCGGCCGTCGAGGTAGTCTGGCACCAGCCGCCTTAGGTAGAGGGGCACTCCATGGTACCGGAGTGCCTCCTTGATGCAGCCGACTGGCAGACTATTGAAGGCGTTGGCGATGTCGAGCGACACCGCCAACAGCACTTCCCTCGAAGTGACGGCCTCCGCAGCCGCGGCCTTCAAGCGCAGAATGGCGTCGACCGTAGACCGACCGGCCCGAAATCAGAACTGGGCGTCGGACAGGTCGGGGCCGACCGCAACTAGGTGGCGGACGATGCGGGCAGCGACTACCCGCTCGAGGAGTTTGCCCGCCTCGTCCAGCAACACGACGGGCCTGAAGGCCGCGACTGTATTCGGAGACCATCCCGGCTTCGGCAGGAGCACGAGCTTCCCCTCTTCCAGCAGTCAGGGAACCGTCCGGACACCAGGAAAGTGTCGAACAGTACCCTGAGGCGGGGCTCAAGGTGGTCGAGGACCAGGGCCGGCACTCGGGCGGGAACCCCGTCTGGCCCAGGGGCGGCGCTTCTCCGCATACGCACTGCCACCACCCCCATTTCCGTCGTCGTCACGGGCGGTACCTCCCCGTCGTCAGCCTCCCGGTCGTCATCTGGCGGAGCCATGACCGGGGGTGTGTGCACCGCACGTGAAGGGAAAAGTCCCTCGACCACCTCAGAGAGGAAGCCCGGCTGGAGGGTCTCCGTAAGAGGGGGGCCCTGGGCGCGGAGCTTGTTAAGCACCACGCCCAGGGCACGCCGCACGCGGGGCATGGCCGCATCGCAGATCTGCGTAAGCATGCCGCGATTGCGGCCAGCCTCGGCGCCCACGTCTTCCGTCAAGGGGGGAGGCAGCCAAGATTGAAAAAAGGCCGTCTCCACCAGCAGGTCCCGGTCGAGCCTACCCACAGCCCATCATGGAAAAGCGGGAGTTCTGTCCGCCGCGTGACCCCTGCTGGCGCCCTGAAGGGTCCGAGAGACCTTTATCTGAATGTATCTGTGGTCAGATAGGGTCTCGACCTCCTCCAGGACTCGCCAGCTCCTTACGCGTGCGGCGACACTGGAACTAGCGAACGAAAGGTCCACTATCGACCCGCCCCAGCGCCGCACGCAAGTTAGGGCGGACCCTCGGTTGAGCAACACGAGGTCCGCCGCTGCCACCCACTCTTGGACCGCCACACCTCGGGCGTCTGTCCTGGGGGACCCCCACGCCGTTGATTTGGCGTTAAAGTCCCCCAGCACGAGCACAGGGCTCGGTGCTATACGCCGTATCGAGGTCTCCAGGCTGTGCAGGAAGACCTCGAAAGCCGCCAGACTATGACTGGGGGAGAAGTACACGCCATACAGCGTGACCCTTCTCCATTCAACTGCCACATATCTCGTGCCCTTGTCTTTGACTGACAAGGGCGAGGAATGCGGCACCGCTGACCAGACGACCGCCACGGAGCCATCCACGCTACCCACCCAGTTGGGGCGATCGGGGAATATGTAGGGCTCCGCGGCTACGGCAACACCGATCGACCGCTCTGCCATGGATTGCAGGAAGAGATCCTGCGCCCTGGCGGAACTGCCGAGATTCCGTTGGAGTAGGATAGCATCGCGATCCGTTATTAGACCACGATATCCTCCTCCATGCGCTGCGGCGGTCCAGCCGTGCCGGGTTGGGCAGCCGGGGTCGATTGGCTGCCCACCCCCCTCTTAGGGCCTGACTTGGCTGGAGGCCTGCACCTCATCCGCCCCATACAGTGGTTGACGGGGCGATTGCCCGCCGCGCACGCGGGGCAGTATGGGGTGGCAGTACAGGCAGCCGCCTTGTGCCCTGCCTGACCACAGCGGAAGCAAAGCCCACTGCAGTTGAAGCAGTTGGTGCACAGCGGCCGGGTGTTACCGACCGCCATGCACTTGTAGCACCTGGCAGGCCAGGGCTCCAACGCGATTACACGCGCGGCGCTCCAGCCCACCAGAAGTCTACTGGCGGTGACCAAATCCTTGGCTGCCGCGACAGGGCACGAGACCCAGAGGGCACCCACACCACCTGGACCTGGGCTAATGGTGCCCACTCGGATGCTGGGAGACCCGGTTTTCGAGGCGATTGCCTCCCGGATGTCTTCCGCCGTCAGAGTCGTCCAGCCCGGAAATGCGCAGTTCGGCGCACTTCACCGGTCTGGCGACCCAGATACCACTTTCAGCTGGGAACAAGCCCAGCAGCCTCGCGGCCATTGCGTCGGCCGTCTTGGTGCCCTCTGGCCCCAGGTACTCGAAAATCCGAGCACCTGTCCGGGCTTGGCGGCCTTCTTCTTGGACGCCTTTGGGGTCTCCCGCCTTTGAGTCATTGGCGCCGTTTCGCGTTCCGCGGCAGCACCATGATCCTTGGCCCGGGATCGCTGGTGCCTCACCACTTGCCAGCTCCCGTCTGAGGACGTAGCAGCCGTAATGCCAGGAGCAGAATCCTGGGGCGTAACCGCAGTTCGCGAAAATGTGGCCTTCTGTCATGGTATAGCAGCACGCGGAGGCGCTGCGGCACTTGGAAGAGGTGGGAACTCCTCTCGGGGCTGGCCCCTGGAGGCTTGTCCCACCTGGTCCTTATTTTTCCCCTTTTTCTTCGTCTGGGCCTGCGCTGGTGGCGCACTATTCCGGCGATGTTTTGGCCGCCGTAGCAGCAAAGGGGACATGACCACCCTGACACGGAAGGGCTGTTGCTGCTGAGGGCGCTGCAGATTTTTTTTTGTCAGCCGCAAGTGGCGGCCGATGTCGGGGCTCCGGCGGCAATCTTGCGGCTAGGGCTTCAATTCTCGACCCGAAGACCGCATCAATGCGGTCGATAATTGTGCGGAGCAGTTACAGCGCCCGACTGAGCAGCAGACGGAGCTGAGGCGGTCGCAGGGAGATCAAGCTCAACCTGCAATCCGGCAGCCGAGGTACTCGGGATGGACTCAGGGAGCCCAAGTTCGATTTTCATATTGGCCATCCCTCGGTGCAGCTCCTCGACCGTTGTCTCCGTTGACTGGTTTCACGCCCCAAGGTCGGCTACCTCCACTACAAGCCGCTCTACCACGTTGGACAGTTCCGTGGCGGCGATTTTAAGTCCCCGGACGAAGCTACCTTTCAAGTTCTTCGAGCCCGTGGCCACCGTCGAAATTATGGCGACGCTGTCCGCGGCTCTTTCTGCAATTTTGACCCCAGTAGTTGGCCCGTTGCTGTCAATAGGAAGATGGAGCTTCTCAGACAGGAGCGCCAAGCGCTCCTCTGAGTTTTGCACTGCCTCCGTTCTTTTTAAATTTCGCGTCTCGGCCTTGTTCGCTGAGGCGGCACGTGGTATCGGTGTCCCGGGTCGGGTGATGCCTCGACCCCTTACCGCTGCGGGTATTTTAGGGGGAGGCATCTCTGTCGAGCTCAGGTCGGACTCCGAGGCAGCGCCCCCCTGAGACAGGGTGCGCTTGCGGCAGAAACGCGACTCCATCACCACCTCTGCCGGCCGCGATGGCTGACTCTCGGCAGCCTCAGTGAGGAGGGTCCTCAGCGGCAGACATCTCGGCGGCTGAAGTGCAGGCCGGGCTGCCCGTCATTGAGCCGTCCCTTGAAGACTAGGACGCTCCCTTGGTCGTCTTCTTGCCCTTGCGGGCCTTTCTGCCGCCGCGCATTTTACGCACAGCTGCACTAGTAGGGGACGCATTTACAGCCGGACCCCTATCGGCTGAGGCGTCAGATGTTGCACCCGACTCCCGCAATTTTGTTTATATTATATATATTACTTATGTTTTCCATGCTGTTCCCATGAGTATGGGAGAAAGGAGGTCCACCCGGGCAGAGCTCCCAATACCCGGGCAAGCGTACATTTGTAACCCAAGACAGGGGGTCTGCAGGAATGGGGGCGCGCTCGAGACTGAACTACCCATCAGCCATGCAGAGCCCGGGGAGCCAGTCTGGCCCCACCGACTCCGACGCCTGGTCTATCCACCGTGCCCTCTGCTGAGTCAGAGGGAAACGCGGAAACCCGTCCTGTCCGGAATTTTAGCCACCGGCGACTACCGACGTTGCCCGGGGTGCACCTCTAGGAGGTAAACCGGCACCACACCCCTGTTGGCAGAGACTCTACACTGACTCAGTGGCAGTCGTTATTTGGACACTTGATAGTTCAACCTTTAGCAAGAATGCAATATTGATTACATGTTACTACTGCCTAAAAAATAGAGTTCTAGTCGTTGAGCATTGCTTATCCTAGCACGAATGGGCAGGCTCCACACACAACCACGCTCTCACAAAAGATCAGCGTGTAACAACGGTAGTTACGTTGTGTTTCGTATGGTGAGTGAGAGCGCTAGAGGCCCAAACCCCCTTCCTATCCTCTCCTTATTATCCTTCCTATCCTTTCCTTAGTATCCTACCTATCCTCTCCTTTTTATCCTTCCTATCCACCTCATATGCCTTTCTTTGGAGATGGCGACGCACGAGGAATGCCTTTGGTGTTGCTAGCGCCTATAGACTACGGTAACCGCTTACCATCAGGTGGGTGTTCGCCACCCATGAAGTATAAAAAAAAGCTACGGTTAAGTAGAGAAGCCGTGTGGGGCCGGCTTTAGAATTGTCCCACCCCTCTCTACCCACGGGATTCGTAAGAGCCGACTGAGGGAATACCGGAGGAGTGGGCAGCAGCCCTTCCTCGAGTATTAACAAAATCCATTGCGATCGCCAACCCGCCTGCCAAGCGTAGCGAATACGGCATTATCCCCCATTTCTTGGGGAGGCCTAGGTCCAACAGTGGACGTTGAAAGACTGATGGATGGATGGATGGATGGAAGTAGAAAATACTTATTGTCGCTATCCAAATTATGTCAATTACGCCTTCGGGAGTATGATATTTGCAAGTCTGAACGAGAATGGAATAATTTTACTGCCTGTTAGGCTTACCAACCGGCAGCAAACACATTTTCCGTTGCTTGAGTACTCGTAGATTAACATGTTAATACACTTTGCTTGTCCTAGCATGGTACGTTTGTTGGTTTGCTACAGTCAAAGGCGTAGGTGTTCGATGTGTTAATTTAGCGTCGAGTTTACCTGTGTATTGGAAACGAATATATACCTAGGCTTGTAGATAGATCGGTATATAGAATCACATAAGAATGCTTTACACACCAGTAAAATTACTACTAAAATATCCTTTATATACTGTAATTCAGCATGGCAGGGCATTGAGAACCACCCAGGTCTTCAGAGAGTAAAATACTTTCTCATAGTCTAGAATTACATATATAAAACATAGCATCACGCCTGTATTATTAAGGGCAGAGGTGTATTACACACCCACGGTTCGCCATTGCCGTCTACCGGGCACATTTCCAAAATCCGGGCTGATGCTGAGAATTTTTCTTTTTACGAAAAAGCACAATAACACTGCCAGACCCGGGGATCGAACCCGACACCTGATGAACAGAAGTCGTTCACAATATCGCTGCACCACAGAGGTAGTTTCATTTGAATTACATATATGGGCTTAAGTATTGTACCGTTTGGCGAATAGTATGAAATCTGCTTATTCCAAAGGCTGGAAATCACTGAGCATCAAAGTATGGCGAGTAGTGAGGATCCTGCTGGACAATTCGTGGAAAAGGCATAGGGATCACGCACTTCACACTCAGTGTTTTAGTATAATGGTTCTGTAGAGAGCCTGTGTTTTACGTTATCATTTGCAAATTATCATATTATAGTAGCCTAACGTAATCCAGTTATTCTTACGGCCTGTCCTGCCCTTAACATGTCTTCTATCTTGGTTAGAAATAGTGAGACAGATAAAGCGAAGAATAATGAGAGCTGGTAGCCGTTGGGTCGCTCTATGGGCCAAGGCTATTTGCCAAGACTGCCGCTGCCATTCAACGAGTACAAAATGCTTGTGCACGTTTCTGTTTTACAATACCAAAACGAGCGCATGTCACTCCCTACCTGAATGAAAATAACTTACTAAAAATGGCGGGGCGTAGAGCAGTACATCTGGCAGGGCTGGTCCATAGAACAGTTTTCACGAAGAAACCAAGCTATCTATTCGCAAAACTGAAATGGGTGAGTGACCAACACAGCCGATATACTCGCAGCAGCGTACATCGCATGTTAACACTGCCTCCTCATCGGTCGGTTTCCTTCAGAGGCTCTTTCAAGTTCTCGGCAGCAAAAATCTGGAACGATCTCCCGCCCCCCCTTCGCTCAGCCATGTCACCTATTACATTTAAAGCCAAATTTAAAGAGATCATGTTGCTTAAGCAGAAGAATTCCGTGCCGCGAACGTAAAATGGCAAAGGGAAAGTGTAATTTAATAACATAGTAATAACAATTACATAGTAGTAACAGTAACATTTAATTTTTTTGGGATTTTGGACAAATAGTGTCATGAAGTGCAGGCTATATAAAATTTTGAGCCATTAGCCATAGAATTTATATATATAGAGGTTTATTGAACAATTTTATTTTTATTATCATTTAATTGTGTAATTTGCTATCGCAAATATGTGTAATTGAATGCCAGAAGGAAAAAGGGGTGGACTGAAAATCAGCGTCGACCAGTATGGATAATGTGCATACTGTCGACATGAGCTGAGTCCATTCCTTTTGTCACAGCATATAAATAATACATTGTTGTGTACTTCCCAGTTACTTCTTTTTCTCTTATTGTTTTGTTTTTTATTTTTGTATGTGGCAATAAAAGGTATTATTATTATATTATTATCATTATTTATAATCCCCACGTTAAGCAGTTTGTAGATATTGTTTTTTGATAAATTTACATTTTAAAGTTTAAGTTTTTAACTTTTTATATATATTTTTGTAGCATTTGACATGCCGTATAAATTGAACCAAAGTGTGTTGTTATTTTTTTGCCATTGTATGTTTTTTTGGTTAGTTTTGGTAAGAAATTGCTATTAAACTATTCATTAAACTAAGTAAATATTTATTTTTAATGATTGCCAAAGACAGTGGCATCCTTTAGAATTAATTGTTTGTTAAAAAGTTGGGGCTCCCATGACTTTGGTGAAGAAGTGGACTAGCTTTAGCCAAAAGCTAGCTTTTAGGTTATGTCTCAGGTTCCCGATATAGTAGCGGGATAAAATGAATACCCGTTTTGAATTCTAATCTTTTTTGTTTTGTTTAGCTATTAAACAAAAAAGTTGCATCAAAATCCATTCAGTAGTATTGGCGTGATGCGCGAATAAACAAACAGACAAAGAATCTAAAAAACAATTGTTTTGTGTTCAGACACGCCTCTATATGCTACAATATTTTTTTCTTAAAAATCTTAAATGCAGACAGCTTAGTTACAGCTTTATTATTAACTTTATTATAAAATATTTTATTTATCCATGGGTATCCACACATGACGCTTGCTGTCATAAGAATGTTATATATGGTATTTGACATAAGTAGTGATTCAAGAGCCCATTTTCATTATGCCTACGTCGCTGTGTAAGGGTGAAATTTTGCTGAGCAATTACACTACAGCAGGTAAGATGGATTGGCTACTATAAACCTTGAGTCGCGTTGCGTGTATGAGGAATCAGGTAGCATGAAACGTGTGGTTTCATGATACATAATTTTAAAAAGTTGACTTAGGGCCATGTAATACATCATCGCACTGACAGGCGGCCATTCCAAATCTCCACATCACATTAAAATTTGTACTCGGATGCATTTACATGCTTTATTCCAATAAAGTAAATTTAATTTTGCAATTAAAATTCATGCAGTCCAACGTTATTATATGAAAGCAAGAGTTCCAGGTATGGGATATGCAAAAAGGAGCATGAGAGTAAAATTAATGCTGTGAATCTGTGGAGCGAGGCTGACTGACCGCATTCGTAACGACCACGTAAGAGAGCGAGTAGTTATGAAAGAGAGTATTGATGTGAAGATGCGAAAGGGAATGCTCCGAAGGTTCGGACATGTGGAAAGTATGCCGGACGAGCGATTGGTTAAGAAGATATACAATGCGAAAGTGGAAGGATGTAGGTACAGGGGGAGACCGAGACTCACCTACCTAGACCAAATGGGTCATGTATTGAAGAAAAGTGGAGCCAGGAGTCTTCGAAACCGGCGAGCGTGTATGAAGAGCATTATGAATGTTGAAGAAACGAGAGATATATGCAAGAATAGAGCCTCTTGGCACTCTGTTCTCTCTGCCTACCTCGCAAGGGAGATGGGACAACTTCCCAATGCTCTGTTCACTCTATTTCCCGCATTCATTCTTCTTTCTATATCAGTGGTGTACCTTCCATCCCGACTGAATCCACACCCAAGATATACAAATTCATCCACTTGTTCTAGCACGTTCAAGTTGAAGGATGTTTGTATGGTATCTAGCCAAATTTCGTGTTTTCTAACAGTGACTTGAAATAATAACATTGAGTGACTAAAATAACATATTGTTTCTTCTATTACATGACAAGTTATTATTAAAGTTGTTTATACTAGCTGTCACAAGATTGTAGAATAATTTGATTATATCAAAGCTACATCAATGGTTTTAGATGTATTATAGTTAACAATTACCAAATTTAATGATAATGTATCTTGTAAGTGCTCTATTCATAATAGTTACAGTTAATATAAGTATACAGTAGGTAATATAGATAGATGCTGCGAAGACACAGGTATGCGCGTTCACTGCAAAGAAGGACGCATTTGTCGTGGCGCACACAGTTCCAAGGAGTAACTCTCCCAATCTCCGATAATATTGGGATCCTCGGCATCGATATTTCAAGCAAAGTCCAATGCGGGAGTCATTTGGAGGACAAAGCTAAATTGGCAAGCAAAAAGCTGGGCGTCCTGAACAGAGCCAAGCGGTACTGCACACCGAGGCAGAGACTTGCACTTTATAAGGCACAAGTCCGGCCGCACGTGGAGTACTACTCACATCTCTGGGCAGGCGCACCAAAATACCAACTCGACCCACTTGACTGCCTGCAAAGGCGTGCTGTTCGAATTGTCGACGATCCCAATCTCACGGATGAACTGGAGTCGCTGGGGCGGCGGAGAGACTTTGGGTCTCTTTGTGTTCTCTATCGACTCTTCTATGGGGAGTGCTCTGAGGAACTGTTTGAGGTGGCGCTAACATCCCCTTTTTACCACCAGACCACGAGACGTCGTAGAAGGGTTCATCCACACCACCTAGAAACGATCTCATCCAAGACGGTTCGTTTCCAGCGCTCTTTTCTACCACGTGCGTGTAGGTTCTGGAATGATATTCCTGCTGCGGTTTTCCCCCAGCACTACGACATGTCCTTCTTTAAACGAGGTTTGAGAAGAGCACTTTACTCACGCTAAGCGGTGGCTTGGCTGTACCCCTGGTGTTGCCAAAGTCCATGAGCGACGGTTACCACTTACCATCAGGTGGGCCGTTTGCTCGTCTGCCACCGTTGGCAATAAAAAAAATGTGGTTTGTCACTCGTCACGTCATGTTCCCATGGAGGTGAAAAGTGGGTGGTGAATGTTGAGTGGCAATCCGTAGTCTCTACCTACCTCTCTGCAAAACAGGTTACCATACATACATATAGATCCATATCTATGCTAAGAGAATAAAGGACTAAAATGAAATTTATAAAGTAAAAGACGTTCTGTTCGATGAGCAATTCGTCTTACTTTGTAAAGCTATCTAGTTTTGTAGATATACATAATATATTAGAACAAAATATGGTACCCATGGGAACCTTTGTGTGTTAAAATATGAATTTGACACGAAGGTTGACGTGAAAATTGGTGTGTGCGTTTTCCCTCGAGTAATTTTTATTATATGCCCTGCCTTGATATACGAGTACATAGGCACTAAGTATTTAAAATATTCGGTCACACCCTATACATTTTAAAGACCAGCTAGTTTTAAATATTAATCTTGTCAAAGCCGCCGAGCAGTAATTCCTATAAAAGTCGTAGGCTAGCTAGCTTCTTTAGTTGTTTATCAAATGACTAACTAATGACTGAACTAATTATACAAAGCAAGAAATTTCTTTCATTAGTAAATATAGTATTTTAATATTTTCTAATACTTAGCTTGCGATTAATTGCAATGTTTTTCACGTTGACGCGTCAGCGTTGTGTATTAAGATGATCGATTGATGGCAGATCATGGCTCGCAAAAAGAAAATTAATCAAATATTAAACAATCACCGTTCTAGAGACTTCTATTCTTATTTCCAATATGCAGTAATGTTGTAGAGCCATGATTTGTATTATCTTCAAATATAAATAAATATTATGGTTAGATACACTAAATTATCATAGTCACAAGGCTTACAATTTGCATCAGCGAAGCCATATCTAAGGTTAAAGAGAAAGGAAAGTTTTCAATGTAGAATAATTGGTTGAGTGCATGTCAAACACATATATCATTCATAAAGCTTTTCTTCTATTCACCAATTTAGGGCAATTTGTTTGACAGACAGAGTTATAGTAACATGATAGGCTTTATTGTGTAGGATGAATGATGTTAATTTGTGAATCTTTATTCTTTTACAGTAGTATATTATGGCTATTAGAAAGATAATCTCCTATAAGGTTTTTAAGTGGGGTTGTAGAGAATGTTCTTAAAACAAATACTAGTGGGGGTTAGGCAGAATCTCATATCTTACATGTCGATCGTATCGTGATCACTGTGATTGGTTGAGAGATCACCTTGATTGGCCAACGGATTATTGCGACATCACGCATCGGTTTCTCAACCAATCACAGTGATCACGATATGATCGACATGTGAGTATTGAGATTCTGCCTAACCCCCCTGTATGTTTTAAGATTTTGTAGCACTTTGTGATAACGTAGCGGTAAAACCAACCATATGCTGCCTCTCTGCAGCTGCCTCTGTGGTGCAGCGGTAATGTGAGCGACTGCTGATCATGATGTCTCGGGTTCGATCCCCAGGTCGGGCAGTGTTAATGAGTTTATTCGTAAAGAAATCTCAGAAGCAGCCCGGAGTTTAGAAATGTGCCTGGTAGACGGCAATAAGCTCACCCCCTATGACGTGGGACTTAAACATAGCTGGCGAACCATGGGTGTATAATGCACCTCTGCCGACCCCTTCAGGGAATACAAGTGTGATCATCTCATCGTATCTCAGCTTTCTGGTGTAGTAGTGACATAAAATCTATATAAGTATTTAATTCTAATTAAGAGCTAATAAACAAACAAGTTTTATCAAAATCCGTTCCCTAGTTTTGTCATGATGTGCAAACAGATAAATAGACAAAAATTCTATTTTTTTTTATTTGCTACTAATTCACTAAGTGAATGTTGTTGAGTAAAATATGCTGCCCTCACACATACTATTTAAAACAAATAAATGGTTAAACTAATCCATGTGTGACTCACAACTATTGAAAATTTTCATTTAATACCAAATATAAAAACTTTCATTGAATACCAAACATTGCCAAAGGTGCTGCTATCTCTAGTTTCCTTACTCATTAAGTGATTCTTTGATTACTTCTTAATCTTCACGTACGACACTCGCAGGAATATCTGGGATGGTAACATATGCGTATACTTTATCTTAGATAGTTGTAACACCGATAAAAGTTTATGCATGTAATGTCAATGCAATTCGAAGTTTTTGTATTTCAATAAAGTGTGTGACGTCAGAGACTCAGCAGCGTGAAAATGATGTTTTTTTATCAGTTGAGTAAAGCCTTGTTATCTTATTATTAATGTTCGAGTAATGGGGTGATAAGCTAACAGTTTTCAGTGGCGGTATAGCCTTGCATGAATGGGCTGGCTCGATGAATGGGAAGATTAGCGTGAAAAACGGTAGGTAACTTCGTGTTTCGTATGGTGAGTGAGAGCGTTGAAAGCCCCTTACCCCAATGGGTTTTTATATATCATGGCCCTGCCAGGAGAAATTGTCACGATGGCTGAATTGGCAAAGCATCTAGACGGTATCCAGGAGATGGGTTCAAATCCTGCTCCTCCAATTTATATGGCTAAGCATGTCAAATGCTAAAAATATATATACGTAAGTTGGTGTTTTTACCCCACCCACATTTGGTGCCAGATAAAGGAAAGTAGCTAATCTTGCCGATCGGTCGAGTGGTAAGTATGCACTTGACCCATAAATTACCTGTAGGTATATTGTGCAACCCAATAGTTTAAATTTTATCGGGGTGTCCTTCTAATTTAACTATATTTGGCAGAATGTCTTGCTTTTTTACCGAGCGACTGATATCTGATTTATGCAACCCCAAAGATTTCTGTAATTGTCACTAATTATTAGGAGTTTTAAAAGTGCTCGATCGATTTTTTTTATACTATGTGGGTAGGAAAGGCCCAACTGATGGTAAGCGGTAACCATAGCCTATAGACGCTAGCAACACCAGAGGTATCACTCGCGCATCGCCAACTCCAAGGAAAGGGTTAGGAGGTGGTTGGGAAGAATAGTAAGGAGAGGATAAGGAGGGGGGTTTGGGCCTCCGGCACTCTCAATCACCATACAAGACATAACATTCTTGAATGTCAAGACTGTTGTCAAGTGATGTCATATTAGATATCTCCCAGTTTTAATTTCTTAAAAGATAAATTTAGTGATCAAATGTGATATTAATTTATTCATTTTGCATTAATAAATGATACGTTATTGTGGTGAAGAAATAGTTTTATAAGAAACTATGATTTAATAGTTTTATAAACACGACTTGTGGTTTGATAGCAACTGTCATATTTTGTAATACATACACTATACTAAAATCAGTAATATTTTGCCAATTTACAATAAACTGATAAGAGATATTCTACATCTATAACAATTCTTATAGTTTATTCAATAGAAATTATGAATTGCCACGGTTGTAACAATACGATGACAAGAGGTGCCCCCTTTCTCAAATGTCAAGCTTGCAAAGAGAAGTATCATGCAGAATGCAAATTAAACATTAAACCTAACCAGTATACTACTCTAACGCGCGAATTTAAAAAAAGTTGGATATGCCCCTCATGCAGCAACGTTATACAACGAAACCGTTTTAGTCAAAATAATCCCGCTCGTTCTTCACTAATGGTGGAATCTCAAGGTAATGATAGCTTATTATCAAATTCTTTTGCGACTTCTACTGTGCATACTGATCCATGCATTGTTTCGGAAAAAAAATAACGAGATATCCTTTAACACCATCCCACCAACCTGTGAAAGTAACACTGACCGCATTCAAAGTGAATTTGATCTACAAAAGTTTGTATTAGAAATACAATCTATTCTTAAGACTTGGCGAACTGAATTGAACCAGAATATTGAAAATATGGGAAACAACATAAGCATGAACATAAACAATCAATTATCTGAAATAAAAAATGAAATTTATGCATTAAGAAGTGAAAACTACAAAATGAAAACACAAATAGATGAACTATCTAAAGACATTAATGAATTGAAATCCACAACTGAATTTCAGGCTAACAATCATGTAGATCTTTCAAAACGCGTCGTTGAGCTCACACTTCATAGAAAATTTTCTGATAACCACATCTCATCAATAGAATTACTGAAATTAAAGATTGATTCTCTATAGCAACAAGCGAGACAAAACAACTTGGAAATATGTATGCATTCCTGATTATTGTTGCCTCCTGAGTATTGATTTTTATTTATATGTGTGCATTCCTGAGAAGCATGGTGAAAATTTAATAACAATTTTAGAATCAATAGGATCAGCAATTGGTTGTAAAATAACACAGCGTGATATAATATCTATTCATCGAGTACCTCAGGCACGTCATCAGGACGTCAGACCTAAAAATATAATCGCTAAATTATCTACACGTACATTACGTGACAATGTTATTAGTGCTTTTCGATTAGCGAAAGGCCTTAAGACTGATCGCCTGGATATACCTGGTTCTCAAAATTCTATTTATATTAACGAACATCTTACAATAAAAAAAACAGCTTTTGCGAGAATGTCGTGAGACTGCAAAGCGCTGTGGCTTTAAATACATTTGGGTCCAACATGGCAATATACTTGCATGTAAATCTGATAATTCTCCAATATTTGCTATTCGTTCTCAGACGGACATCAACAAAATTAACAAAGTATTTAATAAAAAACAAACAATGACTAGCGCTAGTGACGAAAAGCTTCATTTTTATAATAATAATATAAATTACAATTTGTGAATTAGCTGAGCATGTCAAGTGCTAAAATATAGATAAAAAAATAATAATATAAGTCATTTCATTTATTATTTACACATAATAATAATAATTTTTTCGTGCTATCGAGAATTTTATTTATAATAATTATTATTTTTCTTATAATTTACAATTTATAATATCTGCGGTTCTATTACTTTATTTAATCATTGTTTATTTAATATTTTTATTCAGTAATGGATAATTTATTGATTTATTATCAAAACTGCGGTGGTATGCGTACTAAACTATACGATTTCTATATGAGTGTACTTGCTTTTTCTTATGATATTATTATTTTAACAGAAACCTGGCTTTTTCCTGATATTTCTGATTGTGAATTCATTGATGAACAAAAAAGCTAAATTGCCTATTTGGTTCACTCGATCTTTAATAAAACTCTTTAATAATAAAACAAAAGCATGGATTCGATGGAAAAAGTACAATAATATAAGCGATTATAAAACATTCTCAATATATAGAAGTAAATTTAAATCAGAATGTCATAAATACTATAGTAAAAATATCAATACAGTAGAAGACAGTATAAATATTACTTACGATAGTTAATATTTTTGGGCGTATTTATCGAATAAAAAAAAGAGGCATGGTGTTTGATCTAATATGACATATAAATCAAAATTTTCAAGTGATCCATCTGACATTTGTGACATGTTCCGTGATTTTTTCAGCTCTGTTTATGAACCATCAACTTTAAGTGGCAAATGGTCACCAATTGTAAATGATTCTTGTAATAACATAATACTTTCTGACATATCTATTGATTATAATAAAATCTTAAGAGATCTTAAAAATATAGACTCTATTAAGGGACCTGGTCCAGACAGCATTCCTGCCCTTTCTCTAAAACTTACCGCCGATAGCATAGCTCAGCCTCTTTACATTATTTACAATAAATGTCTCAATGAAGGGATTTTTCCAACAGTATGGAAATCAGCTAATATCTGTCCTGTTTACAAAAGCGGATCTAGAAACGACGTGAAAAACTATCGACCTATCTCAATTCTTAATTCTATGTCTAAACTTTTTGAAAGTCTTGTTTACGATGAAATATATCCGCATCTTCACAATATTATAATACCCCAACAACATGGGTTTGTCAAACGTCGATCTACGACCACAAATCTTATGTGTTATACCACCACTTTATTTGAAAATATGGATAATAGAATTCAAACTGACGCTATAGACACTGATTTTCAGAAAGCTTTCGATAAAATTGATCATAGTATATTAATGAACAAATTATGCTTCAACGGAATTAAAGGCAATCTTTTACGATGGTTCGCTTCTTATATCTCTAATCGTACTCAAAAAGTAGTCATTAATGGTTATCATTCCAGTAATATAAAAATTACCTCTGGTGTTCCTCAAGGATCTATTGTTGGGCCATTACTTTTTATTCTTTTTAATGATATAGATAAATGCTTCCAACATTCCAAATTTCTGTTATATGCGGACGATCTTAAAGCATATCGAAGCATTAAAACTTTAGTTGATTGTAATCTCTTCCAAGTGGACTTAGATAGACTATCTATTTACTGTGAACGTAATAACCTACAACTAAGTATACCCAAGTAAGTATATGCCGTGTGGGGCCGGCTTTAGAATTGTCCCACCCCTCTCCACCCATGGGAGTCGTAAGAGCTGACTGAGGGAATTCCGGGGGAGTGGGCAGCAGCACTCCCTCGAGTATTAACAACATCCACTGCGATCGCCAACTCGCCTGCCAAGCGTGGCGATTACGGCACTATCCCCCATTCTTGGGGAAGCCTATGTCCAGCAGTGGACGTTAAAAGGCTGATGGATGGATGGATGGAAGTATACCCAAATGTAACAGCATTAGCTTTACAAAGAACATAAACGTAATAAACTTCACATATAAGTTAAATAATACGCAACTCACAAAAGTGATATCTCTGCGAGATCTGGGCATTCATTTAGATTATAAGTTACATCTTAACACTCATATAGAAATTATCGTAAGCAAAGCATTGCAAATACATGGATTCGTAATGAGGGCAAGTAAATACTTTAAAAATAAAAGCACATTTATAATCCTTTACAAGACAATTATTAGACCACAATTAGAATATGCCTGTAGTATTTGGAATCCCATATACAGCAAAAATGTGAACCAGATCGAAAAAGTTTAACGTAAATTCCTCCGATCTCTATACTACCACTTCCCCCGCAGAGACGCCTTGAATATCAACTATTATTAAATTTATATAATATAATATCTTTAAAATCTAGACGGATCCAATTAGGAGCATCGTTGCTTTATAAAATATGTAATAATTATATCGATAGCACAGAAATGGTAAGCAAATTATGCTACTTAGTTCCTAGAACTATATATCGTCGTGAAGTGAAGACCAAGACATTATTTGCACTTGGAACATGCAGAACTAATGCGGGATTACGCTCTCCCATACGCATGCTAGTAGAACAATATAATATTATACTTGTTGATGTTGATTTATTCGCACTGACTGTAACTCAATTTAAAAATCAAGTTTTTTAAGTGCTTAGTGAATACGTGGATGATGATGCAACACATACACATTCAGTTCAACAGCCGTTTTAATGTTTTTATTTTTTTTTATTTTCTCTTCTGTCTGCATTATCATAATTCATTTTCATCATTTTGTTTCTTTTAGGTATACCTAGTATCTAGTTAACATTATAATATTAATAAGGGGAAAACGGTGTTGATAGTACATTTTTTTAAGTTTGAATTGTTAACTATTTTTTATTTCCATTACTAGCAATGTACAATTGTTAATTTTCCTGAATAAATAAATAAACAGTAGGAATAGCAACCGTTGTTTCACGCCGATCTTCTGTGAGAGAGTGGTACTTTGCCGGTCAAGCCGGCCCAGACATGATGGAACAAGCAAGGCTCTACAGCTAGAAATTGGAAAAAAAAATCCTAACCGCACACCCCGTCATTCGGGGCAACGACCAGGGTAGTGTGGGGCCCTCACTCACTAAAGAAACCCACCGTGTGCCGTCTCGCCGCCTTTATTGGCGGGCCACCGGAATTACATACGGCTTAAAGTTTTTATACATTTAAAGAATAATTTAATGAAAATCGGATCATCAAATTAATATGACTGCAAGAATACAAAGAAGCAGCCAGAACACTTTTGAATTTATTGCAAATTTAATGCATGTGTGTAATATGCATTTTTAATATAGCAGGCTATTTTACCCAAGAGACTTTGGACAGACGAGGCAGACATTATGACGTCAGGTACTATGACGGACGACAATGATATATTGCATTGCTTTTTCCTTAGTGATTTGTGTAAGCGAAATGATTGTGGTTACATCGACGTATAGATATAAAAAAAATTAAACATTGTCTAAGGTTCAATTCAGACTAAGCGAATAATAGATCGTCATGGACTGAATGGCGTTCCACTATTGAAAACAGAGCTTCTCTATATGTGAAAGCAAATCATTACAGTAGATCAAAATTTTTAAAATAAATTAGTAATTATCATCTTATATGTATACTTTCTCTAGCTTGTTTTTCTGTCGGTCCGCGAGATTTTCTTTATCCCTTTATCCATGATTTATCCCTCATTTTAAAGCTTATCGTGCCGGCTAATGACGAGAAATAGAGCCACGGTCTAAAAATATACCGCTTTTCTTATATTTAATAATTAAAATCATCTAAGAAGAGATCCTTTAAGATCGACTATATATATATTATTACGTAACAAAGTATTTATTAATGTGTTAGAATCTTCGAATAAATTGTAATATCCGTGGGCGTGTAATACACATCTACCTTTGGGGAATACAGGCGTAATGCTATGTATGTATGTAGAATACATTTTTTTAAATGAATAAATTATATATATCGGCGCAAATACAACAATTCATCTGCTTATTATAAAAATGAGAATAATTACTTTCAATAATCTGATTATTCTAAAAGTAATTCATAAGCTATTGATTACTTTGTGTTTATTATGATTTTAAATTAACGTTAAACATTATGTCATTATTTCTCTTATAGTAATTTCAATACTTTAAAATATGAACTCGTGCACGTGCGGCGGGTCTTATAAATACGGCCACACTATCGGCACTTGATCATTCTTGCACTAGCCGTCGAACAGTACGGATCTCTAGCGGTCGTCGTTACGTTGCTCATGGAATATACGAAGCTCGCTAAATATCTGTGAAGTTTTATTTTGAAAACCGAAACATGAGTCATCATCAAGTAGTGAACGATTTCGACTTCAGCAATACTGATGTCACACCTTTTAGAAACACCATGGAGATACCTCCTCCGACATCAGAAGTGGGATCAAACTCAAACGGCCCATGTGGATGCACAATTCGAGTTACAAAAGTCTGCTGGAGCTCCTTATCGGTAAGGTTGCAAAGTATTGAATCTGAGATCGATATCGAGCAAGCCAGGTGAGAAACCATGGATAACATGGAGACGAGTTTTGCGTACGATAAGATTAACATACGAGGACGTGTGTCTGCGCAGGATGGACGTGTTGGAGAACGTCATCAGGTGCGTCGAGACAAACAAGTTCACGTGCGCGCAGCTGCAAGTACACGTGCGCGCAGGTGCAAATACACGTGCAAGCCATCTGACCGCCCCACCACTAGACTCATTTTGTTATCGCTTGTCGTGAAGATATAAAAGCGGACGGTCTGTATGGCGGGGAGGGCATTCATTCGTAAGACACATGAGCGAACGGTAGTCGCAGCGTTCCGCTTCATAAACCATCTTGATCTTTTGAATCCTTTGCAATTTTTGTAAATTGTTTACGTGAGTTATTAAATTCACAGTAATTCTGCTTAGTCAGAGTGTTATTTGTTAACCATGTATGACCATCCTGATGGTGACGCACATCCCGTTTAAACTGTGACTGCGACATCAAAAGAACCTCCGAGTGGTAAGCAACTCAATTCAATCATTCCAACTAACCCGTCGAGAATGTTTAATAAATCTACGAGAGCCTACGAGAACTCTTCGAGAACCACCGAGAATAGATGGTAAGCAACTCAATTCAATAATTACAAATAACCCGTCTAGAAATTTTAATAAATCTACGAGAACCTCCGAGAACTCTACGAGAACCTCCGGGAACTCTACGAGAACCTCCGAGAACTCTACGAGAACCTCCGAGAACTCTACGAGAACCTCCGAGAACTCTACGAGAACCTCCGAGAACTCTACGAGAACCTCCGAGAACTCTGCGAGAACCTCCGAGAACTCTACGAGAACCTCCGAGAACTCTACGAGAACCTCCGAGTACCCTCCGAGAACCCTCCGAGTAACCTCCGAGAACTCTACGAGAACCTCCGAGAACCCTCCGAGAACTCTACGAGAACCTCCGAGGACTTTCTAACCTCACTAACGTTGATATTCTCAAACTTACATAGTATTTATCTTACAAACATAACGCAACGCAAGTTGCTTACAGATGCTCTACTCGGATCCAGATTCCTTATATTCTGTCAAGTCAAAGACTTCGTGCCTGTCACGGAGCAATGGTCCTGAATTCCCTACCTCAGGTTCCATCAAATCAAAGTCTTTGTGTCTATCACAGAGCGGTGTTCTTGATCCCATCCTTTGATCCTGTCAAGTCGAAAGACTTTTTGTCTATCACAGAGTAGTACCGTCACGAAAGAATGAACCAAACAACTAACAGCTGAACACAATAAAATTTAAGAAGGCGACACATCACACGTGTTCGTAATATTTCATATTTATCATTCTTAATCTATCCTGAATAGATTAGTAACTAATATGCTACTAATGCCAATAACCTTTTGGTAATTTAAACCATATCTAAGCCTGTCGTACGGCTTAATGAAACGAACAATCGTCTAGCACACATTATTAATTCGATTTCAGATATCAACTAATAACTTCAGCAGGCAAGCATTACCGGCAGTTGCAGAGCACGCACCGCCGGTCAGAATGGCCGTATCGGCGCAAATACAACAATTCATCTGCTTATTATAAAAATGAGAATAATTACTTTCAATAATCTGATTATTCTAAAAGTAATTCATAAGCTATTGATTACTTTGTGTTTATTATGATTTTAAATTAACGTTAAACATTATGTCATTATTTCTCTTATAGTAATTTCAATACTTTAAAATATGAACTCGTGCACGTGCGGCGGGTCTTATAAATACGGCCACACTATCGGCACTTGATCATTCTTGCACTAGCCGTCGAACAGTACGGATCTCTAGCGGTCGTCGTTACGTTGCTCATGGAATATACGAAGCTCGCTAAATATCTGTGAAGTTTTATTTTGAAAACCGAAACATGAGTCATCATCAAGTAGTGAACGATTTCGACTTCAGCAATACTGATGTCACACCTTTTAGAAACACCATGGAGATACCTCCTCCGACATATACTATTAGAGCGTTGCCCGCAGCTTTGCTCGCGTCATAATGATAAATACATTTGGGATAGGTAATATAAATCCTTTCTTAGTACTTAACTATAGTATTAAAGAATGTGATTTTATCACGATCTT
Organism: Leucoma salicis; assembly: GCA_948253155.1. Taxonomy (NCBI): domain Eukaryota; kingdom Metazoa; phylum Arthropoda; class Insecta; order Lepidoptera; family Erebidae; genus Leucoma; species Leucoma salicis. The sequence continues at coordinate 11,244,690 of OX411818.1, forward strand.
AGCCCCAGAAAAGACATTGCTTAGCTGCCATACATTGTAGGCCTAAGAAACAACAGCCTCTAAAAAAAAATTTGTATGTGGTTAATAACGACTACATTCGATCGAACGTAAATTATAGTCACGGACACTTCCAAAAACTGCATAATAATCAAAGTAGTTACCATGAGGTCTCGGGTGCGATCCCCGGGTCGGGCAGTATATTAGAAAACTTTGGTAAAAAAAAAAAAAAATTCTTAGTAGTAGCCCGGAGTTTGGAAATGCGCCCAGTAGACGTCAATAGGCTCGCCCCCTATTTCGTGGGACTCAAACATAGCTGGCGAATCGTGGGTGTATAATACACCTCTGCCTACCCCTTCGGGGAATACAGGCATGATCCTATATTAGTTACCCATTTTGAGGTTATAATTTGTTTAAATTAGGTACATACTACATAGCATGGCGTCGCGTGTTCATAAGTATTTTAGCGCTTCATAGAAACTAATCTAGATACTCACTTATACTACGACTGAAATGAATGAAAATAGATTAAATAATTCACTAACTAGATAGTATAGTATTATTTTAACATAATTGATTTATGTCTAGATAAAATATCTGTTTTTGTAGTGTGGCCTAGAGCGTTGAATACGAGCAATCATTGCAATATGACAACATTACATATTATTATTATACACACAGTGCGGTGATTGACTTTATGAGTTAACTCGGAGCTCAGGCAGGACAGCATGCTGTTATTACTTTTTCTGCTCTTGGGTTAGTCTTGCCAACTCTACGCTAGAGAAACCCGTAGAAAACTGGAATTGTTGTACGATCTCGTTTGTCTTATCTTAGATATTATTTACTTCTAACGAGGTTGAATATATTTTACCACGTATAAAAATATTATAGATCGGATGCGTGTTGTGAGCAAAAGTTGCGATGATGCCCAACAAGGCGCGCACGCTTGTTGTCACATTGATAACACAAGTAGGTGCTTGTAACTACATAAAATAACTACACAAAGAAATATATGGCACAATATAACAATAAAACAACATATACTCGTCCTGCTTGATTATTCACGTGCCATTGATACAATTAATATTTCTCTTCTTCTCTCCAAACTTTCATATTACGGTTGCGATGTTTAGGCCATAAAATGGTTTGATAGTTATTTGTCCAACCGATATCAATATGTCCAAATAAAAAATAAGGATGGGTCTAACCTGGAATCGATCTTAAAACAGGTTACGAGAGGTGTTCCCCAAGGTTCCATTCTCGGTCCACTTCTCTTTACTCTATACACTGTTGACATCACTAACTGCATAGTTAATTCTAAATTTCATCTTTATGCTGATGACCTTCAGTTATAACTGTCTTTTAACCCAAAAAATGCAGAAGAAGCTATAAAGAAAATAAATGAGGACCTTGAGAGAATCTCGTTGCGCGAAAATGCGTTTCCGATAGATGGCGTTGGTCGTTAAGACAAATGTGATAAGGAGATTCGGATGATCGAAAGATCTGTACTATAGCTCAGTGGTTTAGAGCACTTCCCCGGATTGGAAAAGACGCCGGTTCGATTCCCGCTAGTACAAAAAATCTCTTTTTCTTTAGTCACAAATAATTTGTACTTTAAAAAGTAGCGGAGCATGTCAAATCCTAAGAAATATAGATCAAAAATGTTTACGAGATTCTGAAGTGTCTGTGAGATTGTAATAATTGATTTCCAAGTTATAAAATAAACTAGTAATTCTAGTTAGGTTGATTCATAGGCCGATTTGAGCAACGTCCTTTGAGCTGTACATTAATATGTCAATCAGTCAGTCAGTGAGTTATTCTTTTAAACCTCCTTTTTATATTTTATAATTCCGATTCAGTTGGGAAAGTAAGTATAAAAACCGCCCGTAGATAATTTATCTTTTTCTACTTTCACAAAATTTGTTCTACTTTAAGAATTTGGGTCTTAGAAAGGTGAACATTAATATAGGTAAATTTTCTCAAACACAAATTAAATAAAATTTCTGAATTAAGTTATTTAGAATATTCTGCCCACTCTAATATAGGGACGTGGCCTTGTTAAGCTACTGAGTTATTCAGGATCGCAAAGGTGACATTTTAGGTATTCTAAAAATTCCTTTGTTACTGCCCTGGGCAGTATCACAAACGCATATTAGGTATAGCGTCTGCGTAAAGTCCACGTTTTCTATTTTGGGATAGTCTTATAAGATATTTTTGTAGAGTCAACAATTTGATACGTTGGAGTTATATCGGACCACTGAAGTAACGTCTTTCGGTGCCAGTGGTCGGGCAGTTGAGGCAGAGAGACGGCACATGTCGGGTTTATTTAGTGGATGAGAGCCCCATACTACCATGTTCATTGCTCTGAATGATGGAGTGTGCGGTCAGGTACATTTTTTCGCGTCTTAACAAATATAAAAGGGTCGCGTGTATATAGATTTCCACATTACTAAAATAGGGTCATGACAGTTACTCGGTGATATATGGTAATCGTTCTGACGTTCAGTGTGTAAATTAATTACTCGAGTAATTAGTAGTTCAGTCTTGTATCATTCCATCCATCCATCCATCAGTCTTTTAACGTCCACTGCTGAACATAGGCCTCCCCAAGAATGAGGGATAGTGCCGTAATCGCCACGCTTGGCAGGTGGGTTGGCGATCGCAGTGGATGTTGTTAATACACGAAGGAGTGCTGCTGCCCATTCCCCTAGTATTCCCTCAGTCGGCTCTTACGACTCCCATGGGTGGAGAGGGGTGGGACAATTCTAAAGCCGGCCCCACACGGCATATGCATGGCATGTATCATTAATAGCCCATACTAATTGTAAAAATGTATTAATTACATTTATGGGAACTTTGTGGGTCGTTCAGGAAAAATAATAGTATACATTTCCTATTGAATTGATATTACTTACTGACATATCATCATGCCATCTCGTTTGCTGGGTAGGCGGAGAAAACAGATTGCAAAAGGCTCTATTCTTGCATACATCTCTCGCTTTGTCAACATTCATAATTCTCTTCATACACGCTCGCCTGTTTCGGAGACTCATGACTCCACTTTCCTTCAATACAAGACCGATTTGGTCTAGGTAGGTTAGTCTCGGTCTCCTGTAATGAAACACACTTATCCTTCCACTTTCGCATTGTATATATTCTTAACCAATCGCCCGTCCGGCAGTCTTTCCACATGTCCGAACCATCGGAGTATTCAAGTCAATGAAGACTATAGGTGTAGGATTTTTTGCTAAAGCAGTTTAAATTACTCGTTATAACATCAACTACCAGCCTGTAAAAGTCCCGTACAATTTAAAAATAGTTTTTTTTGTCATAAGGTTCATATGTAGGTATTTTTTAATAATCTAGTAAAAAGCCGTTATTTAGACACAAGTTCACCTACTTGTGTTCTGGCATCGGATCCTGATTTATGTAAACATCAAAAACGCTAAGTCTGGAGTAGTGCACGGTTAAATAAAATAGCCTCGTTCGCTTGTGGCACTTGAACATTATTACTTCCCGTCTGTAATCCTTTAAGGCTAACACGTGCTTAAAATAAGTATTTATTCAATTCATAGAACTATATTTGTGCTCGGTTAATAAAAATATTAAAACTATATTAATATACCTACCAGAAACCAAATATATACGAGTAGATGTTTCTATTCTCGTTCACACGTCTGTGGGCCTAGCCAAGTTGTATTCTATGATCGCTGACGCTAATAGAAAATTTGACATCTTTTAACGTTAAGTCACGTGACTTAGCGTTATAGATATTGTTATATTGTTAAAGACTTCGATAAATATAGGTTAAATTCCCATACATTTAAATAGTTTTCTATTAGCGTTAGCGATCATAGAATGCAACTTGGCTAGACCCACTGTACGGCCAACACGCGAAGCTAGATAAAAATAAACAGTAATCTAAAGTTAGGTCGCGACGAACGAAGACTGGAGGCCGAAACCCTTTCTCATCACCTCTCTATTATTCTTACTATCCACCTCTTCATCTCCTCTCTGTCATCCTTCCTCCCCAAGTAGCCATTGATGGAATTACTAAAAAGCTCCGGATACAAATGCCATCACCCCATTTTCCCGCGAGTGTTGCACCCGGTGACTAAGGGAAGTAAGCAATTATCACCCATTGGGTTACGGAAGATAGGGTTGGGTAATAAGAGAATACTTCCAAGTATTCACATATTACGGGGCCCGAGCGGGTCGTATCGTCTTCCATGTGATCAACCATATAGCCGGCCATTCTTTTATTTCACATCTGCGAAGTAAAATGGTGAGGAGCGGCTTGACGGTGCTCTTAGTTTGTTGAGTTCATGAGTGTCGGTTACCACATACCATTAACGGGCTGTGGCCTATCTGCCACCTATTTGTCTGCCTTCTATTTTAATAATGAACCTACATAAAATAATAATGTGTTCGGAATCCCAGTTCAACATGCTAATATAAACTACCTGGAGCGAATTTAAGTTTGTTTAATTAATTTACGAATTAACATGTAACCAATACCTACAGAGTTTTACTTAAAATTAGTAGGAAACGATATCCTGTCTGCTTAAATCAAATTGACGCCTCGAGGCACTTCTTAATGGAACCTAAATATAAACCAGACAATATTATGGGAATGTCGGGCGTGGTTATAATTCGGCTACTGAATAAATTATTTTAGACTTAATAGCAGTGTGACACATACTTTCATGATAGGAAAATTTATATTCAATATATGGACACAGCTATATTATAAATAATGTAATGGCCAACTAAAATAACATAATATCACTAACAATTATTATCTATTACCTTCCAACCTCGATGTCGTCTACGTGGACCCTTGAATTGGGTCACTATAATAAATATAATTACGGCACTCTATGACAAATTAAGTATTTATATGCAAAAATATCTATCCTACACATAAAAAAGGTATGCCCTTTTCTGGGTTGTGGACTTTATGCAATATTTCATGATGATTGGTCAAGTAATTACGGCGTGAAGGTATAGAAATAAACTCATTTTCATATTTACAATACTAGTACGAGTAGATATCGAAGAGAAATGGATATAGGTACTCCAAGCCTATGCAAATACTTAGACAGCTTAGTTATGAACTGTCACAAATTGGAATGATGAGATTTGAAATTCTATTAATTTTCCAGAAAAGGTTACAGATTCCTTAAAGGGTTATTTACTTTGCGGAACTAGTCCATGTAATAATGTACGTAGGTGTTTCAGAGCGAACGTTTCGTAGAACTTCGTAAGATAAATATGTAACGTTACTGTACCTATAATTTGATGATATTATATCAGGTTTTGTCCGTGTGTGCTTATTTGCAAACCATGCAGTAAATAGTCCATCTAGAAAAGAAAAACACAAAAAAAATAATGGTATAAGGAGATATAGGTATAGAAAGAATTAAAAAAGGCCCTCAGCGACTTATCGAGCGACTCATGTCTGAAGTTTTCCGAGGGATAGAATCTGCAAGGACTAAACACGACAGAGAACTGTTAACAACATAGATGTCAGAATCAGTAACCTTAACTGGGAATGGGCTATACCTAGATTTTCCGAAACTACGATGATTGTTCTCTAGTGCAAAGGTTCTAGAATGGATCCTGTTGTAAATATTACGCACGCATCATCAAGTCGTACTAATATTTACAGCAGGGATGTTATGGATATGAAATTTCGGATCTGGATACGGATATAGGAATAATGTTATGCCGGTTTAAGATATGGTTACGGATATGAAATTATTTCGGATTATCCGCTAGTTTTGGATCGTTTCAGTTACGGATATTAGATTTTTAAAGAATTATATAATCGGAATGTAGTCCCACAACCACTAACTAGTTATGACTAAGCAAGAGAAATAATAAACAATACCGGGAACGCGCAAGGCTTAGTTGTTGGCTCGGCAGGGCAAAAACAAAAACTTATCATAACATGATTGTATCATTTAGTTTCGCTCTTATTGGAAATTATCCGAAACTTTTATATCGGTTTAAGTTACGGATAAATTTTTATTTTGGTTATCCGATTTGGTGATCCGATCCGACGCTGTGTACTCTGCATGTGTAGGTTCGTTGAAGTTGAAGGTTGCAATTATGAGAGACAAATAACAACACGTCCGATCGCTTTGATGTCCATGTTTATTAATACAACTTACATACAACATATATTATAACTAAATATTATGCTGACCTATGCGTTCAGTTTAGGCCGGCTACATACACACTATATCATCCCTTTAATTGAAAAGAAAAAATTAGAACATACATTTAATTTTTTATATATATAAACATACATTTTATATTTTTAACCATAATATATTTCATATTTATAACATACATTTAAGTTAACCCACTTAAAATTAACTTATATACTATAATTCCTTATACAATTTCGTTCTATTTTTACTTACCATTAAAATCAATTTTAACATTAGGTGAAAGATCTTCTATAACTATATGTGGGCCGGTGTACAAAGTATCCAATTTATTTCCTGTCTCATTTTTCACCCGCCCGACTTGTAAATAATAGGATTAATTGACTTATCGTAATGTAATTTTCTACGTTCTTTACTTACAATTAAATTATTTTTTGCATCTTGTTGAGCATTTTGTAACCTGTATTTAAATTCTAAAACAGAATTTTCAAAGTTGTACAATGGTTCTACATTATTTGTGAGACTGTTAGGCAACCTACACAATTGCCCAAACACTAACTCATAAGGTGTATACTTAGTCTCAGAATGTACAGTAGTATTGTACGAAAAACACCAATACTGTAGCCATGTACTCCAACATGATGGATGGTTATCGGTTTGAATTCGTAAATATGCACCTAAAACTTTATGTGAATTTTCTAATGATCCAATGCTTTGATGATGATAGGCTGTTGCAATAGTCTGTGTTATATTTAAAATATTGCATAATTCCGTCATTACTTTTGAAATAAATTTTGCACCCCTATCACTTGCTATTTCTTTCGGAATTCCATATCGTAAAATAAAGTTTTCCGCGAATGCTTTAGCAACTTCTATTGTGGTTTTAGATTTTAAAGGGTATGCTTCAACATATTTACTGAGCTCGCACTGTAATGTTAAAATATAAGTGTAGCCTAAATCATCCTTGTCTAATGGACCAACTACCTATGTCTAAGAAAATTTTCTCAAAAGATGAGGAAGCTGTAGATGTAATAGTTAATGGTTCTTTGTGAATTTTTGTATATTTTTGTTTTTGACACTTTGTACATTTTTCGACATAGCACCCAACGTCTTTTTCTAATGATGGCCAATAATAATATTTTTTGATATTATTAGTCATTCTCCTAATCCCTACATGTCCACTAGTGGGCAATAAATTAAAATCATTCTTAATTACTTTTTAGCATCGTTATCAATAATTTTTTGGACGTCCTTCACAATAAATATTCGAGGTAAATCAATCGATTTATTTTTAGAAATGTACTTAGCTATATATTCAATGAGCTCTTTATTTTTACACGTTTTCATAATGATTAATTCTTTTACATGTAATTCTTTGCACAATAATGCCATTTCATTCAATAAATCGTCTCACGAGTTTACTGATAAAGAAGATGAGCTTGCAAATAAATTATTTTTACGTTTACTAAAAACAAAAGTCCTATTCCTTGAAAAAAATAACGTACTATCATTTTTTAAAAATCTGCGCAGATTCCTTTCCGGTAAAATTATTAGTTCCACATCCGAATCACATTTTTTGAGCACCTCAGCGACTTTTGTTTGATCAGACCTATAGCCACTCGTCTCTGTAATGTTAGTCAAATCATTTAAATTATCCATTCTTCTCATTTGTCCTCTGGTCATCACGCTTATGAGGTAATTCCCATTTCTTTCAACTCATCCGAAGTTATAATAACTCTAGATAGCACGTCGGCAACCACATTTTCCTTTCCTCTAACGTATTTAATTACTTTAAAATCATATTCCTCTAATAAAAGACGAAATTTTGTTAAACGACTCGATGGGTTTGTCATGTTAAAAAGATAAAGTAAAGGCCTATGGCCAGTGCGTATTATAAACTTCTTACCATATAAATACAGTCTGAAATATTTAATAGACCAAACTATCGCCAAAAGTCCCTTCTCTATGGTTGCGTAATTTAATTCTGATTTATTTAATCCTCGACTAGCATATGCGACCGGTTTTCCGTTAGAATTACTTAATACACTGCCAATAACAAAACCCGAACTGTTTGTTTGTAAAATAAATTCATTTTCTTTTGAAAAATTAGGATAATCTAAGACAGGTGGACTCGAAAGTAACTTTTTGAGAGTTTCAAAAGCATGTTGACATTCCGTGGTCCATTCGAATTTAACCTGCTTCCTACATAATTTGTTTAACGGCAGAACTATTGCTGCAAAGTTACGAATAAATTTCCTGTAATAATTACTAAACAAAACGCTTGACGTCAACCACACCTGCCGGTGTCGGATACATTTCGATGACTCGAATCTTTTCTGGGTCAGGCAAAATACCTGAGGATGATATTACATGCCCTAAGTAAAGTATTTGTCGCTTTAGAAATTCACATTTAGACGGATTTAATTTTAAATTTACTTTGCGTAATCGTGAAAATATAGACATGAGATTTTTGTTATGTTCCGCCAGATTTCGTCCAAAAATAACCAAATCATCTAAATAAATAATGCATTTTCCATAATTTAGACCGGACATAGCAACTGTCATTAATATACTAAATGCAGATGGACTTATTTTAAGCCCCATCGGTAGCCTACACTTTTGGTACTGTCCTTTATCCGTCGTGAAAGCAGTATACTTTCTAGACTCTTCCGAAAGATTACATTGAAAATAACTACGACTTAAATCGCAGTGGCTGAAATAAAATGCACCAGATAAAGACTCTAATATATCTGTTATATTCGGGAGAGGAAATTTGTCATCCTGCACTCTCTCATTCAGCTGTCTATAGTCTATTACAACTCTCCATTGACGTTTACCACTTCTATCTAACTTTTTAGGCACTAACAGCAAGGGACTAGACCACTCACTGCTAGCTTTCTCTATAATACCTTCTCGCAACATATCATCAATTTGCCTATTAAGCTCTTGCTTCTGCATAAACGGGATTTTATACTGTTTACTATATACAGGCGTAACATGGTCTTTTAAATGATTAGACTGCTCGTAAACCTTTGTAACACTTAATTTGTCACCTGGTAAATGAAATATGTCCGAATATTTGGCACAAATTTGCTCAATTGACAACTGTTCCTCTTTATTTAAGTATGAACCTAGATTAAGTAATGAAAATAATGTCTGTATTCTCTCTACATTAACATCTGGGTTCTCGAAATGACAAAATTCATAATTTTCTAATTTATCGATCTCTAGCTCATTCAAACACAAACATACTTCCTTGTCAGTGGTGTTCAAAAGTCCTACTGGAATCATACCATTTTTCGGTCTAGCTAGAACACTAGCTAAAAAAATACCTTGATATACCTTGATAATTAATCCGCGTAGGCATATACCTAATAACCTCACATCTTGGTCCAATAACCAAATTATAGTTATAAAAATGTAAGGGTAATGAGACTCTACTTTCAAAACCCTTTAGAGATAAAGTAATAGTATCATAATCTATCACACCATAGTATCGTTGTATAAAATCTTGACATCATCATCACACAGCATTGTCTAATATAAATCAATAGCATCAATTAAGTCATTAGTCACCGATTTATCACCCGTCATTTTAGGTAAAAGGCTTACAGCCGTTTTTAAATTAAACTTTTCATCCGACATGGTTTCAGATAAACTTTGTTTATTTTTAGTATTGTTTTCAAATTTTTTATACAAACTCTTAGCTATTGAAATCTTTTTCTCAAAATTAATACCTTCTCTTAGGACCTAATTTAGAAATATAATCCTTACAATATTCTAGCTCTTTATAAATGTTTGATAATTCTAATTCAATACTCATAATCTAAAAAAAATAATAGTTTACCAACTAATCATGTTCATAAAAAAAATACTTTTTATAAAATAGAACGCTCATACCAAACAAAACGCAGTTTTATATTTTCGACTCTGGATCCTCTCGCTCCCTGGTATCTCTACGGCGACGGTAGCTGACCCGGGAAAGGACTCGCTCTAAGGCTTCGCTTCTCAATTGTTTCTGCATCCAGTTAATATGGCACCTCTTGTACAGGCATAAAAATCTGATGAAAACCGCTAACAGTAGACAGGCGCATATGATATGCAATAGAATATTGTTAGTCTTGATGTGCTCCGCCGTTGCTTGAGCGCTATTACTTCCTGCCGCAGTCTGGGCAACGATGACTTCCTCCTTAATTTGTGTTGAGCCCATTATCCAGAAAAAAAAGTCTCGGCAGAAATGTGGAAAAGACTTAAGATCTTCTTAGAGAGTAGCTATCCTGGCGTGGTCGCCATGTAGTGTTACGCTGTGTACTCTGCATGTGTAGGTTCGTTGAAGTTGAAGGTTGCAATTATGAGAGACAAATAACAGCACGTCCGATCGCTTTGATGTCCATATTTATTAATACAACTTACATACAACATATATTATAACTAAATATTATGCTGACCTATACGTTCAGTTTAGGCCGGCTACATACACACTATAACGAAGCTCCGTAACATCGTTGATTTACAGTTGGTAAATAGCAATTTTGCTTATTTTACAATTATAACATGAGTATTGAGATATAGGTAGGTACTCGTATGCTTGATATTTTCCTGACTTGGAGGGGCAAATTATCTTCAAAATGACACATCAAACATTAATTTTGATGGAGTACCTGTTAAGCAGGTGATTCAAAGCCAAAAATAGCTTATTTATAGAGATACATATAGTTTTATGTTTGCTTCTTTGTTAAAATATATAATAGCAAGAACTTTAGTAGTATTAAAATATACTTTGGAAAATCCAAAACTGCACGCCTCATAATCTTCATTTATCACAATAAAATGTATTATTTGGTAAGTAACTAATAAAGTATTAGTCTTACTAAGTAGTTTTCAATAAATCACATAGATAGCGCTAATTTCAAAAAGTACTAATGTGGGTTTCATGTCTTATACGCCATCTAGCGCTAATTTTAAGAAGTACTTCTATATTGATCTATAGAAATAGTTCTCATGAAAGGTATAGCGCTGGTTTTAGTGTCGCGTCGAGCGTAAATATTCAGTATTTTTTTGTTTATTTAATAACAATTAAACCACTTCGAATCAGACCGTGAAAAGAAATAGGGCTCTATTCGTAGTTATAATCAAATTAAAAAGGAAAAAAAAAAGACGATTAGTAAAGTATTTCGGTTGTTATCGTGTTAACATATATTACCTACAACAAACGGATGTCCAAGACAGAACTTTTTTAAATAGTTTTTTAACTAGTTTAAATAACCAAAATGGCATAAAAAATATCATGAGTGTCAAAAATTGTGTTTTTTCTTTATATGTGTGTGTATATATTGTTTTACAAGTGCAATATATGATAAATAGATACATTTTAAGTTTGAAAAATCAGTTGTTCTGTGTAAAACGAGAACAGTACCCACCTCAACGCTTCGCTTATGAGGCGTGCAATTACGATAATTTCTGTCTACTTCAATGAAACAATCATTAAAAACGAAGATTATTCCGAATTAGTAAAAGTATGAGCTGTACCTACAACACAAAAACAGAGATATCCATTTAATGGTGTAGCTACGAGTACCTATATGGAGGGGTGATATAAAGATATTATCATAAATAAATGTTATGTTAAATCATTGTTATACAGCAAAGCCGTAGGCGGCTGAATAACGTTTATTTAAATAAAGCTATTTCATTTAGCCTACGCATAATTCTTTTTTTCTGGATACGATCTAAAGACAAAGTAATCGTCAAGATGAATCATACGAGCTCAAACTCAATGGGGTTGCGCCGTTTCATTATAGAGTTCTTATGGCCACCTTCCAGCTCCATCATCAGATCAGCTACATGTCATCATAATATTGCATTGTGACGCGATATACGTATGCGTGTAAAATTTCAGCTCAATCGGAAACCGGGCAGGTGTCAAATTAAACTTGCAAGAATTAAACGGGACAAGTAAAATAAAAGCGTCGCCACGCTAACAGCCGATTTGACCCTCCCTCCGCATTAGATGTTTCACATCAATAATGAACAAAAAATTAAACACAAAGTGGAAAATGTGTTAAATGTATATTAATAATAGGCTAAGCTTAGAATAATAACGCTTAGAACCCGAGTAGGTCCAAACGGAGTGAAGCACTTTCAAGTTACCTTAAAAGGCTAACTGCGTTGCTCCTTTTGTCAGTGTCCATAATAAAGTGTCATTGTAAACATCTCACATAATTTTATTTAAAAATAACTCACTGCACCGTGAAAGAATGTCACAACGCGTCTCATAACCACAATAATGATATGAAGATTACATTTCACTCGTAAGTACTCTTTAATAATTAATAATTTTCAGTAATACATTCATCTAAACAGAAAATTAAATTGTAATCAAAATATTGCCAGCTTTAGTAAAAATATTTACCCCGAATCAAAAAAAAACTATTTAATTCTATTCGTTTTTAGATTTCCATCAGATTCAATTATTGCTGCGCGATGGATACAACCAATCCGACTTAATCGAAGCGAAGAATGTTAAAAACCAATTAGATACACAACAATATGTTCCGAGCATTTCGGTGACAAAGAAAAGTATACTACCTTATGATGGTACTACTTGGTATTACTATGGTATACACTTACTATGGTATTACTTGCTTATGATGGCAGACGAGCCACGGCCCACCTGATGGTAAGTGATAACCGTCGCTCATAGACTCAACTATACCGAGGGTATTGTCAAACCGCTACGCACCATTTCATTTCTCAGATATGAAATGAAAGAATAAACGGCTATCTTCTGCTACAGCCAAAACAGACTGACTGGCTTCATTCTTCTCTTCATTCACAGGAGACGGTAGAACCGACCCGTTCGGGTTTGATGAGCAAGTACTTTCACTTGGTACCCAGCCCTACCACCAGTAGCGCAATGTGTATCATTGTTTTCTTCCCTTAGTCACCTTGTACGACACCCGCGAGAAAGGATCGGGTGGTGACACTTGTATTCTTAGTCCGTCACCACACGAAAAAATAGTAATTTAAGTTCCATTACCTAAAGTTGCTTATTCATAAATTACAAATTTTGTCTAAGTTTCGTGTTTCTACTTACATCATCCATCCATCCATCAGTCTTTTAACGTCCACTGCTGGTCATAGGCCTCCCCAAGAATAATAGTGCAATATAGTGCCGTAATCGCCACGCTTGGCAGGCGGGTTGGCGATCGCAGTGGATGTTGTTATTACTATCTACTTACATATCCCGTCCTTTTTCCATACAAATCTACTATTTATTACAATTTTCTATCAGAAAATTATACACGAGATTTTGGTTTGGCAAAACTGGAATAGGGTGCCATTTTCCTCACTCTTTGGGGAAAATGTTTTTACTTGTATCATTACTTCATCGTGTGTGTGTGTGTGTGTGTGACGTTAAATGTAATTACGTGATGTTTACGCACACATTAATCGTTATGTTGCTTCAAATTTGAGCGGAATTATAAATTACACTATCGTTCTAAGCGTTATTATTCTAAGTGGCTAAGCATGTCAAATGCTAAAAATATATATAAAAATATCTAAATAAGAACAAAAAATATTAGTATTCTTTACACAACCCAGTTCAAACTCGTAACTTTGACAACAATAAAATGACTCAATTACCAATGTTATGTTTCTTCTTATAGACAAGCTGTCAGTGTCCTCGAACTCGTTTTATAACTTTCGTTGTAGGTAGGTTTTTATTTGAGGAATTTGTCTTGAAATTTGATATACTGAAGGGACAAAAATTGTATTTATACGAGTTTATTGTGATTTCGATTGAATCTTCTTTTTATGTCAATCTATTTATCGCTCGCTTTTGTTACTTATTTAGTTATAATGTTATTTAATAATTAATGATGCTAATGATAATAATGCTAATAATAATAATGCTAATAATAATAATCAAATCAAATCAAATATAATTTATTTCAGATTTTAGATCCATATTATATATTGACAAATTAAGTTAAATTAATTAATAAATTAAATTAAATTGTAAATTATAAATTACACTAAATGGTAGAATCAAAATCAAAATTAAATTAAACATAATACACACAACAATTATTATTATATTATTATATATCTTACATTATATTACTATATTACATTATGCTATAAGAATCCTAATGTGGTGACGCAGAATTGGACAGCTAAAGTTATCCGTAATAGCCTTCAGTATGCTGTTGCTACACGCACGTGTTCTACTCAGCAGTGAGGCAATCTTTTTCCGCATGATAGCCGCAAAGCCATCGGTGCGTGCTTCTGCGAACATGGTGGATGCACTACAGAACCGCGGGAGCCGCATCAGCACCCTAAAAGCATTGTTATACTGCACACGCAGAGCGTTGAGGGCTTTCTGAGTGTATGCCGTCCACAAGCTACTGCAGTAGAATGATTGGCAGTAGGCTTTAAAGAGTGTAATTTTTGCTTCGTATGAGCAAGATGCAAATCTACTGGACAGCATATTCGCTCTAACCGTCATAATGTTTATATATATTTTTAGCATTTGACATGCTTAGCACTATACATTAAACACAAAGTGAAAAATGTGAAATCGAAAATAACAGTCACGAGCAGGATTTGAACCTGCATCTCCTGGATACCGTCCAGATGCTTTGCCAATTCAGCCATCGTGACAATTGCTCCTGTCTGCTAATCTCGATAACACATTCATACTTAACGTCTTTGGGTGACGCCTGCGCCGTCTGTCGGAAGTATTTTCATACATTATACCGACTAGGTAAACTTAATTTTACAATTAAGATTTTTACCTAATAATGATGCAAACCCTATAAATAATTATATATCTTTTTAGCATTTGACATGCTTAGCACTATACATTAAACACAAAGTGAAAAATTCGTCCGTGTGGTGACGGACTAAGAATACAAGTGTCACCACCCCATTCTTTCCCACGGGTGTCGTATGAGGCGACTAAGGGAAGTAAGCAATTATCATACATTGCATGACTGGTGGTAGGTCTGGGTACTAAGTGGGAGTACTCACTTGGTATCGGGCCCGAGCGGGTTGGTACCACCATCTCTCGTGTGACTGGCCATGAAGCACATCGTTGCGTTTTGGCTGCAGCAGGAAATAGCCGTTTATATTTCATTTCATATCTGTGAAATGATTTGGTGAGCAGCGGTTTGACAATTCTCTCGGTATAGTCGAGTCCATGGGCGACGGTTACCATTTACCATCAGATGGATCGTGGCTCGTCTGCCACTACACGCAATAAAAAAATAAAAAATATGAAATCGAACATATCATTCACGAGCAGGATTTGAACCTGCATCTCCTGGATACCGTCCAGATGCCTTGCCAATTCAGCCATCGTGACAATTGCTCCTGACTGCTAATCTCGATAACACATTCATACTTAACGTCTTTGGGTGACGCCTGCGCCATCTGTCGGAAGTATTTTCATACATTATACCGACTAGGTAAACTTAATTTTACAATTAAGATTTTTACCTAATAATGATGCAAACCCTAATAATTAACACGAGCGCCTGAGGCCTTTCATGAGAAGCACCCGGCAAGAAACTCATGGGCCACTTTTTTAAATTGCCAATTTATTGCAATTTAATATAATCTTTATAACTATAATTACATTATATCATACAAAACAATTTTGAAAATTAATGAATGAGGAGCTCGAGCCCATTTTGTTTTGTCCTCAACATAATCCGAAACAGTGTAATAACCTTGATTACAAAGTCTAATTTTTATGGCTTTCTTAAACTTATTTAGAGGCATGTTTCGGACATTTTCAGGAATCTTATTGTAAAAGCATATACATTGCCCCATAAAAGATCTACTAATTCTGTGGAGACGAGTACTGTGTGCAATAAGATTGCCTTTGTTCCTAGTATTAATGTGATGAACATCGCTATACTTATCAAAACTTCCGATGTTTTTCTTGACATACAACAGATTTTCGTATATAAATTGAGACACAACAGTTACAATATTTATTTCTTTGAATTTCTGTCTAAGGGAAACTCTCGGGCCCAGATTATAGATTGCACGAACAGCCCTTTTCTGAAGTACAAATATGGAATTTAAATCAGCGGAACATCCCCATAGCAGTATGACATAGGACATAATACTATGAAAATAACTGAAATAAACTATTCTAGCCGTTTCAACATCAGTCAATAATCTAATTTTTTTTTCCGCCGCTGAGCTTAACCTACCTGACAATTTTACTAATATGGGGGCATTGGAGTTTGTTATCTATGATACCTAGGAAAACCGTGGACTCCACAAGGTCCAGTTCAACGCCATTCATTTGTACATTGGTTTCTACATGCCTTACATTGGGTGTAGTAAATTTTATGCATTTAGTTTTATTTTCACTTAAAACTAGGTTATTAGTATTGAACCAATGAACAACTTTAGATAGTGCGTTGTTCACATCGTCATAATTAAGCAGTTCTTAGTTTAAATAATAAAGATGTATCATCTGCGAACAACACAATACTTCGATTATGTCCTACGTAGTATGGTAGGTCATTAATATAGACTAGAAACAGAAATGGCCCCAAAATGGACCCCTGTGGCACACCCATTGTCATGACAGACCCAAGCGATAACGTACCATTAACATTGAACCTTTGAATTCTATTGCTCAAATAAGAAGTCAAAAGCTCGAGAGCCCTGTTCCTGATTCCGTAATGGTATAACTTTTTACTGGCCGTGTGGGGGCCGGCATTAGAATTGTTCCACCCCTCACTACCCACGGGAGTCGTAAGAGCCGAATGAGGGAATGCCGGGGGAGTGGGCAGCAGCACTCCCTTGAGTATTAACAACATCCACTGCGATCGCCAACCCGCCTGCCAAGCGTGGCGATTACGGCATTATCCCCCATGACAGGACTGCTCACTGTGGCGTTCTCTTGGGGAGGCCCATGTCCAGCAGTGGACGTTGAGAGGCTGATGTATGTATGTATATGTATAACTTTTTAATGAGGGTCTCGTGATGTACACAGTCAAATGCCTTAGACAAATCGCAAAATACGCCTAACGCATCATGCGAATCTTTCCAGGCACTAAATATGGTTTTTAACAATTCTATACCTGCATCAGTAGTAGAACGATCCTTTGTGAAGCCGAACTGGTTTTTATGGAAAATTTTATGATTGTCAAAATGATTAATCATTTGTTTGAGAATAAGCTTCTCAAATACTTTACTTAGTGTCGGTAGTACAGAAATTGGACGAAAATTATTAAGTTCTGAGGTACTACCCGATTTAAACAAAGGAATTACTCTACTAAACTTCAAGAGGTCGGGGAATACACCATTAACAAAACAACCTTTAAAAACAGATGTCAATTGGGGAGCAATAATATGAATGATTGAGTTAACTAACTTAACAGATATACCCCATAAATCCGCAGTTTTTTTAATATTGAGACTTAAAGTTATTTATAACACTGTTTACATTGACATCCGAAAATTTAAAGGAAGTATTACATATCGGAACACATTGCCTAAGGAG
Organism: Leucoma salicis; assembly: GCA_948253155.1. Lineage (NCBI taxonomy): Eukaryota > Metazoa > Arthropoda > Insecta > Lepidoptera > Erebidae > Leucoma > Leucoma salicis. Next base: position 11,262,396 of record OX411818.1, read on the forward strand.
CGATTCGGCTGCAGTAGGAGACAACGTCAGATGTTTTGTTGTTAAAACAGGAGTATTAGTAAAATAATTTTCAAATGCCGTTGCCACTTCTCGATTCGCTCTTACATTTTTGTCATCTATTTTCAAGTTAAAGTCCCTCTTGCGCACTGTTTCTCGACCGGTTTCATTGTTTATCTTCCAAGTCATTTTAATAATATCGCCGGATTCTTTGATTTTATTTTTCAAATATAGTGATTTAGCACAGTAACAGGCTCGTTTGAACGTTTTGGATTATTTTTTTACATATTCTAAAAATATTGGGTTATGATTATATGATTTTTCGTTATAAAGTTCATATAACCTCAGTCTGCTTTTATAAATACCACAGGTTGCCCATTCACTAAAGCCCGCGCGAGCACCAATAGTTACAGTTTTAGGTTTAAACTGCTTGTTGAATTCATTATTGATCAACTGGAATAGAGCAGTATACAAATCGTTAGGGTTGTCATGAAAAGGAAACCGCGGTACTTTCTCAGATAGATTACATTTAAAAAGCTCTAAGCGGCTAGAATTCATTGGAACAAAAGTAACTTTTTCTTTATGGACCCTACTAGTTCCAGGAAATAACCAGTTGTCCACAATGATCAGATTCTAGTTTATTTATGATAGATTTATTGATTGGTTTTGCATTTGTAAATATATTATCTATACAAGTTGCGCTCAAAGAAGTAATCCTAGTAGGTTCCAAAAAAACATTGTACATGTTATAAGATTTCATAATAGTTATAAATTTTTGAGTGATAGTACTATTTTCAAGTAAATTTATATTAAAATCTCCACAGATCACAATTGTTTTATTTGAACTAGAGGTTTTAAATAAAATGTCCTCTAAGTGTCTTTCAAAATCATCATATGGTGAACATGGGGGTCTATAAATGTCGCATCTAGCCTACCTAGCTGGTGGTAGAAACCTAACACATCTAGGCAGTGACCATGCGGTCGCTTTACGGGTGTAGATTGAGAAGAAAACTACAACAAAACGGTATAACTAACACCGTATATTATAGGAACCACTAGTAATTAACATAATATATACACTAAAATCTCGAGGTGTAGGTTCTAGGCACAAGATGAGGTGAAATAGCCGAACGATCTATGGCTACTCAACTTAGGTGTCAGTGACCGATGCGTAGTAAGAGGACGGCAGCGGGCACGCCGCGGTATATTAATGGCCGCGCGGAGTGAGGTTTGAGGTCCGGGCGTTGTATGCGTAGGAGGGCTTTGCTGGCGCGACGTATGACGTCACATAAACACATGCGACAATGATCTGCTCAGACTCAATACAAGCAATTTCAATAACCCGTTCAACAGAGAGGCTGACTATATCATTACGTACTTTATATTTCATTTTATTATCTATAATAATTAGGGCACCACCCTGTATACTAATGTCTCTGTTGAATGAGCAAGCAACCTGGTGATTGGGAAAATTGAACATGTATTGATTATTTTTCAGCCAATTTTCTGTAATACAAAGAATATCTACATCACAATCATTAATAAATAATTCTATTTCCAATTCTTTACCAAGGATACCTTGAATATGCTGATGTACCAGGTTGATTGGCTTTAATTTCTTATTATTACTAGGGCAAGAGGGTGTCTCTTTTGTCTTTATTAAATTATAATTACTTGATAAACTATTTTTTAAGCAAGAGGTTATATCTTTTGTCTCGTATTGTAATTTAAATTAGTATATGAAATGTCATTATTTTTATTACTATAAATAATAATAATAATAATAATATTTTTTATTTAGAAATGAGATTGTAGGTTTACAACTGGTTAGGTCAGATAATTTAATTTAGGTGACAATACAGTATCTACAATAATAATGGGTGGACTACTGCCCTCATAAATAGGCTACAGAGTAGCCTGTGTTAAGGAAGACAGTGCCGATCCCCTATCGAAATATTAGCATTATTGTACGTATTGTTTTTACAGTGCAGGACAAATAAAGAGAGAAAAAGTAATAAGCAAAACATTTCCTCGTATCGATTAGTGTGTGTGTGTGTGTATGCGCGCGCGCGCGCACGCGCCTGTGTGTGTGTGTGTGTGTGTGTGTGTGTGTGTGTGTGTATGCGCGTGTGTGTGTGTGTGTATGTGTGTGTGTGTGTGTGTGTGGGTGTGTGTTCGTAGGTATTTAGGTTAGGAATGATTCAGTTTCGTCATAATCTAGTTGTAATAAAAAGTTCTTAATTGCCTTTTTGCAATGAAAGTGAAATAGCCCATAGACTGGGCATGTTGCGTTTATTTTATTATAGATAAAAGGACCGAGGTAGACAGCAAACCTTTTAATGAAAGAGGTGCGTGCAGGTGGCAATGTGCATACTTTATCTTTTCGTCGTTTTATGATTGTCTTAAAAGGTGTACGATGATGTTGTAGGAGAACTAAATTTAGAATATAAAGTTGCCTTATATTGAGCACATTGCACGCCTTATACAACTCATTTGTAGGAAATAATACTGATCTAAATGTTGCCACTTTAAGTATGGCTCGATGAGCTACTTCAAGTGGCTTCATAATGGTTTTTGCAGCACCTCCCCAGCTGGAGATACAGTAAGTAATGACTGAGTGACATAATGCATAATATACATTTCAGATTGTAAACGGATTAGCAACGTGTCTTAGGGTTTTAAAGATATAAATTAGCTTCCGAACGCGTCCTAAAAGGGTGTTGATGTGGTGTTTAAAGTTTAGATTTTGATCCAATACTAAACCAAGATACTTTATCTGATTTACTTGAGTTAATGATGAGCATTGGCAAGAAATGTTTGCGTTTGATAAACAAAAATGAGCTATGATGGTAAGTGGTAATTTTGGTTGAGTTGTTTTGCTAAGTGAGTGAGACATAAATTTTGTTTTGGATATGTTGAGTGTCAGAAGGTGTGAAGATAGCCAATTCAGGACAAAATTGAAACCATTTTGTGCGATTATTTGTAGTTCCGACCAAGACTTAGCAAAGAAGGTGATAGCGGTATCATCGGCGAAGGATAAAATTTTTGCGTTAGCCATATTTAGGTTGCAGAGGTCGTTGATAAACACGAGAAATAACGTAGGGCCTAAAATACTCCCCTGTGGGACACCATACTCTATTTTAAGTACGTCACTGTTAATATTTACAATTTGTTGCCATAGAAAGGCAACAAATTGTGAGCGATCCGTGAGATAACTTCTGAATAACTCGAGAGAGGGACCCCTAACTCCAATGTTTTCTAACTTAGAAGGGTAGAGACAGGCACTGTATCAAAGGCCTTCTCGAGATCCAAAAATGTAGTTAAAACCTTGTTATTTACATTTAAATTTTCTACTGTGTAGTCCAGTAAATCGTTGACTGCGTTTACAGTAGAAACTCCTTTGCGGAAGCCAAATTGCTGGGAAGAAAGCAGTTTAAACCGTTCCAAATATCTCCACCACCAATCTCCTGTTCATGAGTCATTCAAGTATCTTTGACAAAGCAGTCAGAACTGCTATAGGGCGATAGTTACTTGGCAAACTGCTATCGCCACCCTTATGGACGGGATAGATAATAGCTTTTTTAAAAAAAGTAGGAAATATAGCCTTTTCAAAGCATTTGTTAAAGATACCACTTAATACAGGAGCTAGGATCAGAGAATATCTTTTCAAAAATGTTGGAGACAGACCATCCCAACCGATAGCAGCATTTATTCTTAGCGAGTTTATAATTGAACAAATTTCTTGTGGATCTGTTTGCTCTAGAACAAAGGAATTATAAGTATTGTTAGTTTGTAAGAGATTTGGATATATTGGACTGTATCCGGTTGCGATGTTATCCGCTAGTTTCTTTCCAATATTTACAAAATATTGATTTTCATCATTGCAAGACTCTTGGGGTGAAGAGGAGTTAGACAGTAATGGACTACTGGAACATTTAGATTTATTAGTGTTAGTTATATTCTTTATAGTATCCCAAAGTTTTTTGGGGTTATGACTAACCCTATTTAACTCATTCGTATCAAACTGTCTCTTTGCTCTCTTTAAAACCTTTGTGCAGAAATTTCTATAACGTTTGTAGGTAATGGCGAGTACAGAATTATCTGGTGATTGTTTAAATTTTTTATGGAGTAAATCTCGGTTTCGTATACAACGCAGGAGACCCGGAGTTATCCACGTTTAAGTATTGTTTTCTTTGCGGAGATTTGAACTAATGAGCTATAATTTGTTAGTGCGGATTGAGTTATGATTAAGAAAGAATCTATAGCATCATTCGGGTTTGGAATAGACGCTAGGGGAGAAAAGTCTACACTTTGCATATATATGTCGAGAGCACCATAATCTATCCTTAAAGTAGTTTTAGGAGGCAAAGACTTTATTTTATGTTTCCTGATACAAAATAGAGATGGACAATGGTCCGTTATCGTTAATTCATACAATAGAGTAATTGTTTTAGACTTTGTTCGTAACATTATATGGTCTAAACAGTTATTACATCTCGTAGGTTGAGTATGCGCAGGTAAAAATCCATGAAATGCCATACTAGTAAGATATGTCTGAGCTCGTGTATCTGAAGTCTCAGATTTAATGTCGATATTAAAATCACCTGTTATAATTATCGACTTATAGTTGGAAATGGATGTCAATATTGTGTTAAGTGCATTAAGAAATGTGTGAATGTTATCCATTGATGGTGAACGGTATAAACAAAGTACTGCCATATCAGAGGTCAGCTTTATAAGTAAGCCTGAAGCCGAATCGTTGAAATCAGGCTCTTCACAATTAGCATACAGCGCAGATTTAACATAAACTACTACGCCGTCACTTTGATTTATATGTTTGATGGTTTTATATGCAACGTAGTTTGGTATTAGAGGAATATAAGAGTTGGTGCTGCACGGTAACCAGCATTCTGTTAAAACTAAAATGTCACACTCTAGGTTGAGACGATGCAGTAAAGTTTGCAGGTCCAGCTAATTTATATTTATGGAACGTATGTTTTGTGTCAAAATCTTTATATATTTATTCGGTTCTTTTAAATATGTCTTGGTGTTTTCCGGAGTGCAAGTATGGGTTTCCGATATAGAAAAGTGGTCAACTGTTTCAATAAAATCATTAATATTAGCCATTTATTATAAAGTTAATCGAGCTATTCTTGATATAAGGCTGTTGATTATTGTTTATGTAAGGATAGATCAAATATAATGACTCGGTGAAAAAATCTTCTAGGGAAAGAGCTTTAAGTGTACTATGTAATGTACTTATGTTTTTTAGGATTAGGAGTTTGATTTATTTGAATAATATATAAATTTGTGTGTAGTGTAATATTTGTAACATAATATCTTTAAAATAAAGTATATAATTAAGTAACTACTCTAAGAATAAAGTAACTACTATGAATACATAACACATTTCAATGACATATATGAATACGTCATCCATCCATCCATCAGCCTTTCAACGTCCACTGCTGGACATAGGCCTACCCAAGAGAACGCCACAACGAGCGGTCCCGTCATGGGGGATCATGCCGTAATCGCCAAGCTTGGCAGGCGGGTTGGAGATCGCAGTTGATGTTGTTAATACTCGAGAGAGTGCTGCTGCCCACTCCCCCGGATTCCCTCAGTCGGCTCTTACGACTCCCGTGGGTAGAGGGGTGGGACATTTCTAAAGCCGGCCCCACGCGGCATTTGAATACATAACACACTTCAATCACAAAATCTGCGTCAGCAAGCTCCATTTGTACATAGTACACTTAACTTGTTTGTCTAAACAAGTTGTACAAAAAGTATTTGTGTCGTGCGGATAGCCATCCAACATGATCTAATTCTAAAACATGCTTTTATCTATACAAATAAATAAATATTTAGATATTTTTATATATATTTTTAGCATTTGACATGCTTAGCACTATACATTAATCACAAAGTGAAAAATGTGAAATCGAAAATAACAGTCACGAGCAGGATTTGAACCTGCATCTCCTGGATACCGTCCAGATGCTTTGTCAATTCAGCCATCGTGACAATTGCTCCTGACTGCTAATTTCGATAACATATTCAAGGTAAACTTAATTTTACAATTAAGGTTGTAAATAGTTTACAATGTATGTTTAGTACAATGTATGAAAATACTTCCGACAGATGGCGCAGGCGTCACCCAAAGACGTTAAGTGTGAATGTGTTATCGAAATTAGCAGTCAGGAGCAATTGTCACGATGGCTGAATTGGCAAAGCATCTGGATGGTATCCAGGAGATGCAGGTGTAGCCTTAGCTGCAGAGCCTTATTGCGTTCCTGGCCGCCCTCATTGGGCGGGCAGCCGCGATGGCTCCGTGGCAATCGTCAGCTCCAAGGCGCTGCGTTCTCCGCCCCTCTTGATCAGAGACAGGGGCACGGGATACGTAGCAGCCGACTGTGGGGGAGTTACGCTGTACGGCGTGTACTTCTCCCCCAACCGGAGTCTGGCTGATTTCGAGGTCTGGCTTAACAGCCTGGAGACCTCGATACAGCGACTGGCACCTAGCCACGTCTTAGTCGTGGGGAACTTCAACGCTAAATCCACGGCATGGGGATCCCCTGTGACGGACGCCCGTGGAGCGGCGGTGGTAGAGTGGGCGGTGTCGACGGGCTTCTGTTTGCTAAACAGAGGCGCCGTCAAAACGTGCGTGCGGCGACGGGGCGGGTCGATAGTGAACCTTTCGTTCGCTAGCCCCGACGTTGCAGCACGAGTGAGGAACTGGCGTGTCCTGGAGGAGGTTGAGACCTTGTCTGATCATCGGTACATCCAGATTGAGGTCCCCCGTCCCTTCAGGGCTCCAGTATGGGTCACACGGCGCGCAGGACTCCTGCGTTCCCACGGTGGGCTGTGGGCAGGCTGGATAGGGACCTATTGGTGGAGACAGCTATCGTTCAATCGTGGCTGTCCTCACCAGCCCTGACCGAGGGGTTGGACGTTGAGGCTGGCCGATTTCGCGCTGCGATTACGCAGGTTTGCGACTCGGCCATGCCCTGAGCGCGACGTCTTCCTCCAAGGAAGGGGCTCTACTGGTGGTCCCAGGAGCTTGCGGACCTCCGTGCGGCGTGCATTCGTGCCCGGAGGTCCTACACCCGCAGTCAGCGGCGCAACTGCGATGGGGAGCGGGAGGGCCACCTGTATGAGGCGTACCGCACTTCGCGGGCCGCGTTCAAGTTGGCCATCTGCCGCGCCAAAACCGAGAAAAGGCAGGAGATGCTGGATGGTCTCAACCGTGACCCCTGGGGTCGCCCGTACCGTGCGGCGCTAAACAAGCTCCGCATTCAGATCATCACGGAGACACTTCAGCCCAACCTCCTCACCGAGGTGGTCGAGGGCCTATTCCCACGACGGGCGGAGCACACGCCCCCGGTCATGGCATCGCCAGGTAGTGACCAGGAGGCCGACCTCAATGTACCGCCCGTCACTGCGTCGGAAATGGGGGCGGCTGTCTCGCGGATTCGTTCGAAGAACACCGTCCCCGGCCCGGACGGGATACCCACCTGGGTGCTTGCCCTGGCTCTCCACCACTTGGAGCCCCGCCTCAGGGGACTGTTCGACGCGTACCTGGCTTCCGGACGGCTCCCTGACTGATGGAATGAGGGGAGGCTGGTACTCCTGCTGAAGCCGGGGCGAATGCCAGATTCGGTCGGGGCTTTCAGGCCCATCGTGCTGCTGGACGAGGCGGGTAAGCTGCTGGAGAAAATCCTTGCTGCCCGCATCGTCCAACACCTGCGCGACGTCGGACCCGACTTGTCGGACGCCCAGTTCAGTTTTCGAGCCAGTCGTTCGACGGTCGGCGCGATCATGCGCCTGAGGGCCGCGGCCGCGGTGGTCGTCGCCGGCGGTGGAGTGCTGTTGGCAGTATCGCTCGACATTGCCAACGCATTCAACAGTCTGCCATGCAGCTGCATCAGGGAGGCGCTCCAGTATCACGGGGTGCCTGCATACCTGAGGCGGCTGGTAGCGGACTATCTTGAGGGCCGCAGCGTTCTCTATGAGAGCCGCATAGGGGACGTTGTCAGGAAACCCATGTCGTGCGGTTTCCCACAGGGTTTGGTCCTAGGACCGCTCCTGCGGGACGTCGGTTACGACTGGGTGCTACGCTGTCGGCTCCCCCCCGGGCTGGTGGTCATGAGTATTTGCGCCTAATGCCGCTCTAGCTGAGGCTGCGGTTGGATGGACCGGGGAACGTCCGCCACCCGCAAGGCCTCCCGCGAAGGAAGCGACGCACCCGCACACCAAAAAATGATAAATTGTAAACAAATACGCAAATAATTTCGGAAATTCAGAGGTGTGTGGTATCTGGACTTGGACTGGGGATCAAACCCGATATTACCATTGTCTTAGCTGTGCTTGGTTATACTGCTAGCCTATCACTGCTAATACTATAATTGTTTAAGGCAGGGGCTCCCAATCTTTTTCAGTCCGCGGCGCACATACATGTTTACTATTTTGTCTCGGAGCCCTAACCTATCTAGCAGGTCGAAATAGATAGGTAAAATGATAATAGTTAGTTAGATATGCACAAAAATAAAACATCCACAATCTAGATTTATAAAAATATAAAACTAACACAGAAAACATTCAAAAGGTCACTAAGTCTTTAAGTTGTAGTTTCGCTTCACGGCGCATTCCGCGGCGCACACTTTGGGAACCCCTGGTTTAAGGTGTTGCGTTTCCCATACAAAACCGTTTTGAAATACCTGATCTTCAGCTTTTCATTAAATGCATATGAAAGAATATATACGTTACCTATAACAAATTACTAATTTTGTAAAGATTTTATCTGTCAATATCTGTGTATCTGTCTATGTGTTCCAGCTGGAACAGGAACTGGCAGCAGGAACGGCTGGACCGATTTCGATGGGAATCACTGGCAGATAGATGTTATTATAAGGAGTAGCTTGGCTACTTTTATTACGGAAAAATAATTAGAGTCCCACTAAAAAAATATCTAAATTCTACGCGTACGAAGTCGCGGATAGCAGCTAGCAGATAATATATAACACCTAAACGCAGATAGCATTAGGTATTACACAAGAAACAAGAGCATCGCAAAGGTCTTTTCTGCTCATACTTAAAACAACTAACTTCGTGAGGGGAGGGCCCATGGTCGCTGACAAATTATTCCATTTCTTTGCTGTACGTATTAACAATAATGATCTTACATTTATTTCAAAGGTATCAGATGTCTAGGACACATTACTTTGCAAAGATCATTTATAAATTGTACTGTTGACTGTTGAATGGGATGTTGACTGCCATCTTTTCACGGCAGATGCCGTACTATCGACATGGCCATTGAAACCTAACATTTGCATACAATTTGTATCCTGTAATTTGGTAAATTGCACGCCTCATAAGAGAAGCGTTGAGGTGGGTTCTACTCCCGCTTTACACGGAACAACTGATTTTTCAAACTTAAAATGTCTCTAAGTATTTATCATTTATTGCACTTGTAAAATAATATCTACACACACATATAAAGAACAAACACTATTTTTAACACTCATGATATTTTTGATGCCATTTTTGTTATTTAAACTAGTTAAAAAACTGTTTGAAAAAAATCTGGCTTGGACGTCCGTGAGTTGTAAGTAATGTAGGTATGTTAACACGATAACGACCAAAATACTTTACTAATCGAGTCTTTTTTTTTTCGTTTACGAATTATTATGACTAGGAATAGAGCCCTATTACTTTTCACGGTCTGATTCGATGTAGTTTAATTGTTATTAAATAAACAAAAAAATACTGAATATTTACGCTCGTTGCGACACTAAAACCAGCGCCTTTCATGAGAACTACCTTTTTACGTAGGCATAGCCACCGGTGGTTTTACTATCGTCAACAGAACGCCGTTCGCCCGGCCGGTACATTGTTTTTTGATAAAAGAAAGTACTTACCTTTGCTTGACGAACTGTTGATATTTGTCAAGTATAATAACTATTTTATCCATAACAATAATTAAAAACACTAAACACACGTAAATAATAACACACCAACGTTATAAAACACGAAAAAATCATATTTTACATTCCACAATTTTTACGACACTGAAATAGCGGCGCGGGGGCACTTTTTTTTTGCGTGGCCTTTGCATGAGCGCGGCCCGGAACTGAGAGGTAGACCAATATAGAAGTACTTCTTAAAATTAGCGCTAGACAGCGTATAAGACATGAAACCCACATTAGTACTTTTTGGAATTAGCGCTATCTATGTGATTTATTGAAAACTACTTAGTAAGACCAATACATTATTAGTTACTTATCAAAAAGAATAAATTTTATTATGAACAATGAAGATTATGAAACGTGCCGTTTTGGATTTTCCAAAGTATTTTTAATTTTCTTGTAATATGCATGTGTGTGCTGTACTAAAATAACAAATTCCCAAAGGTCTAAACATAAAAAAGCGGGAAAAGTCGCAAAAACTTTGTGTCTACACAGCATAGTGTTTTTCAATTCTTTGATAATCCAGGTACCTACTACATCAGGTAAACCTATCTACATTTTAAAAATATCATTGATCAAACGGATTTAAACACAAAAGATAGCTGACAATTCTCAGGCAAACAAAGCAACTATAATTTGACAGTGGCCATCTCGCCGAAAGCGGCATCTGCGCTCAGCTGTGATGGGGATCCATGAGTAACCGTGGATCCCCATGACATGAAATGATAAGAAATAAATCTGGAATTTAACGGAACAATACTTATATAGTCAGCTAATTTTCTACTTTAATGTTCATAGTATTAGCAAGCAGCCAATTTATTACAATAATACTTTACAATGCTCAAATTTAAAAATAACTGAAACAAAATGCCAATAATTGATGATTAATTAGTGCATTAAATGCTAATAAGATGTTGAATGGAACCACGGAACGGGGTGGACTGTCCCTACAGTCTTCACCCGTGAAGGCCACTACATCACCCATCAGAGCTTCACCAAGCCCTGTTCGGGCGCCACCATCTCCTCTTAAATCCTCTTTTGCAAGTGGTAGAAGGTCTCCGAGGAGATGCCAGTTTGCAGCTCCTATAGAGGATGCAAGGGATAAATGTGGGACATCCTGGTTGTGTCGCCGTGGTGCAGGCATCGGTGAAGAGTCCGACTCTGAGAGATCACCAGGACCGAGCGCACCTGTATCGCAGTCCTGCGGAGATGATTCAGCTCCACCTCCGAAAAACTGTTTCCGGCTGGTAATGTTAGGGTAAGTACCTATTCTTTTTGAAATTAGAAGTACATTTTTTATATTTGTTTACAGCCCCCGAGAAGTGCACTGTTTTACATTTTTTAATTATTATTGAAAGGCATTCTATAGACGCTAGCAACACCAGAGGTATCACTCGCGCTTCGGCATTTCCAAGAAAACGGATAGGAAGGATAATAAGGATTGGGAGGGGGTTAATGCCTCTAGCGCTCTCTCTTACCATACGAAACACAACCCCGATCGAGCCGGCCCACGAAGTACAGAAAATGAGTAGGTACTCTTTTTCTGTACGCCATGGTCCGAACCATTCGGTCAGCAGTGACGGTTGACTCGAAGTTACAGTTTGAGGCCCCGTACACTTTGACGTCATGACGTAGTTGAAGGCGACATGACCTTTTTGCCTTGCGGCATCTCCACTCTTTTTCCGTACTCCGTGAGCCGGCCCATTCAGGCTGGTATTAGCAATCTATAAAAAAAACAATAGATAGACTAAGTACTTTAAAATTAAACTTACTCAATATTATAGATTTAGGTAGCTATGTACCTAAAGAAAAAGAGAACTTTTGTGCGAGCGGGATACGAACCTGCGTCCCTTGCAATCCGGGGAAGGGCTCTAACCGCTAAGCCATCGTACTGACGCACTGACCGATGGCCATTCCCAATCTCCACATCACATTTGTCTTTACGGTCGCACTAAAGTTCTCTTTTACCACATTCACAAATAATTTGTTGCTAAAAAGCTGAGTATGTCAAGTGCTAAAAATACAGATCAAAATATCTAAAATTAAATCCAAACGTATTATAATATTTACGAGCAGCACGCATTAAATTAAACGCGTACTATATGCACAAGATTAGTTTCGTTCATAGCGCTCGTAATGAATATTATATTACTAACTATCACACGATAGGATGATTTTATGGTGATTTTGTCATATGAGATATCGGTGTATGGCGTATGCGAAACTCTATACATAATATTAGGGGTATGGTTTATATACATATATTTTAGTATGAAATTACCATTTATTTATTTATTTTATTTCGTAATGAAATGCTTACTACCTTATCCTTAGTAATATTATGAATGTTAAAGATAGTTGTTAGTTTGTTATTTTACAACTACTGAACGAATCATGATGAAATTTTGCACAAATAAAGTCTGGAGCCCAAAAAAGGATATAGGCTACTTTTCATCCCGGAGATAGTTGGGTTTCCGTGGGCTAGCTATATTTTCACATAGGTACACATATATGTAGGTACTTACCGTATATAAATTTTAAAGTCGCGGGCAGAATGAATTACCTACTTTTGAAATACTTACTTAAATGTAATATATTTAATACTAACCTTTACCCGCAGCTCCGCCGCACACATAAGCTAATTTTTAGGTTATATCTCAAGTTGCCGATATGGTAGCGGAATAAAATATATACCAGGATTTAAGTCTAATCAAGACCTATCAAACGAAAAGTTTAATCAAAACCCGTCTAGTAGTTTGTGATGCCCGAACAAACGAACAGACTGATTTGGGTTCAGGGACACCTACATAGCTTTTTTTTGATAAGGTGGGAAAAATGTATCTAATCGCACACCCCGTCGTACAGGGCAACGAAAAGGGTAGTCTGGGGCCATCACCCAATAAATAAACCCGCCGTGCCGTCACTCCGCCTGTATTTTCCGGCTCCGCCGCAGGCATAAGCTAGATTTTAGCTTATATCTCAGGTTTTCGATATAGTAGCGAGATAAAATGTATACCAGCTGTTAAGTTTAGTCAAGAGCTATTACACAGAAAAAGTTGCATCAAAATTTGTTCAGTAGTTGTTGCGTGATGCGCGAACAAACAAACTGATAAACAGACCACAGACAAAACATCTAAAAAAAAATGTTTTTGTGTTCATGCACGCCTATATAGCCTGTGGGCCTAGCCAAGTTGCATTCTATGATCGCTACCGCTAATAGAAAACTATTTAAATGTATGGGAATTTGACATCATTAACCATAGATAAAGAACTTATATTTATCTAAGTCTTTAACAATATCTATAACTCTAAGTCACGTGACTTAACGTTAGAGATGTCAAATTTCCATACATTTTGATAGTTTTCTATCAGCGTTAGCAATCATAGAATGCAACTTGGTTAGACCCACAGATACATTATTTTTTTCTCAAATATCTTAAATGTACAGACATAGCTGTTATAGCTTTATGATAGTATAGATAGATATAGATTTACTAGTAGACTAGGCCACGCGTTACTATGGCACACATAATAAGTTCGCTAATTTAATGTTTTTCGTAAATAAAAAATAATAATTATTATTATTATTCTCTTTATTTATTTTCTTACATATTTCATATTTTTTTAAATACATTATAAAAATACATAAACTCACACACAATCACTACTATAAAAACACAAACAAAAAATAAACACAACAGAATATAATTAATTTAAAAATATATAAAATAGTGGGCCACCGACATCGGGTGCAGGGACCAAGCTGCCGGTGGTTAAGGCTCCAGAGAAAGGAACCTCCTCACAATACGTGCCGTGTCGAGGAGTACTGCATTTTGCATCAAGCCCTTAATCCAGCTATCTAACGAGAGTCTCTTTAGATGTTGATCGAGACTCTTGGCGATCAGTCCGGTAACCGATATGACTATCGGAACAATAATTGTCGAATCAACATCCCACATGTCGGTAATCTCGTGAGCTAAATCCAAATATTTCATTTGTTTTTCTTTTTCAGCTTTCACGAGATTCTCGTCATGCGGAACAGTGACATCAACAATTAGTGCACGGCGCTCTGATCGGTCTATCACTACTATATCAGGCTTGTTAGCAACAATAGTCCTGTCAGTAATGACAGACCGATCCCAGTACAACGTGGCGCGGTAATTTTTGAGCACATATTTATAGGCCGGCACTTCTGTTTCCACCAGATTGTTTTTAAGAGCAAGTTGCTGATGGATAATCCTGGCTACTTGGTTATGTCTGTGAAAATAATCGCCGTTGGCAAGACGGGTACAACCAGAAACAATAATATATGCCTGAGGGATTCTCAGGGTCGGTGACATGCCCGACAGATGTCAACCGTACCATCTTTCAGGATATATTTCCGGTAATTATTCGTCATGACAACTTCGTTCATTATCGCAAAGACAAAACCTTCAGTTTCTCCGAAGAGATCACTGAATTGTAGCCAGGAGACTGATGCTGAATGGTTAACATTAGGCCAATGTTAGGCCCGATAAAAACGTCCATGCAGCTCCTTGCTCCTCCATACCTCCCAACGGTCCTTAATACTGAGTACCGTAGGTTTGTGCCAATTCTCTTTTGACAAACCGAGCGAAGTATATCCCTGGTCCACTTTAACTACATCACGATGCACATCCGTGTCTGTATTGAGAAAGTATTCTCGAAGGTTGCATACCTCGGTATGCAGTTAAAAGTGTACGAACCTTCCTATCAAGAGCATCTAGCTCAGATTGAGTCCCAAATGGACTCAATCTGAGCTAGTACGCCAAAGGAATACATCAAGATTATTTTTATTTATAAAGACTAGCAGACCCGGCCACGCGCTGCTATGGCACATATTTACAATTCAATAAAAAAACCTATCTAACTCCCCTATCCCTCAAGCTTGACCAAACCTGGACAGTGAGGAAAAATTTCATTAAAATCGGTTTATTAGTTTAGTTGTTCACCGTGGGCAAACAACTTGAATTTTTATATATAGCGATATCCAATTATTGCACGCCTCATAAGCGAAGCGTTGAGGTGGGGTCTATTCCCGTTTTACACAGAACAACTGATTTTTCAAACTTGTAATGTCTCTATTTATCATATATTGCACTTGTAAAACAGCATACATATTATAGATATAGTAACGTATAGATCACCAAAGCGTGTGAGTGAGAAGAAAATCTTATACGGCAACATAGCAAGATGGAAGAGGAAAGCAAATCTAATGTCATTGTAACCCATTTGAATGACAGGTATTCTACAGTCTTCTAGCTTGAAATTAGCTTCGCGGTTTTTTGGTTTATTTGTGTTATAAATCTTGTTTATTATAAGATTATAACTATTAAATACAATGGTTGTTTGTTCTATGAGTGCCTGTGATGTAAATCAAACAAACAATCCTGATAATTGCATGTTACACAGGTAAGTTCTCAGGATGTTATCACAACTTAAATGCTTTTATTTTAGGTCATAATTACTGATATTTTCTGTTTCAGTTACAGATTAATTTCAATTTCATTGTTACTGTTTATATTTTACATAGAACTATGTCGCATTGTTACATATTTGCAAGATTTTAGTAGAAAAGTTTTTAGGTACATATACACTAGGACTTGACTTTATCGACAAGGTATATTGTCGATATTTATCCTAAATGTTTGGAACATTTTCTCCTAACACATTAATGTATAAAATGCAATAAAAGTTCTACGTTCTTCGTACTATTTCTATATTTTGTATAATTTAATCTATATGTTACGTTATTAGGACTAGCCTTCCACAATCTAGATAATTCGTTCCTACGATTGAGCAAAATTTGTAATCAATGGTTGCGTAATTCTGTTATGCTGCTGATTAATAGTTACTGTACATTTTTTATACACATTATCAAATATTTTATATAACTTATCATATAATTGTAACGTAAACCTATGTGATTTATTGAAAACTACTTAGTAAGCCCAATACATTATTAGTTACCTATCAAATAATCAATTTTATTGTGAAAAATGAAGATTATGAGGCGTGCAGTTTTGGATTTTCCAAAGTATTTATATGTTTAGTGAGGTAAAATATTTTAAAAGTTTCCCTATAATTTTTAGAAAATATCTTCAGACCATATATGTGATTCTAATAGATTTATGTTAATAAAATTTAGGTATATCTATCAGGTTAAGTTTGTTTGGAAGCAATTTTCGTTGTCAATTAAATATGGATGGTAGGTTGTTGTGCTCTGCTTAAAACAGGGTAAAAACAAAGTGTGCAAATGATCTGCCCGTTAAATATTCTTCCGGAAACCAAAGCCGCTTTGCTCTGTTAAAGGAATCCCTGTTAAAGAATTCCGTATACACCCGTAATTCTGAAGGCACATTAAGCCGCCATTTCCGCCTGGCAGTAAATAAATACTCTTAGCATTGAATGTTAAGGTAATATACACTTACCTTTGAAATCGTGATATCTATTATATACGTGTATAAATAGGTATATAAAAATACGCGAGTTCAAAGTATAATACTTATTTATGTGTAGTCTAAGAAAGATTTCTCAGGATTTTTTTTATATTTTTTTTATATTACGTTAGTGGCTAACAAGCATGCGGCCGACCTGATGGTAAGCGCTTACCGTAGCCTATAGACGCTAGCAACGCCAGAGGTTTTACTCGCGTGTCACCATCTCCAAGGAAAGAGATAGGAGGTGGATAGGAAGGATAATAAGGAGAGGATAGAGAGGGGTTCTGCCTCCGGCACTCTCACTCGCCATATGAAACATAACGGTAGGCGTAACTACCGTTGTTCTAGAATTATTGACTGTTAGATAATTTGACAGCAAGATTTTGCAATATTTTTAATGAGTTCTGGTCCCTCAGGTAAGACCCAAAATAAAATACATTAGTTATAGTAGTTTGTTCGTTAATGGTTTATTGAATATTACATTAATCAGTGATTAATTGCCAACGTAGACACTGTCTTTATTATCGTTAATAACTTCTTATGTAAACCTAATAACTTCGAAGTCTAATTGTATTTATATATTGATCTATATTTTAGGATTTGACATCCACAGCTACTTTTTAAACTACAAATTATTTGTGAATGAGGAAAAAGAGAACTTTAGTGCGAGCGGGAATCGAACCTGCGTCCCTTCCAATCCGGGGAAATGCTCTAAGCCACTGAGCTACCGCACTGACCTTTCGGCTATACCCAATCTCCTCATCACATTTGTCTTTACGACTAATATATATTATAAAATATATATTATATACCATATATGACTGGTGGTAGGGCTGGGTACCAAGTAGGAATATTCACTTGGTATCGGGCCCGAGCGGGTTGGTACCACCATCTTCCGTGTGATCGGCCATGAAGTACATCGTTGCGTTTTGGCTGTAGCAGGAGATAGCCGTTTATTTTTTCATTTCATATCTGTGAAATGAAAAAGTGAGCAGCGGCTTGATAATACTCTCGGTATAGTTGAGTCCATGAGCGACGGTTACTATTTACCATCAGATGGGCAGTGGCTCGTCTGCCGATACAAGCAATAAAAAAAATATAGGTATAATTTTTTTTTTCTCCACTACGTAGGACAGTTTTCGGAACCAATTCACCAATCCCAAGGCTCTCTAAATTGGCAAATGAGTATAGTACTATTGTAGATATTTACGCAGACTCACTTAGCAAGTCGATCGTAGTTCGATCTTCACTTCTTAGCTATTACATAGATAAATATAAATAAAATAAAACTACAGTTAAAAATTATCACTTTATAAAATCTTTATTATGTTAAACAGTTTTAATGTACAAAGCGTGTTGTTTGCTTATATATATAATTTGTTAAATTTATCAAAATAACTTCATATTACGTTTTCTTTTGTGAATTTGTTTAATTTAAATTTTGTCCGTACAAAGCATGTTGTATTTGCCTATAATTATTTGTTACATTTTGCCAGATATTTAATAATGTTGCTTCTCTATATATGTAATAGTGTAAGCAAATGTTGGCAATTCTAAATAAATAAATATTATATACCATATATACATTATAAAATCGCGCTATCAAATAGTATGAATTTTAATTGCAAATATAAACTTACTATATTGGATTAATGCATGTAAATGCATTCCGATAGATTTCGTTGGTCGTAAAGACAAATGTGATGAGGAGATTGGGTATAGTCGAAAGGTCGGTGCGGTAGCTCAGTGGCTTGGAGCACTGCCCCGAAATGGAAGGGACGCAGGTGCGATCCCCGCTCGCACTAAAGTTCTCTTTTTCCTCATTCACAAATAATTTGTATTTATATTATTTTTTCATTCTTTGAAAAGACAGCACCTAGCACTAAGGAATAATCCTTGTATCACGGAGCCTTTACAAACTTACAATTTCACGGACACAAAGTACACCCAGACTCAGAACAACTATTTGTGAACAACACAATGAGTCGTCCTGTGTCGAATCGAACCCTGTATCTATACCACTCCGCCATCTGTGTAGCAATCTAATGACGAGTCTAAGATTAGTTAACATGATTTCTTGTCCGGCAGGTCAGCGCGTGTCGGCAAAACTTCTCTAGTCTCCAGGTTCCTGAGTACGAAGTTTGAGGACAGTTACACTCCTACTATTGAAGATTTTCACCGAAAGTTGTACCGGATACGAGGGGAAGTGTACCAGTTAGATCTGTTGGACACTTCTGGAAATCATCCATTTCCAGCCATGAGAAGATTGTCGTTTCTTACTGGTAAGCACAATATTGGTAACGTATATTAATCTTATCTTATATCTTATAATATTATAGAGTAACAGAGTTATGTCTGTATATTGAAGGTATTTAGGTGTTTCTGAACCGAAAACAACTGTTTTTAGAATGTTTGTTTGTGTGTCTGATTATTTGTTTCTTTGTTCGCACACCACGTTAAAACTACTTAACAGAGTTTTATTAAACTATTTCGTTTGGTAGCTCTTGATTAGACTTAAAAACTAGTATATGTTTTATCTCACTACTGTGTCGGGACCCTGAGATATAACCTAAAATCTGAAAAAGCTTTTGGCTGCGTCGGCGCCACTGGCCAAGGCTAGTTTATAGTATCTGTGCTGCTGAATGTCGCTATACTCATAATACAATTAGGAATAATATGAGCAAGGCATCATAACAAATATTTTGATCTGTATTTTAGCAGAACAAATTATTTATGAATGTGGAAAAAGATAATTTTACTGCGAGCGGCATTCGAACCTGCGTCCCTTCCAATCTAGGAAAGTACTCTAGCTTTCTAATCCATCGCAGTGACCAACGTCCATACCTAATCTCCACATCACATTTGTCTAACATGCATTATTATTTGTGCCCGGTAGACGTCAATAGGCTCGCCCCCTATTACGTGGGACTTAAACATAGCTGGTAAATCGTGGGTGTGTAATAAGTGCCTACCCCTTCAGGGAATACAGGCGTGATGCTATGCTATGTTTATTCCAATCATAACAAAGTTTATATACTTTGTTATCCGTAGGATTAGAACTAAAATATACCCTTTTTTTTTGTAAAGGCAGGATATATTTTCCTAACCGCACACCCCGTCGTTCGGGGCAACGAACAGGGTAGTGTGGGGCCTTCACCCACTAAAGAAACCCGCCATGCGCCGTCTCTCCGCCTTTATTGGCGGGCTACTGGAACTATGTTACATTCCTTCGGTGGTAGGACTAAAATATACCCTGAAAATATGACACTAAAGTATTAACCCTCCTATTAAAAAAATAAGAAGGAAAGGTTTTTATAATACGTATACGTACCATGCTACAAATCAAGAACAAAATAACTGTTCAAACATTTTAGCACAAAAGGATTTTCCTCCATCGTTATATCTTTTAAGTACGGAGTAGGTGTTATATAACCAAGTCAATTCTGCTGAAAGACCAAAGGGTATTGGGTACTCGTTACGAGTCATGTTGTACATAAAACCAAGTCTTCATTAGATGGCTTGGGTTTATGTACGGCATGATTGGATTAATAAAACGTTATATATACCTACGGTTTTAGGAAACAAGACGAGAAAGTGTAATCCAAGATTTTACCAATTTACCTATCTATTAGGTAAGAATTTAAAAGTACGCTCGCTTAAGGCACTCGAATATCAGATACTTATCAGAAAATGAATGTTAAACTTTTTGATGTGAAACAGTGCCCACAAATTTTGTTGCCCGAGGAGACAACGGGGTGGACTAAATGGCAACTGCCCTACGCCATCTCTTCACAGGAACCTTGCTACCTCACACACCCTCGTAGCCGCTCTAACGATGTTTCAGAACACTAAGTATAATACCGTTCGTAATAATCTTTATTGCGTTCGGTAAATCTATATCATCTCCGATTATCTATCTCCGATCCATCCATCAGTGCACTTGACTATAAGAATACCAAGCTGAAAAAAAAAGTACTAATAGTTGAATCCTAAAATGTCGCGTTTTCCTGCTATCTTAGTGTATTACAGTTTTGTAATTTTTTTTTGTAATAATCAACAGGTGATTTGTTCGTCCTAGTTTTTGCGATGGATTGTCGAGAGTCTTTTGAGGAGGTGATCCGTCTCAGAGAGCAGATACTGGAAACGAAAGCGAGTGCAACCAGCGGAAGCAGCAGAGGTCGAAGGCAAGCACCTCGTGTTCCCATGGCTATAGCTGGCAACAAATGTGACCGAGACCTTAAGTAAGTTATTTCTCAGAAAAGTCAATTAAGTTATATATCATAACACATACATATAATATTTATATATATTTTTAGCATTTGACATGCTTAGCACTATACATTAAACACAAAGTGAAAAATGTGAAAGTGAAGGCATCCAGGAGATGCAGGTTCAAATCCTGCTCGTGACTGTTATTTTCGATTTCACATTTTTCACTTTGTGTTTAATGTATAGTGCTAAGCATGTCAAATGCTAAAAATATATATAAATATTTATAGGGTTTGCGTCATTATTAGGTAAAAATCTTAAAAAATACTTCCGACAGATGGCGCAGGCGTCACCCAAAGACGTTAAGTATGAATATGTTATCGAAATTAGCAGTCAGGAGCAATTGTCACGATAGCTGAATTGGCATAGCATCTGGACGGTAACCAGGAGATGCAGGTTCAAATCCTGCTCGTGACTGTTATTTTCGATTTCACATTTTTCACTTTGTGTTTAACATACATATAATATATTTTTTTTTCATTTTAACCATCTGTACTCGTATGGTGACGGACTGAGAATACAAGTGTCACCCCATTTTCTCCCGCAAGTGTCGAACAAAGTGACTAAGAGAAGTAAGCAGTTATAATCCATTGCATTACTGGTGGTAGGGTTGGGTTCCAAGTGGCAGTACCTACTCATTTGTTTTTTCAGGCCCGAGTGGGTCGATACTACCGCCTGCGGTGTGATCGACCGGGAAGCATATGTTTTGGTTGTAGCGAGAGATAGCAGTCTATTCATAAATAAATAAATAAAATAAATTTCTTATCCGAGAAATGAAGTGGTCAGTGGCTTAGTATTGTTGAGTCCATGAGTGGCGGTGACCACTTACCATCAGATGACCTGTGAATCATCTGCCTCTATAAGCATTAAAAAAAGTCTATTCATCAACCACCCTTAATTTCGTACACTGTTAAACATAGATCTCCCCAAATGACCGGAGCGCTCTGTGCTGCCTGTATCACACAGCTCCCTGCAACTTTGAGCAGGTCGTCAATCCACTTTCTAGAAGGCTGTCCACGTCTTGTCAATCGATAACATTAAATTTCTTCTCTAATAATTAGTTCGTGGAGAAAAGTTCCCATTTTTTTTTATTTATTTTTTTGTTAAGGCAGGATAAAATGTTCCTAACCGCACACCCAGTCGTTCAGGGCAACGAACAGAGTAGTGTGGGGTCCTCATCCACTAAATAAACCCACAGTGTGCCGTCTCCCACCTTTATTGGCGGGCCACTGGAACTATGTTACATTACTTCAGTAGTTTGGAGAAAAGTAGGTAGGACTACTCTAACCATTGCCACTTCTGCCATTTGGCCAAAAGTCATCTTCATTGATTGACAGATGTTGGAGTGGTTTAGATACCGGCCGTTCGTCCCGAGTGTTTTGGGTTCTATTCCCACATAGGACAGCTCTTTGTGTGATTCACAAATAGTGTTTCTGAGTCTGGGTGTACTTTATGCCCGTGAAATTTTATGTGGGTGAAGTCCCCCGCGATACAAAGATTATTTAATGGTGGAAAGCGTATTCTTTTTAAAAAATATACAAATAAAAGCTGCACCTCTTCACGGATTTATACAATAATATTTAATTATATGTACCTTAAATTGTCTTTGTCTCTCTTCTCTCTTAGCTCTTGATATTACTAATAAAAAGAGTTTTGATGATGAAAGTTATGAATATGATCTATAAGTAAAGTATTCCTATTGTGATCAAAAGTTGTTGTTTAACTGCTTAGTTAATAATTTTCGTTTGTTCCTATAAATGTGCTTTAACTTTTCCATTAAGTAATCTAAGGCTCGAATTTCAACTTGGTCTTAAAAGTTCAAAAACAAAATCTTTCTTTATGAAGCAACATTAATTTATTTTCGACGTTAGGTAACATAACATTATTAACCTAAAATATACATATTCTATTGCTTTTGATAGCACGAACGAGCCAAGGTCCACCTGATGGCAAGTGGTAACCGTCATTCATAGAGTCAGCGATACTAAAAATACTGCATACCACTGTTCATCACTTACTTACTTATCATCACGCCATTTCCCTTGCGGGGTAGGTAGAGAGAACAGAGTGCCAAGAGGCTCTATTCTTGCATACATCTCTCGCTTCCTCAACATTCATAACTCTCTTCATACACGCTCGCCGGTTTCGGAGACTCCTGACTCCACCTTCCTTCAATACATGACCAATTTGGTCTAGGTAGGTAAGTCTCGGTCTCCCCCTGTACCTACATCCTTCCACTTTCGCATTGTATATCTTCTTAGCCAGTCACTCGTCCGGCATTCTTTCCACATGTCCGAACCATCGGAGCATTCCCTTTCGCATCTTTACACCAATACTCTCTTTCATACCTACTCGCTCTCTTACGTCATTGTTACAAATGTGGTCAGTCAGCCTCACTCCACAGATTCTCTCATGCTCCTTTTTACATACCCAACTCTCACTTCCATATAATAACGTTGGGACAAGCACTGCGTTGTGTATTGCGACACGTGCCTTCTGGCTGAGGTGATGGCTGCCGAGAAGTTGTCCCAATGCTCCGTTCACTCTATTTCCCGCATTCACTCTGCTTTCTACATCAGTGGTGTACCTTCCATCCCGACTGAATCCACATCCAAGATATACAAATTCATCCACTTGTTGTAGCACACCATTTCCTATTGCTACTCTAACATCTGTTCTGGCTTCTTCTATTTCAAAAACCATTACTTTGGTTTTTCTCACATTCACACGTAGGCACCTTTTCTTACAATCTCCTGCCATTACGTCGACTAGGGCTTGCAGGTCAGTCGCAGACTGCGTTAATAGGACCGCATCGTCTGCATATAGCAGCGAGTTAACCACTGAGTCGCCTCTCTGAACTCCACATTCATTTCATTCAACCTTTGTAGACATTTATCCAGATATATGATAAACAGTCTGGCTGATAGAACGCAGCCCTGTTTAACGCCGATATTGACGTCAAATTAGGGTAACATTCCATCATCCAGCCGCACACAAGCTCTGCAGTCCATGTAGTTGGACTGCACCGCTTGTAGCAGTCTACCGCTAATACCATATTCCGGAAAAATGTCCCAAAGTTCCTTTCGTACAACAGTGTGAAAAGCTTTCTCCAAATCCACAAAACTGCAGAAAACCCTCTGGCCTACAGCCAGATGCTTCTCCACAATGTTGCGCAGAGAAAACACTTGATACATGCATCCTCGTCCACATCTGAAACCTCCTTGTGCCTCACACAAAAACTTTCTTCATTGTTTCATCACTTCACTTGGAAAATTAATGTATGGACTCTCTCGTTACAAATACATTACACAGAAGTGTTTCATGGACGGCCACGCGGAAGACGGTGGTACCGACCCATGGGTCCAACAGCAAGTGACTATTCCCACTTATCATACCAATCGCCAGTAATATCTTCTTTTAATTTAGTTTTACATTATCCATCCATCCATCAGCCTTTCAACGTCCACTGCTAGACATTGGCCTCCCCAAGAGAATGCCACACCGAGCGGTCCCGTCATGGGGGATAATGCCGTAATCGCCACGCTTGGCAGGCGGGTTGGCGATCGCAGTGGATGTTGTTAATACTCGAGGGAGTGCTGCTGCCCACTCCTCCGGTATTCCCTCAGTCGGCTCTTACGACTCCCGTGGGTAGAGAGGGGTGGGACAATTCTAAAGCCGGCCCCACACGGCCGAGTGTTATTATAAGTTTTACATTAAGTCTACTTACTTATCATCATGCCATCTCCTTTGCGGGATAGACAGAGAGAACAGAGTGCCAGAAGGCTCTATTCTTGCATAAATTTCTCGCTTCTTCAATATTCATAATTCTATTCATCACACGCTCACCGGTTTCAGAGACTCCTGTCTCCACCTTCCTTCAATACATGACCGATTTGTACTTACATCCTTCCACTTTCGTATTGTATATCTATATTGTAAGTCTTTATCTTTGTTTATTTTGACAGGACTGTCCAACCAGAAGAAGCAGCTGCTTATTGCAACTCCCAAGATTCAGCGTGCGTTTTTGTGGAGACATCAGCCAAAAAAAACTTCCATGTAGATGATCTTTTTTATGAACTATTCGTAGTAGCCAACTTACCACTAGAAATGGCTCCAAATCACCACAAAAGAGTTAGTACAGCTTTTGGCAGTCCGTGCACCTTACCTCCAACCAGCAGTCAAAGCAATAGAAGTAAAAAATGCACCCTCTCTATTAAAAGAAGACTATCAGACGCTTGCGGGGTCGTAGCGCCGAATGTGAGAAGACCTAGTATACGCACTGATTTAATGATTATGAGAACAAAGACTTGTGCCAAAGGAGACGCTGATAGTAATAGTGGGAGCCCGAAATTAAACTTAAATAGATTTGTAAGATCTACTGGACAAAATGAAAAGCGTTCGTGTATTGTACAGTAAATTATCAATATAGCTATATATTTTAGCCAAGGAATATGATCAAATATTGTTAAAGAAATACCCAAAGCATGTGGTACGCAAAATGTTACAATTTTTTTATTTTGAAAATAGTAAATAAAACGATGCTACATATGATGTTACATATATACATCAATCCTAATAGATATTTTGTTTGACATCACACTATCAGACACACTTAAAATTTTCGGAGCTCTCTTTAAAAAAGTGATTTTGAATGTCTCCCTAAAAATCAATGTGTGTGTTTTATAAGGGATTTCGAAAATATTTTATACATTCACTTTTTGCTAGTATAGAATTGTCTGGTTTCCAAGGAGTACATATTTGACTTGAATTTAGTTTCGTTTTTCTAGTAAAAAAGAAAGATACGTCGAACTGGTTTGGTCCAAAAAATGTTTATATTGTGACAGGTGCTATAAGGTCAGGTTGAGATGGAATATTGAAGATAGATGTAATATGATTATCTATAACATGAACGTAATTATCTGAATGCTAATTTATATAATATTTATACATGTTACGGTTGGTTAATAATATTACATGTTCGTGTAGTTTACAATATATCATCAATCTTATAACGTATAATTTAGATATTAACTTTAAGTGTGCTTATTATAAATCATTGGATGTATCTAGACGGAAAAGAAATAGTGGATGGTAAAAAAATCTTAGGCATTCGGGATTCCAAGGCACATAATAATTTACAAGTTAAAAGAACAAATTATTTTAATATAGGTAGTAGGTATCTATATTTTATGTTTTTTCATTAAAACTCTCGAAAAATCAATATTAAGTTCAATTCCAGCCGCTGCTATTAAGAGCACACTTGGGTTCTTCGATACGAGAAGCTAGAAATGGTATGATGGTCCTCTTTATTCTTTGACCGGGACAAGATGGGCGAGCAATATGGCAGTAAAATATTCAGCTATAATAAAAAAAATCTTGAACGAGTTTATATTTTTAAACTACTCAAACTCTGTCAGTTCTTCTCTTGTAATGATCTTGAGACTGATTGTATAAATCCCTAGTTTAGGAATGTAATATCATAAACGTACGTAAATACAAGTATGTGTTTGGCGAATTTTTCATTAAAATAAAGTTGTGAATTGTTCTTTTTCACGTAACATAAATATAACCCAACGTTGTGATTTTTGCACAAAAATAGTTTTGCGTTATTAGCTATTTTATGGAACAAAACACCGTTCTCGTGACAAAAACCCGGCTCTAGACTAGTGATGAAATTGAAGTAGGTATTCAGGGACCTAAAAAAGGACACAGGTTTTAGTTTTATCGCTCCGTGTGAAAATTATGTTTTGTTGTACAAAGTTTTGATGTAATAAAAATATATTGAGATTATCTGAATAGTGAGTCAAAGTGAATAATTTTCGAAAGTGTAAAGCATTGTGTGTATTTATTATGTAAATAATATATAAATATTGTTTAGTTAGCAATGTATTTCAATAGTAATAAGTATTTGATTAATTTGTTATTGTTTCGATAGCGATGTCTGTCTGGAAGCTTTGCTGTTTTAAGGGTCAAAGTAATTTTAACAGAAACAGTTACTTTAGTGAATTTGTATAAATATAAAGATCCAAAAAATAGTTTAATATATTTTTTTTTATAGCATCTCTAATGGGTATGAAATGGGCGCATCGCACCAGAATCTAATTAATTTGATTCTGACAATCCCGGCGTTTCAACTGAGTTGAGTGAGCACTAGCTGCACTTATGAGTACCTATGCCTTGGCCGTGGTCACAAGTGAACTCAATCAAAATGAAATAGACCGTTATAATTATGTTTTATAATGAATATAATAAGTAAAAGTATAAAAAGTAGAGTACCAATAGATTCTTACTGTTAAAGAGTGAAAGGAGACATTGTTACATTTATTCATAATTAAATAAGAGAAATAACATAACATAATATTATGGTTTACAGATAATATTGGTATATTCAATATTAATATATATGACTATTGTAGAATATAACGTCACTAAAGAGGTTTCACATTTCTAATCATTGTTGTAATGGGACCAAAAAGGGCACTGAATTAGTTCTTGTTAATAACTTACATCAAGAATTTGAGTCTTTTGTTATATAATATAGGTATTGTTAATGTTATATATTATTTATCGTCTTTTGTTATTATATCATCCTGTAGGATGTATTCTACCTACACTATAATAATCCTTAAGAATTCTGTTATTCGTATTAGAATCTTTACATTTATTCAATATCATCATCTTATCCCAAACATTGTCGGGGTTCGGTTCGGTATTAGCTTGTCGTCATGATTTACATGGAGCGACTCCCTATTTGACCTCTGGCTGGACCCACTAATTGGACAACTGGCAACTTCAGAACAAATTTATGTTTGTAAGTTACGCTTTCCTTTGCTAGGTACCATTAAAATTAGAGCCCAACTTAAAAAGAAATATATATCTAGGCAGGAGCTTCATGCCAGTCGATACAGCAGTATAAAATATTTTAACTCATGATCGAAAGCATTTCGATATCTATTTTTTTATTTTGTTAAATTCATAATAGTTGTGAGTATTTTAACCTGCTCATTTAAGTGTATAATATACCTAACATACATATCTAGTGTATTTTAAAACGTGACTCGTATTATACGAGTAGACATTTCTTTCCGTATCGAGTTCTGATAACTTAATCAATCTAAGATGATTTTCTCTATGGCATATCACGAATGCTACATCGATTTTTATATAAAACTGGTAAATATCGCGCAGAATACTGTTTTGTACTCGTAATAAGCCCGACGGGAAAATATTCGCAATAAAAATATATGGAGATTTAATCGAAGCACCGTTCGACGACAGCAGATTGTTATTTACATAATAATGTAATGTTTTATTAAACACCAAAAATACATACATGTTTAAACATATTCTCGTAATTCATTTTTAAAGTGTATTAAATTTTACTTATATTCTGAATATAATACGCACATTATACTCCAGTAATATTGTTTAGCATTAATCATTTGTACCCGCTTTATATACCGTTTAGGTACTCCTTGCTTCTGACTATCTAATCGTTTGTATTATAAACTTTACCTGCCTATGTTCTATCTTCTTCTCTGTAAATTGCATTAAATGGTGGCTTTTAAGAGTTGGTCTTCTTTACTTTTAATGCCCTCACAGATACCAAGATGACGTTATGCAAGTATAAACCTGTAATACTATTGTACCTTTTTAATTTTACTTTTTAAGCATTGACCTACCAATAAATGGACCTCGTGTCTGCACTCAAAAGTGTCAGAACCAAAAGAGAAAGAAAACGCCAATAGAGAAACGATCGCCGGCTGGTCTCGTTTGGTCGACTGACTTGACTATACGTTCAATATGTATTGTAAAAACGTGTAAAAACTACTGAAATAAAGTGAAAAAACAATATTTTCAGTAAGTAGACTATTGTTTTATCATATTGCATGTACTTTTTTGCTTAAAATCAAAGAATTTGTTTTGAATTTTAAGTATTTGTAAAAATATATTATCAACATATAATATTCACTATAGAAGCTGCATAAGGTGATCATGGTATGGTCTATTGGTAGAAGCTACAAAAACTAATACATTTTTGCAAAGAAAACTCAATACTGTTATAATCGTACAAGGTTTCAAATTAGAATGTTAAAGTTTGTATGTATTAATAAAGACTAGGTTATTGGCTGTGCCGTGTGGGGCTGGCTTTAGAATTGTCCCACCCCTCTCTACCCACGGGAGTCGCAAGAGCCGACTAAGGGAATACCAGGAGAGTGGGCAGCAGCACTCCCTCGAGTATTAACAACATCCACTGCGATCGCCAACCCGCCTGCCAAGCGTGGCGATTACGGCATTATCCCCCATGACGGGACCGCTCGTTGCGGCGTTCTCTGGGGGAGGCCTGTGTCCAGCAGTGGACATTGAAAGGCTGATGGATGATGAATGGATTATTGGCTAGAATCTAGTGTATCTATAGTGCAAAATTTGTGAATGATGTACTAAAATCTCTTTTTCCTCATTCATATATAAATTTGTACTTTAAAAGTAGCTGAGCATGTCAAATGCTAAAAAATATAGATCAAAAATGTCTAGTGTATCAGATAGTCACTAGATACACATTTTTCATGAATTTTGTACTAGACCCGACATCCATTTTTATTAGGTCAATGTTTATAAGTAATTAATTTAGGTAAATAAATAAAGGTAGTAGATTGCTAGAGTAAAGTATAATGATCAGACTATGCACATAAATTTATTCATTTTGTAAATGACATTCGGACTCGGTGGTGCCTACTGTGCGACGTTGCTACAACTCAGATGAACATTTATTTGCTGCGCTGGCACGGAGGTACCTGCAGCGGTGTCACGGACGCTTGGTTTGTATGTTCACTTTAATTAACATAGAAACATCTACTACTATAATAAATGGGAAGGTAACGCTGATACAACTAGCCATTTCAGGTTTAGCAGAATATATATATATATATATATATTTTAATAAAATTACGAGAGGAGACATATTGTATCTTGGGGGCGTCTTCAGGATGCAATCTGTCTGTAATAGTAAAGGAGCCGCCACCTATTTTTTTAAGTAATTAATAACAGGTTCAATCTTTGTGAGTAGGTTCCGTTCGACGAGACGGCCAAGTTTTTCTCTGTGAAAAATCTTGATAGAGGTAGCTAATAAAGAGCACAGGTATAAAACATTTCGATTTGGTGGGTTATCGAAATTGTCTGACTAACAGTAAGTTTAAATGTTAAGATAATTGGATAATAAACTCGGAATAACAATTGTCCTACAAAATAGGTAGTTTGACTGGAGCGTGCTCCACTACAAATATAGAGAGACAAATATAAATAAAGAGGTCATTCAAATTATTAACCATCTGATTTTTTGAATGCAGCTTTGTAAATATTTTTATAATGAAATGGCCATATAGTCCAAATTTAGTGGTATGTTTTCTCTATCCCACGCTTGGAGGTTGTCGAATTTACGGACACGTAATAGTTACATCTTACAAGATTTTTCACTGAAAAAAATTTGCGTGTCGCATCGAACGGAACCTACTCACAAATATTCAGCTTGTTATTAATCACTAAAAAAAATAGGCGGCGGCTCCTAGACCATAATTGTTGCAACTAAGGAATTTTGGTGGACAACTTGAAAGAGATTTATTATAATCTCGCCAGTCCTATTCCAAACTTTTTATTGAGGTCAGCTTGCGATCTGCTCCGTTTTAGCTGATCACGGAGGACTTACTGCACCTCAACCCTCAACTTCAGTGCTTCGGAAGGCACGGAGAAGGTCAGGTTACTGTAGCCTATAGATGCTGGCAACCAATAGGAGCCACCTCCTGGAGAGGAAGCGTAATAAAGAGAGGATAGGATAGGTAGGATATTATGGGAAGGACCGATATGATAATAAGGAGTGGATAGGAAAGGAGTTTGGGCCTCCGGCGCTCTCACTCACCATACGAAACACAACAGTGAGAGTAACTTAACCCTTGTTTCCCGCTGATCTCTTGTGAGAGGTTGGTACTTCCCCGATCGAGACGGCCTATTCATGCTGCAAGGGCCTACCACTAGGATTATATTTTAATATTTTGGCCCTATAAGTATTTTGATGTTTTTATGCCTGCGACCTTGACTAGGTCATAGGTCCACCTGATGGGAGGGCGTCCCGTAGTGTTTAAAACATATTCTTTGATAGGAGCACATTAATGTTCCAAATAAACAAATTTAGTATATAAAAAATGAACAAAAGAAAATCATATTTATATCACAACGGCTCTTTATTCACAAAGGCGATTATAAACGCATTAAATCTACGTTCAAAATAATGAGATTTTGTGATTCCATTTTTTTTAATAAGATTAGGATTAGTATTAACAAAAATTTTACTTAAAATTGTGTTGCAATTTATTTATCTATACTATCAAAAAGCTTTAACAGACTTATGTCTAGTGGTAGAGCCTTGCTAATCCCAGCATTATTTGTGTGATGAACACAAATAATTGTACTGCGTCTGGGTGTTTTCTATCTGTTATATGTATGTATATACAAAAAAAAAGTAGAATATGTATTATATCCGTAATCTGGTACCCATATCACAAGCATTAATCTTAGTTTGGGACCTGAGGACGTTGTGTGAAAATGTTCGTGAATATTTATTTTATTTATTTAAGAATAAGCCGCCGGCGGACCACTAAAGTAATCCAACACAAGGCTGTTTAGATGACTGAACACAAAACAATTTTGCTTATGTCTGTTTGTTTGTCGTCCATCACGCAAAACTATTATAGTAAACCGATTTTGACCATTACTATTAGGTAGCTGTTGCTGATTTTGCAGGTTATGTTGGCCTGTCCAAATGTTAATCTAATCGGCTCACGCTGAACTTATCACAGAAAAAGAAGCTTTTACATTATAACTCCGAGCCACGTAATAATAACTGCCTGGTATCTGCAATCACAAATTTTAATTGCAAGGTCAACAGATGGGGCAAGAAGTGCTTAGGTTCTGTCTGTTTTTTCGCCAGAAGAATCTCTATAGGTATATGAATGCGTCTGGAATTATGACTAATTTACAAAGCATTTAGCTACGACATAGTTACAAATGTGATTGTGTCGATCAATAATTGATCAGTTTACTTAAACTTTTTATTGTTTAAATTTTTCATCAGTATTTTTTAGGTTTTAATTATAACTGTGTAATTTATCTGGCATATAATATATTTTTATATAAATAGTTTGTAGTAAGACTTGCTCACGTTAATCATGTTTATTTATGAGACAGTTTGTATTATTTTAGGCTTATAATTTTATTAGAGAATAGCCTTTGCCCGCGGCTCCACCGCAGGCAAAAGCTAGTTTTTAGGTTATATCTCAGGTTCCCGATATAGTAGCGAGATAAAATGTATACCAGTTTTTAAGTCTAATCAAGAGCTATCAAATAAAAATCAAAATCCGTTCAGTAGTTTTTGCTTGATGCGCGAACAAACAGTTGGTCGTTAAGACAAATGTGATAAGGAGATTGGGTATGGCCGAAAGGTAGTGCGATAGCTCAGTGGATTAGAGCACTTTGGAAGGGACGCAGGTTCGATTCCCGCTCGCACTAAAGTTCTCTTTTTCTTCATTTACAAATAATAATTTGTACCTTAAAGTAGCTGAGCATGTCAAGTGCTAAAAATATAGATCAAAAAGAGGTATCAAATAAAAAATGCATCAAAATCAGTTCAGCAGTTTTTGTATAATGCGCGAACAAACAGACAAAAAATCAAAATAAATTGTTTTGTGTTCAGACACGCCTTTATAACCTAATACAGTCATAATGTACAGACACAGCTCTGTTACAGCTTTACAATAGTTAGTATTAAGTTGTAGCTGGAAGGTACCTATGTTCCTAGTCTTATTCTCAGTTTTTGTTCCGCTCGCCTTCCGATATGAACGGTTTTAGCTGATCATCATTATTTACACGGAACGACTGCCTGTCTGAACTCCACGACACAACTAGGGGAACAACTGGTGAACTCAGTAAAAGATCGGAGTCTGATTTTTTCCCAGGATACTGACAACCTATAACAACTGCAGACTGACTGTTATTTAACAGCCTGGAGGACCTACTGCTCAACGTGCCAAAGCATAGAGAACATCATCACCCTTATCTTGCTAATCGTTCAAGCGCTAAGTACACGATTAGAGTACAACCTCCTCAGCTGTAAGTAGGTAACTACACATATTATAGTATCTGATACACTTTAGACTATCTCATGTAATTTCAATTAATCAAGTTATCAAACAGTTTGTAACATGGTAAAGCGACAGCTGCGTTTCCGCGAGTTTCAATTTGTGCTAATGCTTACATACATCCGTATAGCTCACTAAGTGACAAATTGAATAGTCGTTTCACTGTTTATATTTTACATATATTATACTCTATCGTTGCGAACACCCGTTGAAGACCTTTAGAATTGAACGTGAAACAATCGATTATCAACATGCGAATAAAAGCCACGCAGTTGGCTGAGATTTTAAAAATATTGGTCATTTACAATTCAGCTATAGGTTACAAGTATAGATCTATATATAACAAACTTTTTATAGTTATGTTTTAGCTTTACTGTTTATAGCTGTCGACGTATTATGTTTTTAGGATGTAACACGCCGTTTTTTAATTTGAAAACATAGCATCACGCCTGTATTCCCCGAAGGGCCTACCCCTTCTTTAGGTGTATTACACACCCACGGTTCGCCAGCTATGTCTAAGTCCCACGTAATAGGGGGTGAGCCTATTGCCGTCTACCAGGCACATTTCCAAACTCCAGGCTGCTACTGAGAATTTTTATTTTTACGAAATAGTTTAATAACATTGCCTGACCCCGGTTCGGGCAATCGAACCAGAGACCTCATGATAATCAGTCGCTCACACTACCGCTACACCACAGAGGCAGTAAGAATTTAATTTGAACCTAATAGAAAACAAATTATAGTATTACTGTTTAAGGTTTGATATAGCGTTATATGCTAAAAGAACAATGGCAAGCTTTTATCTCAATATTTTAAAAGGCGTCTTAGATTAAGACATATATAAAACTTAATTATTTATTTGGCTTGTTTTATTGCTTTTATAGAAATAAATCTTTCTGGTTAAACTCATGTTATGTAATCACAAATTAATATCAGATAAACCTTGTTTAAAAAGCTGTCATTGTTCTTTGATCTCAAAAACGTGTAATAAAATTGCAAAAAATAACAAAATTAAGTTGTTTAGAATGTCTAATATTAATTACTACAACATTAGAGCCTTCCAATACATTAACAATTCACTCAAAGTTGGTCCAACGTTAGCAAATATGTAAGGACGAATGCAATCTAAGACTAATATACTACGACGTAGTACGATGCTACGTTACGAGTATTAGGTACACATTCAATAATGAACACGAGAATACAATTCATCAAGCAAGCTACGTGGCAATTATAATTACTGTGGATTGCTCTAGTACAGAAATGACAAAAGGTGACATTAACTATTATTAAAAATAACTCGTATCTATTACTGTATATAGGGACGTATAACAAAAAATATATAAATATTTTCTACCTTTATACCAAATTTAGATTCTAATAAATACTTTAGCTGTGAATAAAGGGGTATAATAGGTAAAATAAACAGATACTATCAGAAGTCCATATTTTCTTTAACAGCCACCCAAATTCTTTTGTTGTGAGCTTCCAATGGCACGCATCTACGAGTAGGTAATACCAAGCGACCTTAGTTATAGTATGCAAATATTATAGCATCATTGCTTTAGATATTATCTTTATTTCTTTTTTTTAAAAAGCTGATGTTCAATAGAAGCAGGTGCACAATTCGACTTAAATGTTTTTTTTTTATATTATAATTTACTGATATTTCAAAGTTGAAAACTTGTATAAATTATAACAAAACAACTTTAAATGCATGTTAGTCGAATTTGTAGTCGCTGACGTAGAGCTATATTTTTATCGGTTGTGAATAATGTATTTTTAACACAAGCTTTGCCTGTATACGGAATCTTTAAAAGTGATTTTCACCAACTTTAAAACCTCAGATTACATAGAAACTATGCACACTTATCAAAGACAGCTGATAATACAGTTTGTTCTTTATTTTTTGCTTCAAACCGGTACTATCGTCACATCTACAATGAAAAAATAAATATGATCTTTTAAATTTAAGTACTTTTAAGGCTGTTTTGAGAGTAAAAGTTAATAATCCACTCGAGGTCAAGCACCACACACTTTTTTACAATTATTATTAATAATTTAACATTATTTTTAACGTTTTAATTCAAGTAGCTAACGCTTTAATATCTATTAAATCGTGTTCTTTTAGTTTTTATAACTACATTTTTATACGATAACGCTTACTTTGGGGAATAACAACACAATAATTAGACACCTTTTTGTTTTGATAGTGGAAAGTCGTAATCATGTCTATATTGCAAGCCTGTATTTCTGATAAAAGGATGGTTATAATTTAAAATGGTAGAGCATTTAGATATTTTTCTATATATTTTTAGCATTTCACATGCTTAGCACTATACATTAAACACAAAGTGAAGAATGTGAAAATCGAAAATAACAGTCACGAGCAGGATTTGAACCTTCATCTCCTAGATAACGTCCAGATGCTTTGCCAATTCAGCCATCGTGACAATTGCTCCCGACTGTTAATTTCGATAACAAATTCATACTTAACGTCTTTGGGTGACGCCTACGCCATCTGTCAGAAGTATTTTCATACATTATACCGACCAGGTAAACTTAATTTTACAATTAAGATTTTTACCTAATAATGACGCAAACCCTA
This sequence comes from Leucoma salicis, assembly GCA_948253155.1. NCBI lineage: Eukaryota > Metazoa > Arthropoda > Insecta > Lepidoptera > Erebidae > Leucoma > Leucoma salicis. The sequence continues at coordinate 11,297,884 of OX411818.1, forward strand.
TAAATATTTAGATATTTTTATATATATTTTTAGCATTTGACATGCTTAGCACTATACATTAAACACAAAGTGAAAAAGTTATTTTCGATTTTCACATTTTTCACTTTGTGTTTAATGGTAGAGCAGTTGGAGCGAATTTCAAAAAGGCAAGGTTCAAATAACTTCTGCGGTGATCTTTTTTTCTCTTTCATAATTTAAATAAATTTAATAGAATACTTTCTGATATTTACGCGAATGTTACACATTTTGAAATAAAACTACGTTTACGCGATAGATTCCGTAAACGTAGTTTTATTTCAAAATAAATTTAATAGGTTTACGGCGCTCCTTGGAAGGGTCACATCTTATTTACTTCTTAGTAACACTGACCTTTTTTTTCTTATTTTTTTTTTAGGTGGGCACAAATGTCCTACCGCACACCCCGCTGCAGCGGGGCAGCGCCTAAAGGGCCAGCCCAGGGAGGAGTTCCCTCCTCTTTCGCGTGCTGGGCAGCCATCGCGTGCCCCGGCAACCATGTCCCGGGATTCTCGAGTTCAACCTCTCGCGCCATCCGGCCCTGCGCCCTCTGAAGGGGGTTGGCAGACAGTGGACGGTGGGAGGTAGAAATCCCGGGGCAAGAGGAAGAAGGAGGCTGCGACCGAGGCTGCTGCCCGGGCTGCGGAACCCGCTGCGTCGAGGAGCAAGCCCGGCCCCAAGAAGCTACGCAAGCTACAGACGCCAAAAACGGCAGCGGTGGTAATCACCATGCTGCCGGAGGCGGATGCAGGCCTGTCGTACCAGGCCATGTTGAGGAAAGCCCGGGAGGAAATCGACGTCTCCGACATCGGAGTCGTCGCCACCCGGACCCACCTAGCCCGCACAGGGGCTCGAATTCTCGAGTTCCCTGAGGCGGAGGGCCCCAGCATGGCTGACACGGTGGCCAAAAGGCTACAGGGTCTCTTTGGTGAGGTGAGTGGAGTCCGCGTCACCAGACCGGCAAAGTGCGCTGAACTGCGCATTGCCGGTCTGAATGACTCGGTGACGGCGAACGACGTCCAGGAGGCTATTGCCTCGAAAACCGGATGCTCGAATGCCGTCAGAGTGGGCTCCATTCGGACCGGTCCCGGTGGTGTAGGTGCTGTCTGGGCGAGTTGCCCTGTCGCGGCGGCTCCTCGTGGGCTGGAGTTCCGCGCGGGTCACCGTGCTGGAGCCTCGGCCCGCGAGGTGCTTTAAGTGCATGGCGGTTGGACACACCCGGCCGACGTGCAATAACTGTTTTGACTGCAGCGGTCTTTGTTTCCGCTGCGGTCAGGCAGGGCACCGGGTGGCAACTTGCACCGCCGCCCCTCACTGCCCCGCGTGCGCGGCAGGCAACAGGACTGCCAAGCACTGCAAGGGGCGGGAGGGATGTAGACCTCCGACGACAGGCCCAAAAAAGGGGGGGATCAGCCAATCGGCCCAGGCTGCCGCCCCTAGCGTGGCTTCGCCTGCGTCTCAGGTGGAGGAGGATATGGTTACGGCTTAAAATTCAACCGTGACACTATCCTTCTTCAGGCGAATCTCAACCACTCCGCCAGGGCGCAGGATCTTCTCCTGCAAAACATGGGGGAGCGGTTGATTGGTGTAGCCGTAGCTGCGGAGCCTTATTGCGTTCCTGACCGCGTTCATTGGGCGGGCAGCCGCGATGGCACCGTGGCAATCGTTAGCTCTGCGGCGCTTCGCTCCCCGCCCTTGTCGATCAGAGACAAGGGCACGGGATACGTCGCGACTGACTGGGGGGAAGTTACGCTGTATGGCATGTACTTCTCCCCTAACTGGAGTCTGGCTGATTTCGAGGTCTGGCTTAACGGCCTAGAGACCTCGGTACGGCGACTGGCACCTAGCCACGTCCTAGTCGTGGCAGTCTTCAACGCCAAATCCACAGCGTGGGGGTCCCCTGCGACGGACGCCTGTGGAAGGGCGGTGGTAGAGTGGGCGGCATCGACGGGCCTCTGTTTGCTAAACAGAGGCTCAATCAACACGTGCGTGCGGCAACGGGGCGGGTCGATAGTGGACCTTTCGTTCGCTAGCCCCGACGTCGCAGCACGAGTGAGGAACTGGTGTGTCCTGGAGGAGGTTGAGACCTTGTCCGACCATCGGTACATCCGGATTGAGGTCTCCCGGTCCCTTCAGGGCCCCAGTAGGGGTCATACGGCGCGGAGAACTCCCACGTTCCCGCGGTGGGCTGTGGGCAGGCTGGATAGGGACCTACTGGCGGAGACAACCATCGTTCAATCGTAGCCGTCCTCACCAGCCCAGTTCGAGGGGGTGGACGTAGAGGCTGGCCGATTTCGCGCTGCGATTACGCAGGTGTGCGACTCGGCCATGCCCCATGTGCGGCGTCCTCCTCCGAGGATGGGGCTCTACTGGTGGTCCCAGGAGCTGGCGGACCTCCGTGCGGCGTGCATTCGAGCCCGGAGATCCTAGCGCAGTCGGCGGCGCAATCGCGATGGGGAGCGGAAGGTCCAGCTGTACGAGGCGTACCGCAATTCGCGGGCCGCGTTCAAGTTGGCCATCTGCCGCGCCAAAACAGAGAAAAGGCAGGAGATGCTGGACGGTCTCAACCGTGACCCCTGGGGTCGCCCGTACCGTGCGGCGCTGAATAAGCTCCACACTCAGAACCCTCCCCCCCTCACAGAGACCCTTCAGCCCGGCCTCCTCACCGAGGTGGTCGAGGACCTATTCCCACGGCGGGAAGAGCACACGCCCCCGGTCATGGCACCGCTAGGTAGCGACCGGAAGGCTGACCTCAGTGCACCACCCGTCACCGCGTCGGAAATGGGGGCGGCTGTTTCACGGATTCGTTCCAAGAACCCCGCCCCCGGCCCAGACGGTATACCCGCCCGGGTACTGGCCCTGGCTCTGGACCGTCTTGGGCCCCGCCTCAGGGGACTGTTCGACGCGTGCCTGGTGTCCGGACGGTTCCCTGACTGCTGGAAGGAGGGGAGGCTGGTACTCCTGCCGAAGCCGGGGCGAACACCGGATTCGGTCGGGGCCTTCAGGCCCATCGTGCTGCTGGACGAGACGGGTAAGCTGCTGGAGAGAATCCTCGCTGCCCACTTCGTCCAACACCTGCGCAACGTCGGACCCGACTTGTCGGACGCCCAGTTCGGTTTTCTAGCCGGTCGTTCGACGGTCGGCGCGATCATGCGCCTGAGGGCCGCGGCCGCGGCCGTCGTCGCTGGCGGTGGAGTGCTGTTGGCGGTATCGCTTGACATCGCCAACGCATTCAATAGTCTACCATTCAGCTGCATCAGGGAGGCGCTCCGATATCACGGGGTGCCTGCATACCTGAGGCGGCTAGTGGCGGACTATTTTGAGGGCCGCAGCGTTCTCTATGAGTCGCATAGGGGACGTTGTGAGAAGACCCATGTCGTGCGGTATCCCACAGGGTTCGGTTCTAGGGCTGCTCCTGTGGGACATCGGTTACGACTGGGTGCTACGCTGTCGGCTCCCCCGCGGTCATCTGCTTTGCAGATAACACGCTGGTCGTGGCCCCCGGGTGGAAACTTCGAGGAAGCGGCGTTCCTGGCCACCTTAGGGACCTCGGAGGTGGTCAGGAGGATCGGGGCGCTGGGGCTTAGGGTGGCCCTGGATAAATTGGAGGCCCTACTTTTCCATGGGCCCCGACGTTGGCCACCTGCTGGCGCCTCGATCACGGTGGACGGGGTCCAAATTGAGGTGAAGGCCCAAATCTGGCCTGGTATCTGGGCCTGGTGCTGGACGGGCGGTGGCGCTTTCGCGAGCACTTCCGCCAACTGTCCCCGAGGCTCGTCGGCGCAGCGTCCGCCCTTGCACGGCTCATGCCAAATATGGGCGGACCCAACAATGCGTGCCGACGGCTTTACGCGGGGGTGGTCCGGTCGATGGCGCTGTACGGTGCACCTGTGTGGGCGGAGTCCCTGGACGCGCCAAATAGGGCTCTTCTGTGGAGACCAAAAAGAGTCGTCGCGTCCAGGCTCATACGCGGATACCGAATGGTGTCGACCGAGGCGGCTTGCGCGTTGGCCGGAACCCCTCCGTGGGACTTGGAGGCGGAGGTGCTCGCCGAGATGTATTGGCGGGCGTCGCAAGAGCGGGCTAGGAGTGGTCGCCTCCTGCCCAGCGAGGTGGCCAGGTGGCAGGGCGACGCTCGCCGTGCTGCCATGGCCAGTTGGAGGGTGAGGCCCCGGGCCGGTCTCTGGGCCGTAGGGGCGCTCCAGCCTGTGCTGGAGCAGTGGGCGGGGTGACAGCACGGAGTTCTTACCTTCCGACTGGTGCAGGTGCTGTCGGGGCACGGTTGCTTCGGCAGATATCTGCACATAGTCGCAAGGAGGGAAGCGACTCCGGGCTGTCACCATTGCGGCTGCGACGAGGACATGGCGTGGCACACGCTCGAGTCGTGCCCGTCTTGGGACGGGCAGCGCCGTGAACTCGTCGTGGTAATAGGGGGGGACCTCTCGCTGCCGAGCATCGTCAGAGCGATGCTTGGCAGCGACAGGAATTGGGCCGCGGTCGCTGCCTTCTGCGAGGAGGTTATCTCGCGGAAGGAAGCGGCGGAGAGGGCCAGGGAGGAGGATTCTTCCGCTGACCCAAACCGTCGCTAGCGATTGGGGCAGCGCAAGCGTGTGTACTTGCGCCTCATGCCGCCCTAGCTGAGGCTGCGGGTGGATGGACCGGGGAACGTCCGCCACCCGCAAGGCCTCCCGCGAAGGTGCGACGCTCCGTATGCGGATGCGTCACTCAGTAGAGGGTACCCGAAAGGGTAAGCCGCCGGCGGGCCACTGAAGTAATCCAACACAGTACCAGTGATCCGTCAACTCAGGCGGAGAGATGGCACACGGCGGGTTTCTTTAGTGGGTGCGGGCCCCACACTACCCTGTTCGTTGCCCCGAACGACGGGGTGTGTGGTTAGGTACATTTTTTCCCTCCTAAACAAAAAAAAGGGTACTCCCCGACCCCATAAGTAATATATGTATTATATCCGTAATCTGGTACCCATAGCACAAGTATTAAGCTTAGTTTGGGACCGGAGTACATTGTGTGAAAAATATTCGTGAATATTTTATTTTTATTGAAAATCCTCGTTCAGAAGTTTTATAAGTGGAGACGTTTCCTTACGATGTTTTCCTTCACGGGCAGTGGTATTTTCTTTAATATATTCAAAAGTAAGAGGGACCTTCAGATTCTTCTTCAATTCTTCAGACTGGGAGTAAAATCAATGTAACAAAATTTCCATTCATTGTGAGAATGGTGGTTGTGGTACGATATGTTTCGACTTGACTGTGTTCTTAAGTCAACGAGCAGATACCACATACCACCTGCCATCGCAAGCGTTAAAGCAAAAATATGGGTAACATGTAAAAATAAAGTATTCTGAATACGTATTAAACCTTTCAAAATATCATAAAATTGAGTTCTGTTGATACAGTACACTAGACCCACTTCTGTATATACATTGGAGTTTGTAGGTGACACAATCTGCCCCAGTTCTTTGAACAAGTTATACACTGCAGATGGACATCGCGTCGCTTCCTCCTCTCGTTATCTAGATCTCAGCTTCGCACACCATTCACAAAATGAATGGTTTTACAAACTTTACAAACCTACTGTTGTTAAAGTGCTGTTTAGAATGCGAGTAGTTCTGTAAATGTCACTTGCCGGCAGTTGTTGGGACTTAGATTCTACTTTAGGAAAGAATATACCATTATTTATTTTTAAAATTATTCATTAGCAATATTATTATTTTTTTTGCCGTGTGGGGCCGGCTTTAGAATTGTCCCACCCCTCTCCACCCATGGGAGTCGACGAGAGCCGACTGAGGGAATACCAGGGGAGTGGGCAGCAGCACTCCTTCGATTATTAACTACATCCACTGCTATCGCCAACCAGCCTGCCAAGCGTGGCGATTACGGCACTATCCCCCATTCTTGGGGAGGCCTATGTCCAGCAGTGGACGTTAAAAGGCTAATGGAAGGATGGATTGAATATTATATTAAGTAAATCTTCACAATAGATGACCTAAATGAATAGATCGAAATATACACTCGACTGCATTTTGGGAGCGGTTTAAATTATATGTAATCAATATTAGAAATATTAAATAGACTTTTATTATCTAAGACTCAACATTTTGTTTTTTTCTTTTTTGAAGAAGGAAGAAAGCCCTACATACCGCACACTGTCGTTCAGGGCAATGAGCAGGTTAGTGCGGGATCCTTACCCACTAAAATAATTCGCCGTGTGCCATCTCTCCGGCTGTATTGGCGGACTATTGGAACTAGAGATTCACACTAGCTTCGCACGGGTGATTTAAAACATTGAATTTATCTACTTAAAAAGTTAAATTTGAATGTGTTACAAATAAAAAACCTTTTTTGAAGAAGTAGCTACGCGACAGTGAAAACCGTTTCAAAGTTAATTGTTTGGTGTGACAGACAAGAAGACAGACATATAATAAAGAACAACTTTATATGGAAGACTAGATTCTTAATAATAATATAAATATGTCACTCTAAGGTACCATAGTTATCTCTAGTTTTTTTGCATCAACAACGAACGAATTATCTGTGCCACAGCGACGCTTACTCTTTATATTTAAAAATATCGTGTCACGTTGTTTGTCCGTGTTGAACTCTAAAACTACTAATCCGAACTAAACATTTTTTTTTCGAAATGTGTGAGCTCTTCCAGCTTAGAAGATATTATAGCTTTTATCCCAATTATTATATTTATAGTAAAATTAACGTATGTTTTGTGAGCCACAGCAACGCGGAGCCGGGTCTACTAGTCAATATATGTATAACTATAATGATGTCTAATATATGTTATAATATTTCTCACAATTACAAATAATTATATCATCGGCATTACAGCTAAAATGATATTACTTTGAAGATTTGGATTGTTTCAGTAATAACATCTGTCATAGAAACAAATCAACTGTCAAACATTTACAGAGCTCTGTTCGAGGGTCTGAAATCCTCTTTGGTAAGTGGCCGAATTTGCGAAGAAATGTTTTGGAGAAATTGAACATTATTAGGGTACCAAATTCTCAAATTAAATTAAGCTGTTATGGAAAGTGTTAAATGGCAATTTATTGAATATGACATATATATATATATATACATATATTATGTTAGATTTGAGCACGTGACTTTGAAATATACGAGGAGCGTCATTAGTACCTATATAAACTTTTCTATAAACTAGAAAGAAGGATAAGGCTAGCTTAGCTAGCTTCTGTGCCCGACTGTGTTCATCCTTACGATGATGAACACTGAGTCCGACACACAAAGCTAAAAAAGCAATGTCGAAGTTATAACTTTTATATAATAACTAGCTAACCCGGCGAACTTCGTACCGCCATATTTATTTTTTCGTGAATATTTTCTAAAATCCTGAATGACGTGTTATACTATTTATAAATGCCCGCCTCGGCTTCACACAGGGGACTAAGGAAATGTAACACTTCCGGTAAATTCAAATCAGTCGGATTATAAATAATTCCATATATTGACACGTTTTATGTATCGAAAGTATCAACCCGTCAAATTAGAATGTATGGAAATGTTGCACGTTACGTACTTAATTACAAAAAATGAGAGAAAATCTTCCGTTTACAACCGCGACCGTGTAATGAAATAAAATTATAGTTAAATAATTCGATAACTATTGTAATGCCGAGGCACAGGAAATACGGAAAATATTGTACATTACGAGTAATGTAATATTGTACATTACGAGTAATGTACAATATTTTTCGTGTCCGTTTCCGTTAAATTTTTATTGAATTAATGTCAATCTGTTCATCCCGTCAATATTTTTATTATTGTCAATATATATTAAAGATCTCTCAGTTTTCTGTCTCATTCACTCACTAACTATTCATACTCAGACTAACTAGACGGAGCTACGGCGTGGCGGCACTTGAAACAGCAATATTTTTTTTAAATGTTGCCAGGTTGACAAATTTTTAACCAAATTTGGGCATAATAAACGATAGTTAGAATGAGGTCTGTAACTTGATCGTAAATAAGAAACTCTTCGTAACAAATATTTAATTGAAAATCACAGTGTTTATCAAAATAATTATTTAAAAGTAAATCTACCACCCCTTCTATTCATCCAACCATCAGTCTTTAAACGTCCACTGCTGGACATTGGCTTCCCCAAGAGAGCACCAGAACTAGCGGGCTTGTGCTGACTGCATCCAACGGCTCCCTGCAACTTCGACCATATATTTGGTCCATCTGGTGGGAGGCCATATTACGCTTCACTGTCCGATACGTGGTCGCAACTCGAAAACCTTTTTCCCCAACGGTTGTCAGCTCGTCGAGCGATATGGCCTGCCCATTGCCACTTCAGCATGCAAACCTGACAGGCTATGTCGGATATTCACGTTCTACGGATCTCCGTAATTCGATCACGTAGGGAAATACCAAGACTTTGAGCCTTGATGCAAGGTAAGTATTGCTGCTCCATAAATTGCCGTTCTGTTTGATATCTCATCTCGTAAATAATAATAAATTATATTAAATAAAATAATAGTACACAAGAATATAATTAAATTATCTTTTCTTTCTTTTCTGGGTCAAATAAGAAAGTAATTATCTTCCTTCCAGCGCTGATGTAACTAATTGAATAAGAACTTAGAGCAAATCAGTTTCTCTGAATTCTAGATTATGACTACAGCGGTAGTCATAATCTTGAATTGAGATTTACTTACAAAGATAAAATTACAACTGCCTCTGTGGTGCAGTGGTAGTATAAGCGACTACTGATCATGAGGTCTCGGGTTCGATCCCCGGGTTGGGCAGTGTTATTGAGATTTTTCAAAACAAAAAAAAAATCTCTGTAGCAGGCCGGAGTTTGTAAATATGCCCGGCATACATCATACTGGCGAGTCGTGGGTGTGTAATACACCTCTGCCTACCCCTTCGGGGAATACAGGCGTGATGCTATGTTTTTTGAAGTTACAAAGACTTTAAAAGCTATACTTACATGAACATATTCACTGGCAATGATTTTGCTCCCAACGTTACTATTTTCTTATTATGTATAATGAAACATCAACAAAATGTCGTGGAACATATTTTGAATATTTCGTGGGTTGCCTCGTTTTCCCGTAGCACCCATTCGATCTCGCATCTAGATTAGAGGGAAACCTAAAATAGTAAATATTTATCATCATCTCATAAATTACATATAAATTTTAGTAAAGTGAAAAATGGGCAAATTAAATTCGCAATAAGGCAACACCGAAACAATTCTCAGTAATAGAAAGTTAGCTAGAAAACGTGTTTTGCGAGTGTATCTTAGTAGCAGTTATTAATTTTGAGTAAAACAGCCCATTTTATATAACTTTATAGCACTCAATCATTATTTTTTTTTCATTTTCGGCTACAAATGAATGAAATGTTATTCCTGTATTTTTTCACTCGCTGTAGCTTTTGTAGCATAGTACACTATTTTACAACCACTATTATCACGTAGTCTTTTTCTGAAAACACTCATTAATACAGATTAACATTAAATTTTAATTTTAAGCCGAATTTTTATCCAAATTTTCGATTATGTCAGTTGAATCGTGACAGACAAAGCATTTTGACATCGTGATAATACCAAAAACTGGCCACGGCGACAAAGACAAAAATCTGTGACTTTGTCTGTTTTTTTGCACCAGTAAATTGTATCTCGTAGTAAATCGTTCTCGCTCATACATGTCAAAGAATTTTCTTCGCTCTGTCTAGGACGTATTTAGTCTGAGTATTCATATTATGAGATTTAAAAAAAATATGGACTTTTTTATACACCCTTTGTCCTGACGATAACGAATAGGTACAACAAAAAAACGAATTATCCAATTTGGTGCAGTCATTCGGAAGTTATGCGCGTTACATACCTAAATTTCAGTGATTCATTTTTATTTAGGTATATGGATTTAGTTGAGGCAAATCATACTACGTGGTAAATCCGTGATTTTACGTCATTTTAATTAAAAATTCGCTTCATGTCGCTTGAAGTAAACGTCATCAATAATATATTATAAGTGTTTAATGGCAATTTATTGAATATGACATATACATATATATATATATATATATATATTATGTTAGATTGTTAGATTTGAGCACGTGACTTTGAAATATACGAGGAGCGTCATTAGTACCTATATAAACTTTTCTATAAGCTAGAAGGAAGGATAAGGCTAGCTTAGCTAGCTTCTGTGCCCGACTGTGTTCATCCTTACGATGATGAACACTGAGTCCGACACACAAAGCTAAAAAAGCAATGTCGAAGTTATAACTTTTATATAATAACTAGCTAACCCGGCGAACTTCGTACCGCCATATTTATTTTTTCGTGAATATTTTCTAAAATCCTGAATGACGTGTTATACTATTTATAAATGCCCGCCTCGGCTTCACACAGGGGACTAAGGAAATGTAACACTTCCGGTAAATTCAAATCAGTCGGATTATAAATAATTCCATATATTGACACGTTTTATGTATCGAAAGTATCAACCCGTCAAATTAGAATGTATGGAAATGTTGCACGTTACGTACTTAATTACAAAAAATGAGAGAAAATCTTCCGTTTACAACCGCGACCGTGTAATGAAATAAAATTATAGTTAAATAATTCGATAACTATTGTAATGCCGAGGCACAGGAAATACGGAAAATATTGTACATTACGAGTAATGTAATATTGTACATTACGAGTAATGTACAATATTTTTCGTGTCCGTTTCCGTTAAATTTTTATTGAATTAATGTCAATCTGTTCATCCCGTCAATATTTTTATTATTGTCAATATATATTAAAGATCTCTCAGTTTTCTGTCTCATTCACTCACTAACTATTCATACTCAGACTAACTAGACGGAGCTACGGCGTGGCGGCACTTGAAACAGCAATATTTTTTTTAAATGTTGCCAGGTTGACAAATTTTTAACCAAATTTGGGCATAATAAACGATAGTTAGAATGAGGTCTGTAACTTGATCGTAAATAAGAAACTCTTCGTAACAAATATTTAATTGAAAATCACAGTGTTTATCAAAATAATTATTTAAAAGTAAATCTACCACCCCTTCTATTCATCCAACCATCAGTCTTTAAACGTCCACTGCTGGACATTGGCTTCCCCAAGAGAGCACCAGAACTAGCGGGCTTGTGCTGACTGCATCCAACGGCTCCCTGCAACTTCGACCATATATTTGGTCCATCTGGTGGGAGGCCATATTACGCTTCACTGTCCGATACGTGGTCGCAACTCGAAAACCTTTTTCCCCAACGGTTGTCAGCTCGTCGAGCGATATGGCCTGCCCATTGCCACTTCAGCATGCAAACCTGACAGGCTATGTCGGATATTCACGTTCTACGGATCTCCGTAATTCGATCACGTAGGGAAATACCAAGACTTTGAGCCTTGATGCAAGGTAAGTATTGCTGCTCCATAAATTGCCGTTCTGTTTGATATCTCATCTCGTAAATAATAATAAATTATATTAAATAAAATAATAGTACACAAGAATATAATTAAATTATCTTTTCTTTCTTTTCTGGGTCAAATAAGAAAGTAATTATCTTCCTTCCAGCGCTGATGTAACTAATTGAATAAGAACTTAGAGCAAATCAGTTTCTCTGAATTCTAGATTATGACTACAGCGGTAGTCATAATCTTGAATTGAGATTTACTTACAAAGATAAAATTACAACTGCCTCTGTGGTGCAGTGGTAGTATAAGCGACTACTGATCATGAGGTCTCGGGTTCGATCCCCGGGTTGGGCAGTGTTATTGAGATTTTTCAAAACAAAAAAAAAATCTCTGTAGCAGGCCGGAGTTTGTAAATATGCCCGGCATACATCATACTGGCGAGTCGTGGGTGTGTAATACACCTCTGCCTACCCCTTCGGGGAATACAGGCGTGATGCTATGTTTTTTGAAGTTACAAAGACTTTAAAAGCTATACTTACATGAACATATTCACTGGCAATGATTTTGCTCCCAACGTTACTATTTTCTTATTATGTATAATGAAACATCAACAAAATGTCGTGGAACATATTTTGAATATTTCGTGGGTTGCCTCGTTTTCCCGTAGCACCCATTCGATCTCGCATCTAGATTAGAGGGAAACCTAAAATAGTAAATATTTATCATCATCTCATAAATTACATATAAATTTTAGTAAAGTGAAAAATGGGCAAATTAAATTCGCAATAAGGCAACACCGAAACAATTCTCAGTAATAGAAAGTTAGCTAGAAAACGTGTTTTGCGAGTGTATCTTAGTAGCAGTTATTAATTTTGAGTAAAACAGCCCATTTTATATAACTTTATAGCACTCAATCATTATTTTTTTTTCATTTTCGGCTACAAATGAATGAAATGTTATTCCTGTATTTTTTCACTCGCTGTAGCTTTTGTAGCATAGTACACTATTTTACAACCACTATTATCACGTAGTCTTTTTCTGAAAACACTCATTAATACAGATTAACATTAAATTTTAATTTTAAGCCGAATTTTTATCCAAATTTTCGATTATGTCAGTTGAATCGTGACAGACAAAGCATTTTGACATCGTGATAATACCAAAAACTGGCCACGGCGACAAAGACAAAAATCTGTGACTTTGTCTGTTTTTTTGCACCAGTAAATTGTATCTCGTAGTAAATCGTTCTCGCTCATACATGTCAAAGAATTTTCTTCGCTCTGTCTAGGACGTATTTAGTCTGAGTATTCATATTATGAGATTTAAAAAAAATATGGACTTTTTTATACACCCTTTGTCCTGACGATAACGAATAGGTACAACAAAAAAACGAATTATCCAATTTGGTGCAGTCATTCGGAAGTTATGCGCGTTACATACCTAAATTTCAGTGATTCATTTTTATTTAGGTATATGGATTTAGTTGAGGCAAATCATACTACGTGGTAAATCCGTGATTTTACGTCATTTTAATTAAAAATTCGCTTCATGTCGCTTGAAGTAAACGTCATCAATAATATATTATAAGTGTTTAATGGCAATTTATTGAATATGACATATACATATATATATATATATATATATATTATGTTAGATTGTTAGATTTGAGCACGTGACTTTGAAATATACGAGGAGCGTCATTAGTACCTATATAAACTTTTCTATAAGCTAGAAGGAAGGATAAGGCTAGCTTAGCTAGCTTCTGTGCCCGACTGTGTTCATCCTTACGATGATGAACACTGAGTCCGACACACAAAGCTAAAAAAGCAATGTCGAAGTTATAACTTTTATATAATAACTAGCTAACCCGGCGAACTTCGTACCGCCATATTTATTTTTTCGTGAATATTTTCTAAAATCCTGAATGACGTGTTATACTATTTATAAATGCCCGCCTCGGCTTCACACAGGGGACTAAGGAAATGTAACACTTCCGGTAAATTCAAATCAGTCGGATTATAAATAATTCCATATATTGACACGTTTTATGTATCGAAAGTATCAACCCGTCAAATTAGAATGTATGGAAATGTTGCACGTTACGTACTTAATTACAAAAAATGAGAGAAAATCTTCCGTTTACAACCGCGACCGTGTAATGAAATAAAATTATAGTTAAATAATTCGATAACTATTGTAATGCCGAGGCACAGGAAATACGGAAAATATTGTACATTACGAGTAATGTAATATTGTACATTACGAGTAATGTACAATATTTTTCGTGTCCGTTTCCGTTAAATTTTTATTGAATTAATGTCAATCTGTTCATCCCGTCAATATTTTTATTATTGTCAATATATATTAAAGATCTCTCAGTTTTCTGTCTCATTCACTCACTAACTATTCATACTCAGACTAACTAGACGGAGCTACGGCGTGGCGGCACTTGAAACAGCAATATTTTTTTTAAATGTTGCCAGGTTGACAAATTTTTAACCAAATTTGGGCATAATAAACGATAGTTAGAATGAGGTCTGTAACTTGATCGTAAATAAGAAACTCTTCGTAACAAATATTTAATTGAAAATCACAGTGTTTATCAAAATAATTATTTAAAAGTAAATCTACCACCCCTTCTATTCATCCAACCATCAGTCTTTAAACGTCCACTGCTGGACATTGGCTTCCCCAAGAGAGCACCAGAACTAGCGGGCTTGTGCTGACTGCATCCAACGGCTCCCTGCAACTTCGACCATATATTTGGTCCATCTGGTGGGAGGCCATATTACGCTTCACTGTCCGATACGTGGTCGCAACTCGAAAACCTTTTTCCCCAACGGTTGTCAGCTCGTCGAGCGATATGGCCTGCCCATTGCCACTTCAGCATGCAAACCTGACAGGCTATGTCGGATATTCACGTTCTACGGATCTCCGTAATTCGATCACGTAGGGAAATACCAAGACTTTGAGCCTTGATGCAAGGTAAGTATTGCTGCTCCATAAATTGCCGTTCTGTTTGATATCTCATCTCGTAAATAATAATAAATTATATTAAATAAAATAATAGTACACAAGAATATAATTAAATTATCTTTTCTTTCTTTTCTGGGTCAAATAAGAAAGTAATTATCTTCCTTCCAGCGCTGATGTAACTAATTGAATAAGAACTTAGAGCAAATCAGTTTCTCTGAATTCTAGATTATGACTACAGCGGTAGTCATAATCTTGAATTGAGATTTACTTACAAAGATAAAATTACAACTGCCTCTGTGGTGCAGTGGTAGTATAAGCGACTACTGATCATGAGGTCTCGGGTTCGATCCCCGGGTTGGGCAGTGTTATTGAGATTTTTCAAAACAAAAAAAAAATCTCTGTAGCAGGCCGGAGTTTGTAAATATGCCCGGCATACATCATACTGGCGAGTCGTGGGTGTGTAATACACCTCTGCCTACCCCTTCGGGGAATACAGGCGTGATGCTATGTTTTTTGAAGTTACAAAGACTTTAAAAGCTATACTTACATGAACATATTCACTGGCAATGATTTTGCTCCCAACGTTACTATTTTCTTATTATGTATAATGAAACATCAACAAAATGTCGTGGAACATATTTTGAATATTTCGTGGGTTGCCTCGTTTTCCCGTAGCACCCATTCGATCTCGCATCTAGATTAGAGGGAAACCTAAAATAGTAAATATTTATCATCATCTCATAAATTACATATAAATTTTAGTAAAGTGAAAAATGGGCAAATTAAATTCGCAATAAGGCAACACCGAAACAATTCTCAGTAATAGAAAGTTAGCTAGAAAACGTGTTTTGCGAGTGTATCTTAGTAGCAGTTATTAATTTTGAGTAAAACAGCCCATTTTATATAACTTTATAGCACTCAATCATTATTTTTTTTTCATTTTCGGCTACAAATGAATGAAATGTTATTCCTGTATTTTTTCACTCGCTGTAGCTTTTGTAGCATAGTACACTATTTTACAACCACTATTATCACGTAGTCTTTTTCTGAAAACACTCATTAATACAGATTAACATTAAATTTTAATTTTAAGCCGAATTTTTATCCAAATTTTCGATTATGTCAGTTGAATCGTGACAGACAAAGCATTTTGACATCGTGATAATACCAAAAACTGGCCACGGCGACAAAGACAAAAATCTGTGACTTTGTCTGTTTTTTTGCACCAGTAAATTGTATCTCGTAGTAAATCGTTCTCGCTCATACATGTCAAAGAATTTTCTTCGCTCTGTCTAGGACGTATTTAGTCTGAGTATTCATATTATGAGATTTAAAAAAAATATGGACTTTTTTATACACCCTTTGTCCTGACGATAACGAATAGGTACAACAAAAAAACGAATTATCCAATTTGGTGCAGTCATTCGGAAGTTATGCGCGTTACATACCTAAATTTCAGTGATTCATTTTTATTTAGGTATATGGATTTAGTTGAGGCAAATCATACTACGTGGTAAATCCGTGATTTTACGTCATTTTAATTAAAAATTCGCTTCATGTCGCTTGAAGTAAACGTCATCAATAATATATTATAAGTGTTTAATGGCAATTTATTGAATATGACATATACATATATATATATATATATATATATTATGTTAGATTGTTAGATTTGAGCACGTGACTTTGAAATATACGAGGAGCGTCATTAGTACCTATATAAACTTTTCTATAAGCTAGAAGGAAGGATAAGGCTAGCTTAGCTAGCTTCTGTGCCCGACTGTGTTCATCCTTACGATGATGAACACTGAGTCCGACACACAAAGCTAAAAAAGCAATGTCGAAGTTATAACTTTTATATAATAACTAGCTAACCCGGCGAACTTCGTACCGCCATATTTATTTTTTCGTGAATATTTTCTAAAATCCTGAATGACGTGTTATACTATTTATAAATGCCCGCCTCGGCTTCACACAGGGGACTAAGGAAATGTAACACTTCCGGTAAATTCAAATCAGTCGGATTATAAATAATTCCATATATTGACACGTTTTATGTATCGAAAGTATCAACCCGTCAAATTAGAATGTATGGAAATGTTGCACGTTACGTACTTAATTACAAAAAATGAGAGAAAATCTTCCGTTTACAACCGCGACCGTGTAATGAAATAAAATTATAGTTAAATAATTCGATAACTATTGTAATGCCGAGGCACAGGAAATACGGAAAATATTGTACATTACGAGTAATGTAATATTGTACATTACGAGTAATGTACAATATTTTTCGTGTCCGTTTCCGTTAAATTTTTATTGAATTAATGTCAATCTGTTCATCCCGTCAATATTTTTATTATTGTCAATATATATTAAAGATCTCTCAGTTTTCTGTCTCATTCACTCACTAACTATTCATACTCAGACTAACTAGACGGAGCTACGGCGTGGCGGCACTTGAAACAGCAATATTTTTTTTAAATGTTGCCAGGTTGACAAATTTTTAACCAAATTTGGGCATAATAAACGATAGTTAGAATGAGGTCTGTAACTTGATCGTAAATAAGAAACTCTTCGTAACAAATATTTAATTGAAAATCACAGTGTTTATCAAAATAATTATTTAAAAGTAAATCTACCACCCCTTCTATTCATCCAACCATCAGTCTTTAAACGTCCACTGCTGGACATTGGCTTCCCCAAGAGAGCACCAGAACTAGCGGGCTTGTGCTGACTGCATCCAACGGCTCCCTGCAACTTCGACCATATATTTGGTCCATCTGGTGGGAGGCCATATTACGCTTCACTGTCCGATACGTGGTCGCAACTCGAAAACCTTTTTCCCCAACGGTTGTCAGCTCGTCGAGCGATATGGCCTGCCCATTGCCACTTCAGCATGCAAACCTGACAGGCTATGTCGGATATTCACGTTCTACGGATCTCCGTAATTCGATCACGTAGGGAAATACCAAGACTTTGAGCCTTGATGCAAGGTAAGTATTGCTGCTCCATAAATTGCCGTTCTGTTTGATATCTCATCTCGTAAATAATAATAAATTATATTAAATAAAATAATAGTACACAAGAATATAATTAAATTATCTTTTCTTTCTTTTCTGGGTCAAATAAGAAAGTAATTATCTTCCTTCCAGCGCTGATGTAACTAATTGAATAAGAACTTAGAGCAAATCAGTTTCTCTGAATTCTAGATTATGACTACAGCGGTAGTCATAATCTTGAATTGAGATTTACTTACAAAGATAAAATTACAACTGCCTCTGTGGTGCAGTGGTAGTATAAGCGACTACTGATCATGAGGTCTCGGGTTCGATCCCCGGGTTGGGCAGTGTTATTGAGATTTTTCAAAACAAAAAAAAAATCTCTGTAGCAGGCCGGAGTTTGTAAATATGCCCGGCATACATCATACTGGCGAGTCGTGGGTGTGTAATACACCTCTGCCTACCCCTTCGGGGAATACAGGCGTGATGCTATGTTTTTTGAAGTTACAAAGACTTTAAAAGCTATACTTACATGAACATATTCACTGGCAATGATTTTGCTCCCAACGTTACTATTTTCTTATTATGTATAATGAAACATCAACAAAATGTCGTGGAACATATTTTGAATATTTCGTGGGTTGCCTCGTTTTCCCGTAGCACCCATTCGATCTCGCATCTAGATTAGAGGGAAACCTAAAATAGTAAATATTTATCATCATCTCATAAATTACATATAAATTTTAGTAAAGTGAAAAATGGGCAAATTAAATTCGCAATAAGGCAACACCGAAACAATTCTCAGTAATAGAAAGTTAGCTAGAAAACGTGTTTTGCGAGTGTATCTTAGTAGCAGTTATTTATTTTGAGTAAAACAGCCCATTTTATATAACTTTATAGCACTCAATCATTATTTTTTTTTCATTTTCGGCTACAAATGAATGAAATGTTATTCCTGTATTTTTTCACTCGCTGTAGCTTTTGTAGCATAGTACACTATTTTACAACCACTATTATCACGTAGTCTTTTTCTGAAAACACTCATTAATACAGATTAACATTAAATTTTAATTTTAAGCCGAATTTTTATCCAAATTTTCGATTATGTCAGTTGAATCGTGACAGACAAAGCATTTTGACATCGTGATAATACCAAAAACTGGCCACGGCGACAAAGACAAAAATCTGTGACTGTCTGTTTTTTTGCACCAGTAAATTGTATCTCGTAGTAAATCGTTCTCGCTCATACATGTCAAAGAATTTTCTTCGCTCTGTCTAGGACGTATTTAGTCTGAGTATTCATATTATGAGATTTAAAAAAAATATGGACTTTTTTATACACCCTTTGTCCTGACGATAACGAATAGGTACAACAAAAAAACGAATTATCCAATTTGGTGCAGTCATTCGGAAGTTATGCGCGTTACATACCTAAATTTCAGTGATTCATTTTTATTTAGGTATATGGATTTAGTTGAGGCAAATCATACTACGTGGCAAATCCGTGATTTTACGTCATTTTAATTAAAAATTCGCTTCATGTCGCTTGAAGTAAACGTCATCAATAATATTAGTAAAAATAATGCAACGATTAGAATTGTAAATCTGTGATAAAATCGTAAGTAGGTGATACGAAGTTCACCGGGTCATCTAGTCGCGTATAATTTAGGAATCGTAAGTAAAAACAGGCATAATCATAACTGAAAAAAAAATTAACAGAAAATATGGAAATGTGAAATCGAAAATAATAGTCACGAACAGGATTTGAACCTGCATCTCCATCAGATGGCGCATTCGTCACCCAAGACCTTAAGAATGAATGTGCTATCGAGATTCGCTATCCCGAGCAATTATCACGATGGCTCAATTGCCAAAGCACCTGGGACGGTATTCCAGGAGATGCAGGTTCAAATCCTGCTCGTGACTGTTATTTATAATTTTACATTTTCACACTTTGTGTTAATTAATATGGCTAAGCATGTCAAATGCTAAAAAATATATATAAAAATAGCAAAATGGCAATAAATTTGTTTATAATTATGGAATACACGAGTAACTTCTTATTTATACCACAGCGGAATCCCAGAAAACGTAACAGTATCGCGATTATTAATACAATAGCCTTGTTTTGAACCCTCTTATCTGCTTAATTCAGTTTACCAATTTGTTTATCTGAACTCATTTATTACTAACCCATTGTGGGTACGAGAGAATGAGAGAGCTTTAGGGCGTAATCTCGATTAGGTAAGGAAAAACAAAAAAAAAGCTCCATACATCTGTCTAAACATATTTTATTGATTTCGTTAATATTCTTATAATTATTCAATTCCAAAGCCTCTTGGGTCGCCCAATTATAGAGTACCAACTCATTTTTATTGCTCATTAATTCTTCAAGGACCCTGGCAGCCAATTTAAAAATCTTAAGGGTGCTTTGAATTGTAATTGTGTAATTAGGCATTTATATTAAGTTTAAAAGAGATTACAGCTTCATGAAATTAGCTTGGATAGAATAGTTTAGATAGTTAAGATAAATTAAACTTAGATTAATTTTGTATTTGAAATAACAAATGTTTAGCAAGTTAAACTGCTCCATTGGCTTTTCTCAGAATAACATATCTGAGCTGTTCTTACGCTAAGTTGTGACTTACTTGGACCACTGAAGATAATATATAAGTACGCGGTACCACGACTACGGGCGGGTGAGGACGCACGGCGATTTTTATTGGATGATAGCCCCACACTACCTCGCTGTTTCCCCGAACAGCAGGGTGTGCGATAGGTACATTTTATCCCGCTTAAAAAAAGAAGTAGTGACTGCGTTAAATTAATAGATAACTAGAGTAAATAACTAACTTGACGGGCCGCGGGGCGTGTGGCGTAGTCGGTAATATAACCGACTTCTCACTCAGGACAATTATATTTTGTGTGATGAACACAGATATTTGCACTGCATCTGGGTGTTTTCTATTTATTATATGTATGTATTTACAAAAGAAAAAGTAATATATGTATTATATCCGTAATCTGGTACCCATAGCACAAGCGTTAAGCTTAGTTTGGGACCAGAGGACGTTGTGTGAAAATGTCCGTGAATATTGATTAATTATTATTATTACAGTATCAAATATTCTACAGCTTTTGTATAAATAGAATGCTTCAGATTTGTTATTATTCAATTTACGTTATAAATACATATTAAGGCGATAAAATCCCTAAAAGCACATAATTCACACATCAGAATGTCTAAAGTATGAATATCCTAATAATATTATAAATGAAAGTGTTGTTAAGATTTTAATGAGAATGTTTGTGAAGGATGTTTAGATGTTTGTGCAAGAAACTCGCCTAGACAACTAAATGGATTTCGATGAAACGTAGGTAAATCGACAAGAATCTTACACGAGAGGATATTACTTTCGAAAAAAAAAATATAATTATTATTTTATGTAACAAATACTAGCTTCCGCCCGCGACTTCGTTAGGAGGGGATTTGACTTTAAAATTCATTATGGCGTAATTATGGATTACGTCTAACTCTTTACCTATCGGGCTTAAAAATATCGATGTTTATTGAAGCCAAAAATGTTTGATTACCAATTATTGCTCAAATTAATTTAGTCATTAGGTCTGCATATATGCCAAAAAAAGCTATCTTTCGGAAACTATTCTTTTTTAGAGATAAAAACATCAACATAGAATTATCATACGATAATTCTATGTGTTAATCAAGTGTGTCATCTATCTAACCACGAAATGTTATCCAAATTCATTTAGTAATTTAGGCGTGATTCACCAACAAACTTTTATATTTATACTACATTTTGAAATAAAACTTCGTTTACGGAATCTATCGCGTTTACTTAATTTTACTACTATCCCGACGTTTCGAATACTTTACAGCATTCATGATCACGGGTGGACTTAGATGATAGACGTCCAAAGCTGATATGATATGTAAAGTATTCGTAACGTCGGGATAGTAGTAAAATTAAGTAAACGTGATAGATTCCGTAAACGAAGTTTTATTTCAAAATGTGTAACATTCGCGTAAATATCAGAAAGTATTTTATACTACATATTAATAGGAAGTAGGGTTTTATGTAAAGTAGCAATACAACTTGAAAAATTTTAGCAAATGCATTTAGAACATTCTTTAAATTACACATAGAATTTTATTCACATTTTTTTTTATTAACGGCGGTACAAGAGCCACGTCTCACCTGATACCGGTAATAAAGGCTCTTGAAGATAGCAATACCAGTGATGCCACGAAACTACTGGCCACAGAAGAGTAGAAGAAGTCTAGTGTTTGAGCCTTGTTTATGCCAACACAAATTAGGCTGGCTCGATGGGGGAAGTACTACTATCTCACAAAAGATCTGCCCCCTTAGAATGAAACACGAAACGTTAGACGAACTTTCGCTTCGAGTCATTGTAATTGATCAACAGTCCAACGCGTGCTTCCTGATTAGTCGCGTGATTCAGGCGACCAATCACAACGAAGTGTAAAAACTGTAGTTACGACTACCGTTGTGTTTCGTATGGCGAGCGAGTGCGCCGGAGGCCCAAACCCCCTCCCTATCCTCTCCTTATTATCCTTCCTATCCATCTCCTATCCCAATTCCTTGGAGGTAGCGACGCGCAAGGGATACCTTTGTGTTGCTAGCGTCTATAGGCTACGGTAACCGCTTACCATTAGGTGAGCCGTATGCTTGTCCGCCACCCATTTAGTATAAAAAAAGAGAAATAATGAAAAACAATATTACTAAGAAACGATCCGGGATAAAATCCGTTATCTTCTCCTACACGTAATACAATATTGGATAAGCTTACTGTTTATAATACATATTATTATTAACTGTAAATATAATAATATTATTAAGAGTTTTCTAACAATAAAAGGGTACGTCCAAACCCTTCAAGAAAGCCAATAAAAAATAGTTGATAATCTTGCAATAATGAGCTGTACCACGTACTAACTTATTAAAGTCCAATAGCGAGATTTTTCGTACTCGTTGGATCAACAATTTAAATTATATTGAGGATAACCATAACAAGGGTCAAGCACACGTCAAATATTTCATCCACCTCTTCATAGCGTGGTTAGGCTTGACTGGCTTAATAATAATATATTAGGTATTTGAATCTCTGTTCTGCATGTCAACCCTCGTCATAGCTGTATTTTGTATACGCTGAATTAATTGTTATTAATACATTTTGTATATAAACGGTGAATAGGAGCTAAAAAATAATCAGTTACCTCTAAAGTTGGTTTAAAAATATTTTTTAACATTTTTGTTATTAACATATGATATAGAAGTTAAGTCACGAGCAGGCACGAGGCCTATTATTTACTATTTCACATTTTCACACTGTGTTAAATTATATGGCTAAGCATGTCAAATGCTCAAAAAATATATAAAAATATTTTTGTTATTGTTGGGAAAAACTTTTTTTTCTCATAGTGGCAAATAAGCCACAGCTCACCAAATCACCTCATACTCTTTTTGTTAGCATTACTATCCACCTCATCTCATGTCCTTTCTATCATATATCCCTGGGGTTGCCAACGCGCGAGTGATGACTATGAATAATGCATCTGATGTTGCTAGCGGGTATAGATTACGGTAACTATTAACCGAGGGGGACCTCTATGCGTGTTTGCCATTCTTGTATTGTATAAAAAAACAAATAGCTTATTGCTCTACGATCTAGGATTTTAACGCGGTTAGAAGTCCTACGTTTACATCATTACGACAATGAAGTAGATATTCTATTTTTGTAGGTATAAAATGATGTAATCCAGTATGTTGGGAAACAAAATGGACAAGCAGATAAATGCCAATTTAAGTTTTAACTTGCTAGTATAGAGGATTAAGTGGTGACCTCTCGCTTACTCTAGTGGCTCAAACAAAGGTCTTGAAATTCCTGTGAATTTGCAAGACGTATTATAGTGTTGGATACACTCACGCAAGGAGTTTAGAGTCTACGAATACTTCGTTCCGAGAAGAAATTTTCAGTAACAACACGGGGTTTGAAACGGTACCCGCTAGAAAGCTAGACTCACCCCTTTTTACGTTGGTAATAATTCACTTGAGCAAAATGTGGGTGAACGCAGTAAAAATTTTAAATGTATTCAATACGTGATCCGCATTTAAACTTCTACACTACCAAGAAAATCAGAGATATATCCAAAAGGATTTATAAAGTAAATATTCATACAAACTATCTCTATGTGTAGAACATTTTTCTTTATTATGATACCATCAATAATATTTTACACGAAACCATAGAATAAATAACTAATAAACTTCTCATCAGAAAAATCGAAACAAGGTGTTTCGTTCACAAGTTTATGTTTTGTAAGGATTATCAGAAAAATGTGTATGTATAAGAATATAAATGTCAAATGTCGTTTAATAGTGAATAATATGAGGTTTTCAAATCCTAATGTTAATGTTCCAAATACAAATTAAATTTTCATAGGTTTCGTGTTTTGTTTTAACAAGTCATGTTTACCCTGTATGGAGTATGAAGAAAATTGATAAAACAACACACGTAAATGAAAAAAAAAAGCTAAGTAACGTTTATTTAATAACTTGTATTCCCTCCCCGAGCTCTTATTACTACTTCCATACGGTTCTTCATCGATTGGATGAGAGTCACGATCAAATGTTGTGGCAATCCATTCCATTCCTCTTGGATTGCATTTTGCAGCTGGCTAAGTATTTCTGGGGCAGGATCTCTTGCAAGAATTCGTCTCTTTAATTCATCCCATAGATGTTCAATCGGATTCATGTCCGGGCTTCTTGCTGGCCATTCCATAATGGAGATACCGACTTCGGTAACATAATCTCGTACGACGCTCGCGGTGTGAGCCCTAGCATTGTCGTTTATGAATATGAAACCGTTGGCAATAAAATGTGCATAGGGCATCACGTGAGGCTCAAGACACTGTTCGATGTACCGATGACTGTTTAGTGTAGGCAGATGTGGCCCAGACACAAAGGCAAGCTCTGTCTTACCGTCGGCGCTGATTCCTCCCCAAACCGTCCGCGAACCGCCACCACAGCTGATCTTTTCTTCAATGCAGCGTTGTGCAAAGCATCCTCCATCTCTTCTGTAGACCTTGTTCCTTCCGTCATTGCCATACAGCATAATTTTACACTCATCAGAAAAGAGGACTTTGTTCCACTGGAGGTATGACCAATTTAGGTGCTCACTTGCAAAGGCGCGCTCTTCGATGGTCTGCAGTTAATTTCGGCCCATTTGCTGGCTTGTGCGGTACCAGTCCACGTTCCTTAAACCTTCTTCTAATTGTACGTACAACATGAAGCTGCTGCTGCAGTTGAAAAGCACTAAGGCATCGATTTCGTAAAGAAGTTGTTACAATAAAACGATCAACTCGCTCAGAAGTGACCCGATTCCTGCCAGATCCTGCACGGCGCGTGAACAAACCAGTCTCCCGATAGCGTTTGTAGACTCTATGAACAGACGACAGGCTTAGATGCAATCTTTCAGCCACAACACGCTGACTAAGTTTGTCCGTGTGGTGACGGACTAAGAATACAAGTGTCACCATCCCATTCTTTCCCACGGGTGTCATATGAGGCGACTAAGGGAAGTAAGCAATTATCATCCATTGCATGACTGGTGGTAGGGCTGGGTACTAAGTGGGATGCTCACTTGGTATCGGGCCCGAGCGGGTTGGCACCACCGTCTCCCATGTGACTGGCCATGAAGCACATCGTTGCGTTTTGGCTGTAGCAGGAGATAGCCGTTTATATTTCATTTCATATCTGTGAAATGAAATGGTGAGCAGCGACTTAACAATACTCTTGGTATAGTCGAGTCCATGGGCGACGGTTACCATTTACCATCAGATGGACCGTGGCTCGTCTGCCACTACATGCAAAAAAAAATGTCCAGAATCCAGCAATGCCACCACTTGGGCGGCTTCTGTGGGCGAAGTATCTATATGTTTTAGAAAAAAAACTTTATCAGACGTCCCAAAGTTACAATACACACACAGTTACATACAGAACACAGAACAAAATGTTTTAAGATAAGTACTCCAACTCTAAACACACATTTGTCTCAAAGCAGTGAATCCAAAGAGCATAATAAGACAGTGAATCATTTCATTTACAGGATAAACAAATGAAATTCTAATTTTGAATTTAGAATTTTCGCTTATCACTGTAATGGCCAAACTGCCAGCTATACAATCATGTGATTTTTTTCATGGAATGAAAACTCTTTTGTGTTAAATTAGGATATAAAATAAAAAAGGAAGTGTTTCGATTTTTCTGATCCATAAAAAAGGAAGTGTTTCGATTTTTCTGATGAGAAGTGTATAATATGTATACTCGTACATATTTATTATATGGGATGCGTAAATATTTATTATATAGGATATCTGCGTGACTTGACTACTCTATATAATTTATCTTCATTTTCACTATAGGTACTCGTATCACAGAAAGCCGAAATACTTAATATCAAACTACAACTATGGCGACAATCTCCCGAAGTCTCGAGACGATATTAATATTACAAAGGCCCACAATTTCCTGCACAAACGTGTTACTGTGTAACTATGTCGGAACATAACGTCTCAATGTAATTATAACGACGCAAGGTGGTGCATTGGTTTGACATAGTAAACAAATTATCAATAAAGCTTTATTCTTTTTCATTCATTAATCGTTATTTTTTTTTAAAGTCCTCGTCATCTCGTTAACCGTCTCCGGAAGAACGTTATGACTGGTCCGGGCTATCGTGAAAATCTATGAAGCCTACCGTTAAATATTTTGATAGGTTTATGGTGTAGTGGATATCTTGATAGTTTTATGTATTTTTTGAGCATTTGACATGCTTAGCCATATAAATTACCATCCCAGGCAAAGCATCTGGGACGGTATTCCAGGAGATGCAGGTTTAAATCCTGCTCGTGAATGTTATTTCCGATTTGACATTTTCGCACTTTGTGTTTATTAAATGCAGTGGATGTTAACGTTTTAGTTATTGGTTATGAAGGATTTTACGCAAATCCTATGCAAAATGTTTTTGTTTTGACGACTTTAAGAAATGATAAACAAAAAAGAAAAGAAATGTGGCATGTGAGTTTCTTTGCCCGTTTCTTCTCACATAGCTTAATATTTTGGAAACTGGCGATTATGGATTGACACAGATTTTATTATGTAATGTATTATAAATATAATTTAGTCATTTTGGTTAGAACTTGGTTAGAAACTTGACGATTTCAAATATTTTGCAAAAAATTTACGAAATAAAGAAATTTGACTTTGACTTTGACTTTGACAATAGTCGTTGAACGTCTAACGTTTAGTTCGGTGGTAGTTGAAGAAATGGAACTCAAAAATAGGTACATAATAGGGACATCACTATACTATATCAAGGACTATGAGGCGAGCGAAGCCGTCGGTAATGCGCTAGTGATTTAATAAGATAAAAGAACCTAAGATAATTTGGCAGCAATTGTATAGTAAAGCTCAAGTATTACGTAACAGTCAAGTTTTCTTTTAAGTTTCATCATGATCAAAGTAAACAAGCTTTTGTACGCCCTTACAAAATAATTTTATCTTACATGTTTAAAGTATAAAGGATCTCAGAGAAAAGTATTACCTCTATATACACCTGAAGTATTACTTATAAGTTTCATAACTGTATGTTGTTAAAATAAAGTAATTCATAACAGGTATACCTACCTTTTTAATACGTAGACCTCGAGCCATCCTGCTATAGACTGATTGTTCTAAGGAAAACTAGGAGAGACTTGAATAATGGTAGATTTATTTCCAAGGCTCGCATTAGACACATTGTAAAAGAAAAAAATAATGAAGAACGCACGCTCCACCCGGACTTTTTGATGTTTGAATGTTTGTCGCTCAATCACGCACAAACTGCTGAACAGATTTGGATTATATTTGGCAGACAGATAGTTTAATACCTAGATTAACAAATTTAGGTTCCTGTGAGATAGCTTTTTTTGCATAGAGAAACAACCTGAAGTGAAGTACTCACATTATAGTGACCCAATTCTGAGCTCTTCGCAGACGAAGTCAGCTAGTTTGACAAACCGTAATAGTATCCTTCTCTTCATCAAATTAATTGATGCAATATAGAGTTAACCCATATTCGTAAAACCCTTTGGTCATATTTACTAATATTTAAATATAATAGATCTCTATATGTTTGTTAGTTTAAATACGCAAATTTTTGGAAGTAGGTAAGTACTTTGGACCACTGAAGGAATGTAACATGGTTCCAGTGGCCCGCCAATAAAGGCGGAGAGACGGCACACAGCGGGTTTCTTTAGTGGGTGCGCGGCGCCACACTACCCTGGTCGTTGCCCCGAACGATAGGGTGTGCGGTTAGGAACATTTTTTTCCCGCCATAACAAAAAAAACACATTCATTCTTAACGTCTTGGGTGACGCCTGCGCCATATGTCGAAAGTATTTGCATATATTATACCAACCAGATAAACTTAATTTTACAATTAAGATTTTTACCAAAGAATGACGCAGCCCTATAAATATTTTGATATTTTTATATATTTTTTTAGCATTTGTCATGTTTACCCATGTAAATTAACACGAAAGAAATGTTAATTTTTATGGCAATTATATTTTTTTTATTGCGTTTGGTGGTAGACGAGCCACGGCCCGCCTGGTGGTAAATGGTAACCGTCGCTAATGGACTTAACTATACCCGAGGTATTGTCAAGCTACTGCTCACTATTTCATTTCACAGGTATGAAATGAAAGAATTAAGGCCTACAACCAAAACACACCGATATACTTCATGGCCGGTCACACGAGTGATGTTGGCACCAACCCGTTCGGGCCCGTTAGCAAGTGAGCACTCCCAATTGGTAGGCCCAGCCCTACCACCAGTAATGCAATGGGTGATAATTGCTTATTTCCCTTAGTCACCTCGTACGACACCCGTGGAAAAGATTGGGGTGATGACACTTGTATTCGACCTTTTTTTTTCTGTTAAGACATATAAAATACCTAACCGCATACCCTGTTGTTCGGAGCAATGAACAGGGTAGTGTGGGGCCCTCACCCACTAAATAAACCCGCCGTGTGTCGTCTCTCCGCCTTTATTGGCGGGCCACTGGAACCATATTACATTCCTTCAGTGGCATTGCTAATCGACCTGGGAAGTATTATAGTATCACGCTACGACTGTACTTATTATGCTAAGATTTCAATTGTCTATACTAATGTCATAGAGAGATGAGCGTAAAATGTTTGTTTGTGTAAGGTAAACTAAAGGCAATATCAAAAATTTAAAGTTTCAATAGTTATTACGTGATATGCGAACATACAAATCAATATTCAAACAACCAAAAACATTTTCTACCGACATCCAAAAGGAGGAGGTTCCCATTCGACTGTATGTTTTTTTTTTGTATGTTTGTTACGCGATTGTTCCGCCAATTATGAATTGATTTCAATGATTCTTTTTTGTTTGATAGGTGCTACTTCTGAGGTGGTTACATTAAAATTTTATCAAAATCCGTCGAGCGGTTTTAAAAAAATAATTAAAAATCGAAATTGATTGTATTGATGATATGTTTTCGTTTACTTCGAAACCTCTCTTGTCTCATTGGAGCAGTTCGTTTCGTTGGCGTACCCTGCTATATCTATGGGCGAACCCATATTGTATATACTACTTAAAGCCTTTCTTCACGATCTTTGGAAGACTCTCCAAGACGCTGTGCTCTATTTTTTTCGCTACTGCCCTTTAGGCGTTCATCTTTGTCATTTTCATACTCCTGATCGACGCTTTCTTATACGAGATGCACCCAAAAAAGGTCTCCCTATTATGTACCACCTACTCTTACCTACGCACTTATTTTACAAAAAAAAACAATAAAAAACAAAAAAAATCTAAGGACTGCCGATATAAGTGAAAACTTAAAACTATCAACAAACAGTTGTTATTTTTAGGTATTCAAATTAATTGTTCGATCTTAAATTAAAACTTTTAAATTAAAATTATTCATTCAGGCATTAAAAAAAATAAAAATGTTCATAACTTGACAAAGTACTCCTTAAGATGAATTAAACGAATATAAACTTGATGGGTTTATTTATTTATTTCGGTTCGGGTCGTTTCATTACATAGTTACTGTGGTCTCCTTCCAGCTCCATATCAGACCCTGGATACCATCTAGAGACAAAGTACTCGTTAAGACGAATCATACGAGCCCAAACTCGATGGTGTTATGTCGTTTTATAACGGAGTTTCTATGGCCACCTTCTAGCTCCATCATCAGACCCTGGATACCATCTAAAGACAAAGTACTCATCAAGACGAACCAAACGAGTCCAAACTTGATGGGGTTGCGCCGTTTCATTATAGAGTTCCTAGGTCCACCTTCCAGCTCCATCATCAGATCATCTCCATGTCATCATAATATTGCATTATCACGCGATATACATATGGGTGTAAAATTTCAGCTCAATCGGAAACCGGGAAGTGTGTCAAAGAGGGATGGGCCGAAATTTGTTTTACATTCGGTTTAACCAAATTTCGGTGGCTTGAACCGAACTTCAGCATTCGGCCGAAGTCCAGTCTTAAATGCGAACATTCGATATAATAAAAAGGTGAGGTTTCTAATAAAATTAAGAGAAATAAAATATGTCATAGCTGTAAAATAAGTCACATATACCAATAGGTACTCTAGAATAATTTAATCATGGTCAGTTGTAGGAACGCTAAACTATAATTATTATAGATAAATTAAAATGTATAAATTAATAGTATTTTTCGCAATCCAGGGGGGGTAAAACGGAATCTCATATCTCACATGTCGATCGTAGCGTGATCACTGTGATTGGTTGATAATCCGACGCGTGATGTCGCAATAATCCGTTGGCCAATCACGGTGATCTCTCAACCAATCACAATGGTTACGATACGAAACGACATGTGAGATATGAGATTCTGCCTAATCCCCCAGGAGTCTATGAATCAATAAACCCAATAATTTGAAATAATGTGTCGCACTGACCGTTTTTTTATTGTTTTACGACGTTGCCTTTCATGAAAAAATACACACAGAACACACAAGTTACTCCTGAGAAAGCACACACCGAAGTTCGGCCGAATTTTGTATAATTACCGAATGTTCGGCCGAAGTTCGTATTCGGTTCAAATCACATTCTGAGCATTCGGCCCATCTCTAGTGTCAAATTTAATTTCCAATGCACAGACTATAGCTGCGCCTCGTAACGGTATCGCGTGTCCAAAAATTTTATCTCATCTAAAAATATGCGTACCGCACTAAAAGAAGTTTTCACTTAAAAAATAATTATTT
Organism: Leucoma salicis; assembly: GCA_948253155.1. Classification (NCBI taxonomy): domain Eukaryota; kingdom Metazoa; phylum Arthropoda; class Insecta; order Lepidoptera; family Erebidae; genus Leucoma; species Leucoma salicis. The sequence continues at coordinate 11,328,663 of OX411818.1, forward strand.
TTAAATGAAAAAAATATTTTTGTTATTTTTGGACTAGAAACCGACTTCAAACACATCAGTAGGTGTCTAGCACAGAAATCATACGTAAATACCAATTATTTTTTGCTTTTTAGTTCCTGGGTGTCTTTTGAAGGCGGTTTTTTTTTTTATAATACCTACAATGTTTTTGATTCTTGGATGCATAAATGAGCTTGAATGAAACTTAGTTTAATATAAGTCATGTTTATGATCTATATTTATTTGCATTTGACATGCTCCGCTACTTTTTAAAGTACAAATTATTTGTGAATAAGGAAAAAGAGCGGAGCATGTCAAATGCAAAAAAATATAGATCAAAAATGTTTAAAAAATCGCGCCTTCAAATAGTATGAATTTTAATTGCCAAATTAAACTTACTATATTGGATTAATGCAGGTTAATACATTCCGATAGATGGCGTTGGTCGTAAAGACAAATGTGATGATGAAATTGGGATGACCGAATAGGTAAGTACGATAGCACAGTGGCTTCACTTCCCCGGATTGGAAAAGACGCGGGTCCGTTTCCCGCTCGTACTAAAAATCTCTTTTTCCTTATTCACAAATAATTTATACTTTAATAAGTCATGTTTGTCAAATATCATTAACGTACAGAAACAGATAGAAGAAACGAAATGATTGTATTTAGGAACAGTATCAATATTATGGTACCATACACTGGTACCTAAACTGATAGACACTACATTACGTAACGATGTTATCACAGAGTAGTTGCCACACGTTGAGGTCAACATAGATAGTACAGTGCAACTGTGTTACGTGTGAGCGAACTACAAATGTTTATTTAGTTATCTGATTATTTATACCTATAGTACATAGTTGCGCTTTACTCGCCAGAACATCAGATTACGTCAACGAACGTTGTATTATTGAACATTGAACTTTCATGTAGGATCATTTAGCCGGTTTCCCGTCCATGTCTTGTTTTCGTCCACTAGCACGCGCCTCGTGAAACATTTACGTAGATTAGAGTCATAAAAATAGTAAGCCGCGCAAATTTGGACTCGTTGCGTACATTAATAACAAATCTGCACGTCTACCAACTTAGAATAGTTTTTAACAAGCCAAAACTCGAATAAAAGCTTACTTTTAAGCTACGAAAAGGTCACATTAAAGTTTGAAAAATAGTGGTGCAAGCTAACTGCGCAGATTTTTTTTTTTATTGTTTTTAGAATGTATTTTATGTTTAGGGCATTAATGACAAAGTTGATAGATAAAGAACACATTAAACTGTGTGTTTCGTAGTCATTTAACGAATTACTTACAAAATCTAAGCGGACAATAACTGAATTACCTATTTCGCAAAACATTCAGTTTACGTCCGCGTGGACGAAAACACAAAAATACAAGTAAAGTTTGACTAGTCGTTTAAAATAAGGAATGCGAAGAAATTCTATTGAAATCTATAAGGAATGATCTTTGATGGTTATTTAGTCTGATATTTAGTTTTCATCCGCTAATTTAGCAGTATTGCATGCATAAAACATAAATAATATTGTGGACGAAAACTAAATAATGCGCTGAAAATTGCTTTATGTTTCCGTCCATATACTTTAATGTGAGTAGATGAAAAGTAATACTGAGTAAGTATTTAGTTTACGTCTATTACAAACAAATATTATACTCTTACTTGTATTAAACTAACACAAAATCATTAATTTAGGTTTTCTACAAAGAAGTTTTAAAAATAGATGTTTTAATTATTATCTTTAAATTTGCAGATTGAATTTATACAACTTTTTTATGTTATTCTATTAAATGCATTGGGAAGTATCTGAAACTGATTAAAAAGCATTTTTAATTTAGCAAGTATATTATATCCCTCGTTAAACACCGTGAACGAAAACTAGCCTATACAAGGTCGAAAACTAAGATTTATGGACGAAAACTAACGAAATCGGTACTTTTCACTAAAACATTTTATATAAAAAACATGTTGACTATAATTATTTGTTACTTAATATAAACCTAAAATAGACTATATTAGCTTCCAATATAAAATTAGAGCTGGGCAGGTAGAACATATAATTTTTAAGCCCTTAAGCTGGCAACTCCGCTAAATGGACTAAAACCGGCTAAATTACTGGCATTTCCATACTTTAAAAAAATATTGTTTGTAATGAATTTCGTATAGTCAGTCTACTTGTAAAAATGTGTGTACTCAAGTTAATGAAGTACCTATAAATATATATATACTGGAATACGTGTCCAGTATAAGATGCAAAAAACATACAGACAAATTGAGAACCTCCTCCTTTTCGAAGTAGGTTGATAACGACTTCACTTTTTGTTAAAACTTGATTACTTTACTTACTACATTGTAAAGTCAGCTGTGTTCTTTGATCCGTAAACGATACTTACTTATTAGATTACAACCTTGAAACAGACATTCTTTACTCAGTAAGTAAGTCATTATTTCTGTCACGGCAACCAGTTTTAACCAAGACATTTGCGTCGGACTTCTAACTCTCATGGTATGGAATTATGGGATAACAAATTCTGGCGCAAGGACCGATGACTTCATGTGCCCCACGAGACGAGACACTGAGATAGCAGATCAGTGGCCTAGCGCGGCATTCAACAGCTTGTTAGATATTTAAATTTAGTACAGAAAAGCTATACAGCAAAAAACACTATGGTTGTCTGTAAAATCGGTTTTATTTTTACGTGATAACGTCACATATATTTTCTGAGAGTTTCACCAACAATGCATCGGTCGCTATACATTTTTCTGAACGTGACACTTTTTCGTGCGTGCAGCCGGCGGTCATCGATTTGCAAGACGTTATGACGTCAAAAAGAATTAGTTATTTTTACTGATGCTATGTTTTATTTTTCAAGCTACAAATAACTTTTTCAATGTGCTTGGTATAAAATTATGACATGTATAAAACCAACGGAAATGGACATAAACCATCATCATCAGGCCCTGGACATCATCTAGGGCCGAAGTATTAGTCAAAAAGAATCAAACGATTCCAAGGTTGGTGTGATTGCGGCTGCATTATCAGACCCTGAATATCATCTAGGTTTATGGTATTGTCAAGATAACAACAAGAACACAACTAGCCCTAAATCAATGGGTTGCAACATTTAATTACCGAGTACCCTTAGCCACCTTCCAGTTCTATCATCAGACCCTGAATACCGCCTAGAGACAAAAGTACTCATCAAGACGAATCATACGAGCCCAAACTCGATGGGGTTATGTCGTTTTATGACGGAGTTCTTATGACCACCTTCTAGTTCTATCATCAGACTCTGGATACCATCTAAAGACAAAGTACTCGTCAAGACGAATCAAACAATTCCAAACTCGATGCGGTTTCGTCGTTTCATTACTGAGTTACTGTGGTCACCTTCCAGCTCCATCATCAGACCTTGGATACCATCTAGAAAGAAAATACTCGTCAAGATGAATCATACGAGCCCAAACTCGATGGGGTTAGATCTAGACGAATCAAACAAGTCCAAAGTCGAGGAGGTTGCGTCGTTTCATTATAGAGTTGCTATGTCCAGCTCCAGCTCCATCATCAGATCAACTTCATGTTATCATAATATTACATTGTCACGCGATATACGTATGCGTGTAAAATTTCAGTTCAATCGGAAACCGGGAAGTGTGTCAAATTTAACTTGCAAGATTTGAACGGGACAAGTAAAATAAAAGCGTTGCCACGCTAACAGCCGATTTTACCCTCCCTCCGCATTAGATGTTTCACATCAAAAAGTAATGGAAGAGAGTTTTTAGCCAGCACTTAAATATGAATAACTTTCTCTCCTGACATCAGATTCAAATTAAATAAAGCCTAAATTTTACCAGCCAAGCTCTATCTACGCACTAACATCCGCACAGTAATTTCATAGACTTACTCTACTCTAACACACCTTTATCTTATAGCCTCTTCTTAATTTTTGATACAGATTTATTTATTTATTTAAATTATATTTGCGAAATACAGGTAGGTTTAGCTCTTGTATACATAGTATAATGGTATCGCTGTATTCAGCTTTACAGCATGCAAATGAGTAATGTAATAATAGGTAATCAATAATCTAAAATAATAATAATAATAAAACAATAATCACTAGTCTAATAAACAATAATAATAATATATAATAAATCTAATCGGAATGCGTAAGTCAGATACAATAATTAAAACAATAATATACTTCTAGCAAAATAAAATTTAAAAATCATGTATATATCTATAAATTTCAAGAATAATCATTGTGTCACTATTACAATCATATTTTGTCAAAAATAAATTCATTAACAGAATAGTAGGCTTTTTCTAATAATAAATTCTTAATTGCAAATTTAAAGTTATTAATATTTTCTATTTGTAGAATTGAACCAGGTAAATGATTGTATATTCTAGGAGCCATGCCGAGTATACTTTTATTTAAAAATGCAGTAACATTTGTCGGAAAACTTGTCTTTAAATTGTGCCTTTTACTATGGAGTCTCTCAAACAACTGTAAGTTTTTCTTAACAAACAAAGCAACTTTCGCAATGTATACCGGGTGGAAGAGACGGTTCTCCATAAACTGAAAGGATGCATTCAGGTCCTCATTCTGAGTCATATTCCACTGGAAATTTTCTCCGGATTTTTTTACTTTTTCATCGTCTTTTTCATTTACTGTTCCTTTATTTTAATGTACAATTACATTCTCTGCACGCAGCAGTCCATTCATTTAAATAAAACAGCTAAAATAAAAAATACAGCAATGGATGTTGAACTCCTCTTACGAAGACCGAATTAAATCAGCTGTTAAATTTCTACCTAGCTACAGAGTTCATTGTACTCGCCGCATACCTACCCCTCGCAACGTACCTACCAGTGCGCTTCCGATCGGATAGTCTAGTCGGCGCGGCGTTTACCTAAAGTTATGTACCTACTTTGCCGTCTATATGTTCGTCAAAAAGCGACGTAGGTATTATTACCGTGACGTAGGTAAGTCTAAAAATCAGGTTTCAAAAAATATAATAAACTAGGTAGGTACCTACTAGTAAACTTTTTTGTTTTGGTTCTACGACTAAAAGTTACCAGTAGGTAGGTACTAAAATTGTAAAAAAAAATCTATTACCTAGTTTATGCTACGAATAGGTAGGTAGGTAGGTAGGTAGGGTTTGCCCCTTAAAAAAATTTCTAAGAGTGCCGATATAGCGGAAAAACCCTTTGCACCCCTTTTTATACCACGGTGGCCACGGGACAATGGTTGTGACCATAATGATGGATTTAACTTTTGAGTACCCTATCTTGATATGAAATTGGTGAAAATAGAAAAATGACAGTTGGGGGCGGTAATCGAACCCGCGTCTTCATAAATCCGGTCCGACTGCCTATCCGTTCGGCCACCCCACTAATTTTAATTTAGATTGCCTAGCATGTGAAATGCTTAAAAGTAGAAAAATCTTGATAACCCATCTTGATATTTAAAAACTTTTACAAGCTATAAAGCCCAAAAAATGTATAATTTCAATGGACTTCAGTGTGCACAAAGGAAATGTAGTTGTCATAAATAAACCATTAGGCTTGAGTCAAGACGTAGGTATTTTATTTAAGTAACGAAAGATTGTGCCGTGTGGGGCTGGCTTTAGAATTGTCCCACCCCTCTACACCCATAGGAGTCGTAAGAGCCGACTGAGGGAATACCGGGGGAGTGGGCAGCAGCACTTCCACGAGTATTAACAACATCCACTGCGATCGCCAACCCGCCTGCCAAGCGTGGCGATTACGGCACTATCCCCGATTACGAGCGAAACACATGTTGTGGCCTACTCTTGGGGAGGCCTATGTCCAGTAGTGGACTTCGAAAGGCTAATGGATAAATGGATGAAACGAAAGATTTCATCTTACTTAAAACAATAGTTTGATGAATTTTTGTAAACAACACATAACATAACATAGTATCACGCCTGTATTCCCCGAAGGGGTAGGCAGAGGTGTATTACACACCCACGACTCGCTAGCTATGTTTGAGTCCCACGTAATAGGGGGCGAGCCTATTGACGTCTACCGGGCACATTTCTAAACTCCGGGCTGCTACTGAGAATTTTTCTTTTTAGGAAAAAGCTCAATAACATTGCCTGACCCGGGGATCGAACCCGAGACCTCATGCTTAGCAGTCACATACACTACCGCTACACCACCGAGACAGTTAAAATGTATAATTTTTGTATGATACATTTATTTAAGTACCTACCTATGCGACTGGCCGACTAGATACGGTTATTAGGTAGGTACCTATCTTATAAATGACTACACTGATTTAGTAAGTAGGGGATTTTTTGGTGGCAAGGCAAGTCGCCCGCGGCGGTTGGCTTATTGTCACAATGTCCGTGTAGGTACCTACATGAATAATTAACATAAAATAAGATTACAATTTACGCGCGTTTAGCATTTTCTCTTATAAACCGCAGGGTGTGCGGGTAAAACGTTTGAGAAGTGGGCTTGATCCTAAAAGAAATGATGTAAGTAGGTAAAACAATAGTTTAATTAAACGTAGGACACCGCGACGTTGCAGTTCTGTGCCAAATGTGTAGCCGCTCCTGTAGGTTATTTCCTGTAGTTTACTACATTTGCTACCGAACGGCAACCTGCGAATTGCGGGGTTCCGAACGACACGCGCGCGCGCCGCGCCACTGTGAGCCCGTGACTCTGCGTTTAGGTAAATTACCTATTCTGTGGTAGTACGAGTACTATTACCTACTATGTGGTTTAGATCTTATTATTATTATTGTTTAAATCGAGCTTAAGTACTGTCGTTTATAGGGCATTTTTATGATTTTTTGGTGTTGTTTGTTTGTAGGTACGTCACACCGGCTTCTCAAATCTGACGTAATAAATCACGTGGTATGAGCGCGTTCGACGCTAAGCATTGACGCTGTGGCGGGAAGGGCGGCCGTTCGCCACGTGAGTTATGCAGCGTTAACGATACATTGCGTGCGAGCTAATAAAACAAATCAAGTTTATCGGATTTCCATAAGGTTCCTGAACTAATTTCATGTACCGATCATCTTAGTATTATATACTGAAGTCACCCCATCAGTCTGCGTAGATCCGTGTCTTACACCGTGTATACAAGGTAATGTCAATATTTTTAGTTGTATAAAGAAAGGTCTGCAACTCTCGGTTTGCTTCAAATCACATATAGGTCCTATACATTTCTTTTGTCCTTTAAATACATCTTCTTTATCCGTTGAGTTTCCCCAGAAAATAACACCATACCTTAGAATAGGCGTTACATATCCGTGGTATGCAGTTAAAATAGTAGTTATACTATTTTTAATTCGTAATTTACAAATTTTAGTACAAAGTTTTTCAATGTGTGATTTCCAGTTTAAATTGTCATCAATATGAATGCCTAAAAATTTCGTTCCTCTTACTTGTTTAATTTGTATGTCATTATATTTGATATCTAAGTCAACTAATCTATTTAATCTATTTCTAAATGTCATTATCACAGTTTTCTGAAGATTAATATTTAAGTTATTTAATTTCAGCCAGTCTATAGTTTTCTGCAAAATCCTATTTATGTCATCCTCCATCTGTGATTTATTATTACCTATAAAAAGAACCGTAGCACCATCCGCAAAAAGAACAGATTTGTGATCTATTATTTCTGGAAGGTCATTTATATATATATATATTTTAAATAATAGAGGTCCCAGTACACCCCTTGTGGTACTCCAAAGCCAACTTCTTGCTCTATAGAATAAAATGTTAGTTCTGTCCTCCTTACGGGACAAAATCTTGTGATTTGTGTTCTTTGTGTTCTATTACTAAGATAGGATTTTAATAATTTAAGTATGTCACATACACTACCGCTACACCACCGAGACAGTTAAAATGTATAATTTTTGTATGATACATTTATTTAAGTACCTACCTATGCGACTGGCCGACTAGATACGGTTATTAGGTAGGTACCTATCTTATAAATGACTACACTGATTTAGTAAGTAGGGGATTTTTTGGTGGCAAGGCAAGTCGCCCGCGGCGGTTGGCTTATTGTCACAATGTCCGTGTAGGTACCTACATGAATAATTAACATAAAATAAGATTACAATTTACGCGCGTTTAGCATTTTCTCTTATAAACCGCAGGGTGTGCGGGTAAAACGTTTGAGAAGTGGGCTTGATCCTAAAAGAAATGATGTAAGTAGGTAAAACAATAGTTTAATTAAACGTAGGACACCGCGACGTTGCAGTTCTGTGCCAAATGTGTAGCCGCTCCTGTAGGTTATTTCCTGTAGTTTACTACATTTGCTACCGAACGGCAACCTGCGAATTGCGGGGTTCCGAACGACACGCGCGCGCGCCGCGCCTCTGTGAGCCCGTGACTCTGCGTTTAGGTAAATTACCTATTCTGTGGTAGTACGAGTACTATTACCTACTATGTGGTTTAGATCTTATTATTATTATTGTTTAAATCGAGCTTAAGTACTGTCGTTTATAGGGCATTTTTATGATTTTTTGGTGTTGTTTGTTTGTAGGTACGTCACACCGGCTTCTCAAATCTGACGTAATAAATCACGTGGTATGAGCGCGTTCGACGCTAAGCATTGACGCTGTGGCGGGAAGGGCGGCCGTTCGCCACGTGAGTTATGCAGCGTTAACGATACATTGCGTGCGAGCTAATAAAACAAATCAAGTTTATCGGATTTCCATAAGGTTCCTGAACTAATTTCATGTACCGATCATCTTAGTATTATATACTGAAGTCACCCCATCAGTCTGCGTAGATCCGTGTCTTACACCGTGTATACAAGGTAATGTCAATATTTTTAGTTGTATAAAGAAAGGTCTGCAACTCTCGGTTTGCTTCAAATCACATATAGGTCCTATACATTTCTTTTGTCCTTTAAATACATCTTCTTTATCCGTTGAGTTTCCCCAGAAAATAACACCATACCTTAGAATAGGCGTTACATATCCGTGGTATGCAGTTAAAATAGTAGTTATACTATTTTTAATTCGTAATTTACAAATTTTAGTACAAAGTTTTTCAATGTGTGATTTCCAGTTTAAATTGTCATCAATATGAATGCCTAAAAATTTCGTTCCTCTTACTTGTTTAATTTGTATGTCATTATATTTGATATCTAAGTCAACTAATCTATTTAATCTATTTCTAAATGTCATTATCACAGTTTTCTGAAGATTAATATTTAAGTTATTTAATTTCAGCCAGTCTATAGTTTTCTGCAAAATCCTATTTATGTCATCCTCCATCTGTGATTTATTATTACCTATAAAAAGAACCGTAGCACCATCCGCAAAAAGAACAGATTTGTGATCTATTATTTCTGGAAGGTCATTTATATATATATATATTTTAAATAATAGAGGTCCCAGTACACCCCTTGTGGTACTCCAAAGCCAACTTCTTGCTCTATAGAATAAAATGTTAGTTCTGTCCTCCTTACGGGACAAAATCTTGTGATTTGTGTTCTTTGTGTTCTATTACTAAGATAGGATTTTAATAATTTAAGTATGTCACATACACTACCGCTACACCACCGAGACAGTTAAAATGTATAATTTTTGTATGATACATTTATTTAAGTACCTACCTATGCGACTGGCCGACTAGATACGGTTATTAGGTAGGTACCTATCTTATAAATGACTACACTGATTTAGTAAGTAGGGGATTTTTTGGTGGCAAGGCAAGTCGCCCGCGGCGGTTGGCTTATTGTCACAATGTCCGTGTAGGTACCTACATGAATAATTAACATAAAATAAGATTACAATTTACGCGCGTTTAGCATTTTCTCTTATAAACCGCAGGGTGTGCGGGTAAAACGTTTGAGAAGTGGGCTTGATCCTAAAAGAAATGATGTAAGTAGGTAAAACAATAGTTTAATTAAACGTAGGACACCGCGACGTTGCAGTTCTGTGCCAAATGTGTAGCCGCTCCTGTAGGTTATTTCCTGTAGTTTACTACATTTGCTACCGAACGGCAACCTGCGAATTGCGGGGTTCCGAACGACACGCGCGCGCGCCGCGCCACTGTGAGCCCGTGACTCTGCGTTTAGGTAAATTACCTATTCTGTGGTAGTACGAGTACTATTACCTACTATGTGGTTTAGATCTTATTATTATTATTGTTTAAATCGAGCTTAAGTACTGTCGTTTATAGGGCATTTTTATGATTTTTTGGTGTTGTTTGTTTGTAGGTACGTCACACCGGCTTCTCAAATCTGACGTAATAAATCACGTGGTATGAGCGCGTTCGACGCTAAGCATTGACGCTGTGGCGGGAAGGGCGGCCGTTCGCCACGTGAGTTATGCAGCGTTAACGATACATTGCGTGCGAGCTAATAAAACAAATCAAGTTTATCGGATTTCCATAAGGTTCCTGAACTAATTTCATGTACCGATCATCTTAGTATTATATACTGAAGTCACCCCATCAGTCTGCGTAGATCCGTGTCTTACACCGTGTATACAAGGTAATGTCAATATTTTTAGTTGTATAAAGAAAGGTCTGCAACTCTCGGTTTGCTTCAAATCACATATAGGTCCTATACATTTCTTTTGTCCTTTAAATACATCTTCTTTATCCGTTGAGTTTCCCCAGAAAATAACACCATACCTTAGAATAGGCGTTACATATCCGTGGTATGCAGTTAAAATAGTAGTTATACTATTTTTAATTCGTAATTTACAAATTTTAGTACAAAGTTTTTCAATGTGTGATTTCCAGTTTAAATTGTCATCAATATGAATGCCTAAAAATTTCGTTCCTCTTACTTGTTTAATTTGTATGTCATTATATTTGATATCTAAGTCAACTAATCTATTTAATCTATTTCTAAATGTCATTATCACAGTTTTCTGAAGATTAATATTTAAGTTATTTAATTTCAGCCAGTCTATAGTTTTCTGCAAAATCCTATTTATGTCATCCTCCATCTGTGATTTATTATTACCTATAAAAAGAACCGTAGCACCATCCGCAAAAAGAACAGATTTGTGATCTATTATTTCTGGAAGGTCATTTATATATATATATATATTAAATAATAGAGGTCCCAGTACACCCCTTGTGGTACTCCAAAGCCAACTTCATTTTTTATTAATAATTTAAGTATGTTACCTCTAACACCATAAGCACAAAGTTTATCCAAAAAAATATTGTGGTCCACATAATCAAATGCCCTTGCTAGATCCATAAATAGAGCACTGACTTGTCGTTTACTATCTACATTAGTTATTGCAGTATTTAAAAGATCATAAATAACAAGATTTATACTTTTTTGTTTTTTGAATCCAAACTGTTGTTTAGCTAGTAAATTGTTTATTTCAAGAAAATTGTAAAGGCACTTATGAATAACACTCAAAATTTTTTAATGAAATTGGAACTAATGCTACTGGTTAATAACAATTCATGTCATGTTTATTACCCTTTTTAAACAATGGCTTTATTAAAGTTAGTTTCAGCTGTTTAGGAAATACGCAATGAGTAATACACAAATTAATTAAATGACTTAATATAGATGATAGCTTAATGGATACAGATTTAATTATTTTTTTAGATATTTCATCATAACCAGTACTGTTTGTGGATTTTAGATTTAAAATTATCTGGTTAATATGTCCTTGGGTATAGTAGGGGGCATAAATAAAGAGCCGGAATTTTTATTAAAAATTTAAGTGAAATTCGAACTGATTTACCCACTTGGCCAATAAAGTGGTTGTTAAAAGAATTGGCTATAAATGGGATCTTTGATAATATTCCCATGTAGATCAATATATTGTACTTGTTCTTTAGGGAACCACAGGGGCCAGATGCTGGCTGATTTTCTGGAGAAGGAATGCCTCTTCATGATGAATTCCTTCTTCAGGAAGCAGCCCCAGCGAAAATGGACCTGGATTAGCCCTGATGGTTCAGTGAAAAACGAGATTGACTTCATCCTGTCGGACAAACGACACATATTCAATGATGTCTCAGTGATCAGCAGGATTAAAACTGGGAGTGATCACCGACTAGTCAGGGGCATCTTGAATATTAGAACAAAAGTCGAGAGGTCGCGTTTGATGAAGTCTACGCTCCGACCAACACCTGCCCAATACCAGAACCCCGAGAGCTTTCAGCTCGAACTACAAAATCGCTTCCAATGTCTAGATGAGTGTGAATCAGCGAGCGATACGAACAGCAGGTTCGTGCAAACTGTCCACGCCGTCGGGTCGACTTACTTCAAGGCCCGTCGCGTCAGTAGGAACCGTAAACTCTCGGACCATACTCTCAAACTCATGGAGAGGAGAAAAGAAATGATAGTCCAGTCCTCAGCCGATTGGTCCTGCCTAAGGCGGTTAAACAGACAGATCTCCAAAGCTGTGCGACACGATATTCGCCAATTTAATACTACCCGTATTAAAGAGGCGATAGAGCGGAACCAAGGCTCGAAAGTGTTCGCAAGAGATCTGTCTGTTGGCCAAAGTCAGTTGACTAAACTGAGGACCAACAACGGCACTATCATTTCTTCTCGAGATGAGATCTTGGGAGAGGTCCAGCAGTTCTATGGACAGTTGTACAGATCCCAGAGCCCTGCTGTTGGCTTGGTCCAAGACCCCAGATCCAAGCTAACTCGGCACTTTACCGAAGATATCCCGGACGTCAGCCTGTACGAGATCAGAATGGCTCTCAAACAACTAAAGAACGGAAAGGCACCGGGAGACGACGGAATCACTACAGAGCTTCTGAGAGCAGGCGGAAAGCCGGTCTTAAAAGCTCTTCAGAGGCTGTTCAATTCCGTCGTTCTCGGGGGCGACGTTCCAGAGTCGTGGACCAGAAGCGTGGTGGTGCTGTTCTTCAAGAAAGGTGACAGAACCCTCTTGAAGAACTATAGACCCATCTCGCTCTTGAGCCACGTCTATAAGTTGTTTTCGAGGGTCATTACAAATCGACTCACGCGCAGGCTTGACGACTTCCAGCCTCCCGAACAAGCCGGGTTCCGAAAAGGCTATAGTACCGTAGACCACATTCACACGCTACGCCAGATTATACAGAAAACCGAAGAATACAATCGGCCTCTGTGTCTGGCGTTTGTGGACTACGAGAAAGCCTTCGATTCGATCGAAACTTGGGCGGTGCTGCAGTCCCTTCAGCGGTGCCAAATTGACAATCGGTACATCGAAGTGCTGAAGTGCTTGTATAGAAACGCCACCATGTCAGTCCGTGTTCAGGACAAGAGTACGGGACCGATCCAACTGCAGAGAGGTGTTAGACAGGGAGACGTTATGTCCCCGAAACTCTTCACCGCTGCATTGGAAGATGTCTTCAAGCTCTTGGACTGGACCGGATTCGGCATCAACATCAATGGCGAATACATCACTCACCTTCGATATGCCGACGACATCGTAGTCATGGCAGAATCTCTGGAGGACCTTGGCACCGTGCTCAATGATCTCAGCAGGGTTTCCCGACTAGTGGGTCTCAAAATGAACATGGACAAGACGAAAGTCATGTCTAATGTCCATGTCATTTCAGCACCGGTCCTAGTCGGGAGTGCGCTTCTCGAAGTTGTCGACCATTATGTCTACCTGGGACAAACAGTCCAGTTAGGTAGGCACAACTTCGAGAAAGAGGTCAATCGACGAATCCAACTCGGCTGGGCAGCGTTCGGGAAGCTAAGGAAGATCTTCTCGTCCAATATTCCGCAGTGTCTGAAAACGAAGGTCTACGACCAGTGTGTGTTACCAGTGATGACATACGGAACAGAGACGTGGTCTCTGAATGTTGGCCTCATATCAAGGCTCAAAGTCGCTCAGCGGGCCATGGAGCGGGCTATGCTTGGTATTTCCCTACGTGATCGAATCCGTAATACGGAGATCCGTAGGAGAACGAGAGTGACCGACATAGCCCGCCGGGTTGCCATGCTGAAGTGGCAATGGGCAGGCCACATCGCTCGACGAACCGATAACCGTTGGGGACGAAAGGTTCTCGAGTGGCGACCACGTATCGGACGGCGCAGCGTAGGACGGCCCCCCACCAGATGGACCGATGATCTGGTCAAAGCTGCGGGGAGCCGTTGGATGCGGTCGGCACAGGACCGCTCGTTGTGGCGTTCTCTTGGGGAGGCCTATGTCCAGCAGTGGACGTTAAAAGGCTGATGGATGGATGGATGGATGTTCTTTAGGGATATTTAACTTATTCTTATTTATTATATTCCAAGTAGCTTTGAATTTATTCGAAGCGTTATATATATAATTATAATTTTGGGCTTTTTGAGTAAATTTGATAATCTGTTTCAGTCGAGAAGACAAATTCAAGAACATATTTTTAGTATTAGTAGTGCGATTTTTGCGAAATTGCCACAAAAGCTGTCGTTTACGCTTACAACAGAGTCTAATACCCTTTGTTATCCATTTAGGTTGAGATAACACAGCGATTCTTTTCAAATGTATTGGAAAGCATATGTTGTAAAAAAATCTAAAGAGTTCATAAAATCTAGTAAAAGCACCAATTGGTTCCTCACACGCAAGTACCTCATGAAAACTAAGCGAATTCATGCATTCTCTAAACCTTTCCATGTTATCCTTACTATAATTTCGTTTCTTAACATACCAAAATTTATGCGGAAATCGTAACTTTATTGGTAGAATTAATAATTGCGCATTATGATCAGACAAGGCTAGATCCAGGTTTTCATGTGAGCAGCTCCATACGTTATACAAAAAATTGTCCAAACATGATCCGCTTGCCAAACGCGTAGGCTCTTCAAATGCTATTTTTAAATTATAACTCCACAAAGTCTGCCTGAATAGAATAGATTCAGGAGTCTTCCGAAGTAAATTAATATTAAAATCACCACAGAGTATTAGTTTCTTTTTACTATAGCAAAAATTAGATAATAAATAATTAAAATATTCAAAAAATGTATTTATATCTGCAACATTAAATTTTGGTGGTCTATATATACATATAATAAAGAGCTTTTGTTCTAAAAGTTCTATACCTGAGCACTCCATTATGTTTTCAATACAGTACCTATTAATATTGTTTATAGCTGTGAATGATAACGAGTTATGCACAAGTATACACGAGCCACCACGGCGATTTTTCCTACCAAAACTAGACCCCAAAGTGTAATTATGTATATTTAATAATGTTATATCCTCATTAGTCATATTGTGTTCGGTGATACATAATATTTTAACATATCTTTTCTCTCTTAGGAGTAACTCAAGTTCCAAAGAAACTAAATCCGACTTAGCTATTAGGCTATTTATATTTTGGTGAAGTACAATTAAATTATTCTCGAAAAAACGATACAGAGTCACTAAATACATTATTACATTTATCTACTCTAGTACTAATATTATCAATTACGTTTTTTTAATTACAAAATATATTCGACATACCATGGCTATTTAATTTACCACTATGTTTTAAAAACATGGAATAGTCATAAGATAAGGTACGATTACAATCAAAGAGTACAGAATAGTTATACGACTGTATGTCTTGATAAATCATATTATTAAATATTTTTACCCTCCAATTATATACTCGTATTGTACTGTAATAATTATATCTATATGTCGGTAAACACAGAATAATGTTTGTATGTTTTAAAGTAAGTAGTGTTTCCCGTATACTCGCAATCAAAATAGAATAGTTTATTGTTTTTTTAGTCTTCGTCGCCTATAAAAATTACACAATAGTCCTGCATAGTAAAGTCAATTAATTTAGAATGAAAGTTATCAATGAGCTTGCGTATGCCACAGTTTGATGAAAGATAGTGACATATTTCATATCGCAAAAAAGTGTTTTGTTCTATCGACAATACTTTATTCGAGTTGTTGCTGCTTATAATATTAATTTTAGTTTTTCTTCGTTGTATTTGTCCTTTACAAGACGTGTTTTTATTATCAGATGTCATTGATACAGAAACATGACTATTCATTCGTGACGTTGTATGAAACATATTTAATGGTTCACCAGATACGCTTTGGGATATTTTGTGTGGAGTGGTGAGTGAGCTGTGTACAGTATCCAAAATTTTAATTTTTCTAATGGGAGTCAATAAAGTACTGGATAATCTTTTTGTGGCTGTCATCATAATATCGTGTTTATCTTTTAATTCTGAAACGGTAAGTTTGAGTTCCAAATTTTCAATAGATAAATTATTAATTTCTTCATGCGCCGATGCTAACTCTAATTTTAATTTTTCAACCTGTTGTATTAAGTTATGCTTTTCGTCGCCAGTTTCAGAGTCCAATACATCAGTTATACTCTTAGTGTTGCCCTCTATTGTTGTACTACTGAAACTGCACTCCTCCATGCTAGTTACAGACTTGGTTCCACTTGGTTCGATGTTTGTGAAGCGTGATATTTTCGAAGAAATTAATTTTAAAAGTAGTTTTAAATATAGGTAAACTTTGCAACTAACAAACTCCAAATCTTTAAAAACACTACTTATGTCTGTTTCGTAAATGAAGTCGGTGGCGGTTAATTTTCACTATTCAAATGTCTGATGTTAATTTTTCAATGTAACTAAATAGGATTTTTAATGTGTGTAATTAAACTTGGTGCTATTGTTGACTACAATATTGATAGCTATATACTAGAGATTTTATGATTATTAAATGCAATATTACAATTTGAACGAAAGAAACTAATCACTGTGTTCACTGCACTGCAAAATTTTACTGACACTCCTCCTAGTATTGAAATTACACTGAGATAACACTTTTACTAGATTATCGTGAAACTAGCTTGAGTATTTTGTAACAAATTCGTGATAAATAGTAACTTCTATATTTATTTATAACTATAATACGCTGACTACGTTTTGTTGATACCAAATCAAGATGGCTAATTTAGGCACTTCATTACCGCTGCTGGTACTTGAATTGATTGTTCTACTGTTTTATTATTTATTTATCCATACTATTATAAAGCTGTAACAGAGCTATGTCTGTACATTCAAGATATTTGAGAAAAAATACTGTAATAGGCTATATAGGCGTGTCTAAACACAAAACTGTTTATCTGTTTATTTGTTCGCGCGTCACGCAAAAACTACTGGACGGATTTTGATGTAACTTTTTTATTTGAAAGGCCTTGATTAGACTTAAAAATCGTATACATTTTATCCCGCTACTATATCGGGAACCTGAAATATAACTGAAAAGCTATAACTGAATAAAGCAAAGGCTAGTTTATATTATATTATGCATAGAGTTCTTACTAAAGGAAAGAGTTTATGTTTTAGTTTAGTATTTATAAGCACTATACATATACTACTCTGTCAAGAAAGTACCGGGAAAAGATCAATAATACACAAAAATTTTCTTATTCATCCAAATTTATTTTATCACCTTTAAAGTATGCTCTTTTAGAAACGATAGACTTACGCCAACGAATAATCCAATCATCAAAACATTTTGTAAACGCTGTTTCCGGAATTGAGTTCAGTTCTCGCCGCGAATTCTCCTTTATGTCTTCTACCGATTGAAAACGAGTGCCACGAAGTGGTAATTTGAGTTTAGAAAAAAGAAAGAAGTCGGCTGGAGTCGTTCTAGCATGTCCTCAGCGACTCTCATGCGATTGAGTTTTTGGAAAAAATTCAGGTCTTTTGGGACGAGCCGAGCGGAAACATGTTTCTTTCCCAAGTGATTATTTAAAATGGTACGGATCGACTCGTGAGACAGAGAAAGTTCGGCGGCTATCTCTCTCAAAGTTGAATGAGGATTTTCAGTCACTATTTCCTTCACTTTTGCAATGTTAACTTCAGTTGCAGACGTTGATGGCCTACCAGAGCAAGACAAATCTTCCATCGACCGCTTTCAAACGCTTTGTACCACTCATAAGCACGTGTTTTTGATAAAGTCGATTTAACGTAAGCTTTCTGTAACATTTTCAGTGACTCCGAACACGAAATTCCGTTGGCGATGCAAAATTTAAGACAAACTCTGTTCGATGTTTTTTTCCATTATGAAAATCGCAATACACACTAGATAAAGATATAACTAAAAACAGCACTGTATTTAATATAAATAACAGATGCAACTCAAACTCCGCGCCAAAATGGATAAGAGTTGTGCTAATCTAACAACAACAAAAAAATCAAAAATTTGAATTTGGAACCATAAACAAATCATCCATTCCCAATACTTTCTTGACTGAATGTAAAATTCCGCCAAAGCCGCCAACATGTATGTAGCGTTGAACCATATAAATCTATGTGTTGAACAAATATCCACTAAAAACTTTATTAGTATGCCCATGCACTAAAACTACAAAAAAATTATCATATGGTATTTTGCTCATATGATCAAGTATAATTTATTTCAGATTTCTAGCATGTTACCTATCTCTATCACTAATACAAAACTTATAAAGAATTTGTTATTAATTATCAGATGCCATGTTTATATTACGTAAAAACAATATTATAATATTTAATAATATTAGGGTCATGAGATTCAGCGAAAATTACCTCGCGTGAGCTCTAGTTATTTTACCAATGATGTTAGCGCTCAAGATGTGAAGATTAAATTGCACATTATATAGTTTTCGTAATAGAACATTGTGTACGAAACATTTACACCTATAATACCTATATACTATGGTTAGGTAAGGTAGTTTCATTAATTTTCCATTATTAGACAAACAACAAAATTTTAATCGAATAATATTTAGTTGATAAATTATATCTTGTATCATGTTACATTTTACAATATTGGGCACGGGTCTCCTTTAGGGGGCAGAAGGAATTAAGCCGTAGCCTGGTCCAGTTTGGCAGACTTAATAATTTATCTCATGCGTGCAGATTTAGCTATAATTTGTAAACAAATTCGCATTCATAATGACGACGTAATAGAGCGAATAGGTATGAAATAGAGTATTAGTGTAAAAATGCGAAGGGGAACGTTGCGATGGTTCGGACATGTGTAAGAAGATATAATGCGAAAGTGAAAAGGTGTAGGTACAGGGGGAGACTGGGACTAACCTACCTAGACCAAATCGGTCATATATTCAAAGGAGATGGAGTCAGGAGTGTCCGACACCGGCGAGCGGGTATGAAGAGACTTATGAATGTTGAGGAAGCGAGAGATATATGCAAGAATAGAGCCTTTTGGCACGCTGTTCTCTCTGCCTACCCTGTAAGGGAGATAACGTGATGATAAGTAAGTAACTATAAACATATCATTTCAAAAACTCTTGAAATGTCAGAGGATTGCGCCGGGCACCGTCTGTTCCTTCCATATGGGCATCGAGCTCGATACTACTGTCTTTGCATTCTATGGTTTTAACACTGGTTATCACTACACTATGCTAACTTTACTACATTAGTATCTTACTATATTACTATTATAGAATGGATATTTTAAGAGTAGAGCCCACCACTCACCCACGGATTGTCAATCCCGGTTATCTTTGGACAGAATAACCTAAGATTGCCAATCCGCACTCTCACAGATATAGGAGAATGTGATAATAGCTTAGATTAATTATATTTCTAAATGAGCCTCGGCGTTGCAAACGCGTCAAAAAAATTGGGGTGAACTTTTCATCCCAATGCTGTTCTATGGCTGTTAGTGTCAATCGTGACGTCTCTTGACAAGGTCGTATCCAGGAGCATTAGTGTGTCATTTAAAATGTCAACGAGTGTATTTAAAGTGTGCCGAAACTACAAAAATCGGAAAATGAGCACTAAAGATATTTCTTATCATCGGTTAGTAACATTATTTCATACAATAACTGGCTAAATAAGTCATTTAAATATTCCGAAAATAAATTAATTTTAATTCATATTTTTTATGTGATACCAGTTTATGAACTTAAATTTCCCGCGTAATCTTGCAAAGTTGATGAAATTTTAAAGATAGAGAGTAATGGAAACATTACCTAACATAATTATTAGCGTTTTTAATGCATCCATAAAGCGGCACATTCGTCATTTCGGAATTAATTACAATACTACTATTTGTAATATTATTATTTATTTTAATGATGAAGATTCTTTACATTTTTAAATTTATAATTATCGTGGGTCTAGTAGTATTCTCAATAAAGAAAAAGTTATGTATAGTATATATTTTTTATATATAAATTATAATATTAAGATTATGAGAGTAAATAGAAAGAGATATTTGACTATATACTTACGAAACATTTTGTAGTATAAGAATGTCTTGCATTTATGATAATTTAATTTTCCCATAATTTAATACCACAACTGAAACTGGTATCATTACGCACGCACACAAACACAAATTGCACAAGCGTAATGACAGCTGTCACGCACACTAGCATAATAATTCCCGCCCGATTTTTATGACGTTTATAAGAGTGACACTCCATCTGGATAAATATTTAATCTAAGCATAATACCAAAGTAGCATGCACGATAATGACAAAAAACTCACCAACGCGACACAACCATGCGATACGGTAGAACTCTCAGAACCACAATATTGCAATATTCCGCAAAAATCCGTACATAAATTCGACACGTGTTTCGCCTCTAAACGAGGCATTCTTAAGAACGCTCGGCAACAAATGAGCGAAGCTTACTCGTGTAACTTGCTTTTATACCCCTTCCACTATACAACAGTTATGACGTATCGCTCGAACAATATGAAAACAAGTTTAGTAGTGGAGAACTACAGCTGGTTTGTTCATTCAAAAACATGTTACTATTGACTTTAATTATTTCGAATGTATGACTATTTTGGACTTCCGCCAAGTGTCACCTCATTCAATTAATTATCTTAAATCAGCAAGCATAGCTATATAGGCGAAATTATATATTATGATCTCTAAGCTCCATCGTGTTGCTTGTCAAAACGTGTGGTTCAATCAGTAATGCAAATATCATACTGTTATCCCTAATTATATCAATAGCTGTACCAATTCACATAATAAGTCTGCCAATATTGCCATACAAAAAGCTCAGAAAATATGGTTGGGTGAAGAGTCTAGACGTTGGTTCACTATTAGAGATAATTTAAAAAGTCATTTAAAAGTATTACACTTAGAACTTTCTTTTCGTTTACATAATGTTGAATTCGATTTATTAGATCATAAAGCTAGAGATTTGGCTTCCCAAGCGGGTTATGATAGAAGTACTTAATGCAAAAGAAAAAACTTGAAATTTTAAGGCTCACAAAATGTCATAGATACGAATGTTTTAGTGATGAGAATTTAGGTTGCCACTCTTTTTACCCTAGAGTTAAAAACTTGTCGAATGTTCAGTTTCCTAATAATGAAATTGCTTTGCTGGAGAAGGGTTTGAAATATAGTTTACATTAGAATATTAATGAAAAGTCGGCCGTGTGGGGCCGGCACCAAGAATAGCTCCACTCCGTCTCTTCCTATGGGAGTCGTAAAAGCCGACTAAAGGATTACCGGGGACCGGGCAGCAGCGTTCCCCTGTGTACTAAAAACATCCACTACGATCGCCAACCCGCCTGCCAAGCGTGGCGATTATGGCAATACCCCCCCATATGAGTGCACACACACACACATCGGCCCCCAGTCACGGCAGCTCCGCTATTCCGTGGCCTAACGGTAGCGGGCCCGGTAACGGCGGAGCAGGGGGTGCTAAGAATCTCCGGTCGCGATCCGGCTACCAGAAACGACTTCTGGCCCTGGTAACACACAACGTCAGGACACTGAGGACTGACGAGAGGATCACCGCGCTGGAAGAGGAGCTGAGCAAGATCCGATGGGACGTTGTAGGATTATCAGAAGTGCGAAGACAGGGTGAGGGCGCGATAATCCTCCAGTCGGGTAACTTGCTCTTCCACCGGGAGGGCGACCAACAGTCCCAGGGTGGTGTCGGGTTTATCGTTCGCAAGTCTCTCATAGGTAACGTGGAGAAGATTGAGAGTGTGTCGAGTAGGGTAGCGTACCTTATACTCAGAATAACCAAAAGGTATTCGCTGAAGGTCATACAGGTTTACGCACCGACCTCGACACATTCCGACGACGAAGTGGAGGCCCTTTACGAGGACATCTCGAAAGCCATTCACGCGTCTAAAAGTCACTTCACGGTGGTTATGGGAGATTTCAACGCAAAACTAGGCATAAGGAGAGACGATGAGCTGAAGGTGGGGCAATATGGATTTGGGCAGAGGAACCACAGGGGCCAGATGCTGTCTGATTTTCTGGAGAAGGAAGGCCTCTTTAAGATGAATTCCTTCTTCAGGAAACAGCCCCAGCGAAAATGGACCTGGATTAGCCCTGATGGTTCAGTGAAAAATGAGATCGACTTCATCTTAACGGACAAACGACAGATATTCAATGATGTCTCAGTGATCAGCAGGATTAAAACTGGGAGTGATCACCGCTTAGTTAGAGGCATATTGAATCTAAATATGAAAGTCGAGAGGTCACGCTTGATGAGGTCTACGCTCCGACCAACACGTGCTCAATACCAGAACCCCGAAAACTTTCAGCTCGAACTACAAAATCGCTTTCAATGCCTAGACGAGTGCGATTCAGTGAACGATATGAACAACAGGTTCGTGGAAACTGTCCAAGCGGTCGGGTCGACCCTTTTTAAGACCAGTCGCGTCAATAGGACTCAAAAGCTTTCGGACCAAACTCTTAAGCTCATAGCGACACGGACAGAAATGACGGTGCAGTCTTCGGCTGATTGGTCCAATCAGAGGCGACTAAACAGACAGATCTCCAAGTCTATGCGACGAGACATTCGCCGATTTAATACCTTGCGTATTAAAGAGGCGATAGAGCGGAACCAAGGTTCCAAAGTGTTCGCAAGAGATTTGTCTGTTGGGAAAAGCCAGTTGACCAAGCTGAAGACCAATGATGGTACTGTTGTTTCTTCCAAAGATGAGTTATTAAGAGAGGTCCACGAGTTCTATGGACAGTTATACAGATCCCAGAACCCTGTTGTCAGCTTGGTCCATGAGCCCAGATCCAAGCTAACTCGGCACTATACCGAAGATATCCCGGACGTCAGCCTGTACGAGATCAGAATGGCTCTCAAACAACTAAAGGACGGAAAGGCACCGGGAGACGACGGAATTACTATAGAGCTTCTGAGGGCAGGCGGAAAGCCGGTCCTCAAAGCCCTTCAGAGGCTATTCAATTCCGTCGTTCTCGGGGGCGACGTTCCAGAATCGTGGACCAGGAGCTTGGTGGTGCTGTTCTTCAAGAAAGGTGACAGAACCCTCTTGAAGAATTACAGACCCATCTCGCTCTTGAGCCATGTCTATAAGTTGTTCTCGAGGGTCATTACAAATCGACTCACGCGCAGGCTTGACGACTTCCAGCCTCCCGAACAAGCCGGTTTCCGAAAAGGCTATAGTACCGTAGACCACATACATACGCTGCGCCAGATTATACAGAAGACCGAGGAGTATAATCGGCCTCTGTGTCTAGCGTTTGTGGACTACGAGAAAGCCTTCGATTCGATCGAAACTTGGGCGGTGCTGCAATCCCTTCAGCGGTGCCAAATTGACTATCGATACATCGAAGTGTTGAAGTGTTTGTATAGAAACGCCACTATGTCTGTCCGAGTTCAGGACAAGAGCACGAAACCGATCCAACTGCAGAAAGGTGTTAGACAGGGAGACGTCATGTCCCCGAAACTCTTCACCACTGCATTGGAAGATGTTTTCGAGCTCTTGGACTGGACCGGATTAGGCATCAACATAAATGGCGAATACATCACTCACCTTCGATTTGCAGATGATATCGTGGTCATGGCAGAATCGCTGGAGGACCTTGGTACCATGCTCAACGACCTCAGCCGTGTCTCCCGACTAGTGGGTCTAAAAATTAACATGGACAAGACGAAAGTCATGTCTAATATCCATGTCATTTCAGCACCGGTTCTGGTCGGGAGCTCGCTTCTCGAAGTTGTCGACCACTATGTATACCTGGGACAAACTGTCCAGTTAGGTAGGCACAACTTCGAGAAAGAGGTCGATCGACGAATCCAGCTCGGCTGGGCAGCGTTCGGGAAGCTGAGGGAGATCTTCTTGTCCAATATTCCACAGTGTCTGAAGACGAAGGTTTACGACCAGTGTGTGTTACCATTGATGACTTACGGCACAGAGGCGTGGTCTCTGAATGTTGGCCTTATGTCAAGACTTAAAGTCGCTCAGCGTGCTATGGAGCGGGCTATGCTTGGGATCTCTCTACGTGATAAGATCCGTAATACGGAAATCCGTAGGAGAACGGGAGTGACCGACATAGCCCGCCGGGTCAGCATGCTGAAGTGGCAATGGGCAGGCCACATCGCTCGACGAACCGACAACCGTTGGGGAAGAAAGGTTCTCGAGTGGCGACCGCGTAACGGACGGCGCAGTGTAGGACGGCCTCCCACCAGGTGGACCGATGACCTGGTCAAAGTCGCAGGCAGCCGTTGGATGCAGGCGGCACAGGACCGTTCATTGTGGCGTTCTCTTGGGGAGGCCTATGTCCAGCAGTGGACGATAAAAGGCTGATGGATGGATGGATTAATGAAAAGTCTCTAGAACGTTTAGCGGTAGATTTAGAAATTGCAGTTATTAGAAACAACAAGGATAATATACTCGTAGTTAAGAGTCTTGTAGCCCATCAACTTAAGTCTTACAAATCGGCTAATTGTAATAATGTTGAGTTCAAAATGTATAAATCCATTCATAGTAGATTGCAAATTAATAATCTTGTCGTAAGTAAAGCAGACAAAGGTAATACTGTTGTGATTATGCCTAAGTCGGACTATGGCTGCAAAATAGGTGAAGTCTTATCAAATAATGTTTTCCAGCGCTTCTCCTCTGATCCCACGAAACGGTTTCATGCCGAATTGAAATCATGTTTAAAAAACGCGAGTTCACTTTTTCCTTCAACAACAAATTATGTTTAAAGTTTAGTACCGATGAACCCTCACCGTCCAATGTTGTATGGTTTACCTAAAGTGCATAAACAACAAGTACCCGTTCGTCCAGTAGTCTCGTATATCAGGGCTCCTGCATATAAATTGGCAAAGCATCTAAACATACTCATTAAACAAAAAACTCTTTTCTTGCCTAAATATGGTATCAAGAACAGTATTGATTTGATACAAAAAATACAAAATATTTGTTTACTACCAAATGCAAAACTAGTGTCTCTAGATGTAGAGAGCCTTTTTACGAATGTCCCATACAGAGAATCTTTGGTCTATTTAAAAAATCTGTTTCAAGGTCTCAATTTGCACTCGGAAGAGGTGGGTGATATATTACGTCTTACAGAACTTTGTATGAAACAAAATTACTTTCAATTTAATAAAGAGTCTTACATTCAAAATGATGGTTTAGCAATGGGATCACCTTTAAGACCTTTAATGGCAGACATATTCATGGATCATTTTGAATGTCAGCACATAGTAAATAATAACAAATTATTGTATATTTATATAATATGTTTAGCATTTGACATGCTTAGCACTATACATTAAACACAAAGTCAAAAATGTGAAATTGAAAATAACAGTCACGAGCAGGATTCTGCTCGTGACTTTTATTTTTGATTTCCATTTTTCACTTTGTGCTTAAATTATTGTATTATTACCGGTATGTAGACGATATATAGTTAGTGTGGACAGGAACTGTTAGACAACTTAATCATTTTGTTAATTAATTAAATACTGCGCATACAGGAATACAATTTAAACTAGAAATAGAACGGGATCGTTGCTTGCATTTTCTTGACCTTTCCATTTATCGCGTGGGTAACAAACATAAGTTCTAAATCTATCGTAACCCGACATATACAGATACGGTTATACCCGCCTCGTCTTGTCATCCTTAGCAGCATAAATTGGCCGCTTTTCATAGCATAATTCACCGTCTTTTTAATGTTCCGTTGGATAAGGTAGCATACAACAAGGAATTAAATATTATTTATAATATAGCCCAATCAAACGGATATAATAGGCACTTGATCGACAAATTGATTAAAAGAAAACAGGCCAGCATAGTAAAACAACTTTTGTATCCTGTTGTAGTAGAACAAACTAATGTTACGTGTACTTTGTTTTATTTTGGTGGCATATCAGACAGGTTAGCAAACACACTGAGGGTTCACGGTATCTATCCCGCATTTAGGCCTAACTTTTCGCTTAAAAATCTTTGTAACGGTAAAGATAGTATTGATAAATGTAAAAAGTCTGGTGTATATAAATTGGAATGTCAAATGTAATAATGTTTATATAGGACATACGAGACTCGTTATAAAGAACATATAGCTGCGTATAGGCATAATTACGCTGAAAAGTCACATTTTGCAAAACATTTATTAGATTGTAACCATTCATTAGATAATAGTCATACATTCAAGCCCTTGCATATTTGTGATAAAAATATTAGACTGTCCGTTTTAGAACAATTAGAAATAATTTAAGTTAATAGTAACATGTTGTTGAATGAACAAACCAGCTGTAGTTCCCCACTACTAAACTTGTTTTCATATCGTTCGAGCGATACGTCATAACTGTTGTATAGTGGAAGGGGTATAAAAGCAAGCTACACGAGTAAGCTTCGCTCATTTGTTGCCGAGCGTTCTTGAGTATGCCTCGTTTAGAGTTGAAACACGTGTCGAATTTAAGCTCGGATTTTTGCGGAATATTGCAATATTGTGGTTCTGAGAGTTCTACCGTATCGCATGGTTGTGTCGCGTTTGTGAGTTTTTGTCATTATTGTGCATGCTACTTTGCTATTATCACATTCTCCTCTATCCGTGAGAGTGCAGATTGGCAATCTTAGGTTATTCTGTCCAAAGATAACCGGGATTGACAATCCGTGGGTGAGGCTCTCCTCCTAAAATATCCATTCTATAGTAGTAACAATGGACTCGCCAAGTGTCGCCTCATTCAATTAATTAAAGATAATAATAGTAAGAACTATATTATTAGTATTATTTTATTAACTTAGGTATTATGTGCCAAAGTTAATTTATCGCAATTTTATTTCACATTGTTACACAAATTTAGATTCCTCATTATATATGTATGTAAGTATATTATGCTTGTCATAAGCAGGAATTTCACATCATACAATTAAGGAACAATAAGTACAGCTTAACCTATAGACAAAGAAATTACATGTGCTAGGTGGCAATCCGAATATCCAATTTTTTTTTCGAAAAAATAAAAAATCTTATAAGATACCCTGTTTTTCAATTCAATATTTGATAGTCTATGTTTTTTCTTGTATTACGTGGGTGGCAGACAAGCATACGGCCCACCAGATGGTAAGTGATTACTTTAGCCTATAGACGCTAGCAACACCACCGGCATTACTCGTGCGTCGCCCTCTTCCAGGAAAGGTTTGTAGGTGGAGAGGAAGATAATAAGGAGAGGATAGGAATTATACTCCATTAGATATTTTTTATTGACTCTTCAGTATGAATTAGATATAATTTTGATATTGGCAACACTATGCCGTGGCTTTTTAAGAAAAATATAGGAGCCGCAAGCAAAGGCTAGTTTTTAGGTTGTATCTCAGGTTCCAGATATAGTAGCGCGATAAAATGTATACCAGTTGTTAAGTCTAATCGAGATCTATCAAATAGAAAATGTTGCATCAAAATCCGTTTCGTAGTTTTTGCGTGATGCGCGAACAAACAAACAGATAAACAGACAAACAGACAAGAATTCTAAAAATAATTGTTTTGTGTTCAGATACGTCTATATAGCCTAATACAGTCATTTTTTCTCAAATATCTTAAATGTACAGACACAGCTGTGTTACAGCTTTATAATAGTATAGAAGATGACAGGGCGATCGTAAAAGTGTGATAATATATTTTTCATGGTTATCTTCTGTGAGCGGGTAATATTTCTCCGATCGAGCCGGCCCATTTATGCTGGTATAAGAAAGGCTGCACCACCAGAGATGTCTATAATTCATTAATTTTAAACGATGTATGCTCCATATGTGAAAAGAATCGTTGTCGTAAGACATACGTGCTTGTACTGAATACGATATGAGGGCTTTTGAGATGAAGGCATTGTGACTGCCTCGTATAATAACAGAGAAATTATAATGTGAATACGCTCACACCCTATCCGGGGCTTTGTTATTGAGCAGACAATATTAGAAAAGGATTAACACAAAGTGTTAAAATGTGGAATCGAAAATAACAGCCACGAGCAGGATTTGACCATGCATCTCCTGGAATACCTATATAATATAACAACTTTGCAACACTAGGTTTCATAAATTTGTATATAATATCAGAGTTTTTATTTATACTTTATTTTTTGATGCGATGTCCACGGCTCCGCCGCAGACAAAAGGTAGTTTTAGGTTACATTTCAGGTTCCCGATATAGCAGCGGGATAAAACGTATATCAGTTTTTAAGTCTATTCAAGGGCTATGATACAAAAAAGTTGCAATAAAATCTGTTCAGCAGTTTTTGCGTGATGAGCTAACAAACAAAATGACAAAAAGATAATCAAACAAATATAATTGTAAAGATAGTTTATTTTGATCTGTATTTTAGCACTTGACATGCTCAGCTATTTTAAAGTACAAATTATTTCTGAATGAGGAAAAAGAGAACATTAGTGCGAGCGGGAATCGAACCTGCAACCCTTCCAATCCGGGGGCCAAATAAAATTCATACTATTTGATGGCGCGATTTTTTAAACATTTTGATCTGTAAAAATGGCGTTGCTTGTAAAAAAATTGTGTGATTAGGAAGTTGGGTGTGACCTAAAGTCAGTGCGATAGCTCTACGGCTTAAAGCACTTCCCCGGATTGGAAGAGACACAGGTTCGATTCCCGCTCGCACTAAAGTTCTCTTTTTCCTCATTCACAAATAATTTGTACTTTAAGATAGTTTATGTTTAGAGACACCTAAACGGCCTAATACCTACCTAATATTTTTTTCTCAAATATCTTAAATGTACAGATATAACTCTGTTACAGCTTTATAATAGCACAAATAATTACCATAAGCAATAGTTTATGTTATAAACCATTGCAAAGATTAGTCAATCAGTCAGACAGTATTATTTTATACCTACATCTTTTATATATAACTAATGATTCCAAACTATTATAAAATTTAGTATTTTAGATTTTACAAGTGATGAACGATGATCCAGAAATGCCCAAGGTTTCCAAAGACACCCTCAGAAAAATTTTGAAGCATCTTAATTTTAAATTTGTTGCACGGTCACGCAAGAGCACACTTATTGATCGAAATGATATAATAACATGGCGCCAGCGTTACTTGCGATCTATATGTCAGTTTCGACGAGAAGGGAGACATATATATTATCAAGATGAAACTTGGGTTAACGCAGGTAAGGCTAACATTTTGAATTTATATACATTTTACATTAAATTTAATAGTAATATTGAATGTTCATGTACTATATTTATTTTTAGGTGATACTGTAAAAAAAACTTGGGTGGACAAGAAAGTCACATCATCTCGGCAAGCATTTTTGGAGGGACTGTTCAATGGATTAAAAAATCAAACGGCAAACGTCTCATAATTAGCCATATAGGTAGTGAAGAAGGCTTCCTGGAAAAGGGGCTCATGATTTTTGAAGCAAAGAAAAATTGTGAAAATTATTACCATGATGAGATGAATGCAGTTTGTTTTGAGGAGTGGTTCGCTGGAGTCTTACCAAAATTAAGACCAAACTCAATTGTGGTGATGGATAATGCACCTTACCACTACCGAAAATTGGAAACGGCACCAAAAATGAGCTGGAAAAAAGCTGCAATTCAAGACTGGCTTTTAAATAAAAATATTCATTACGAACCAGATATGGTTAAAGCTACGCTTTTAGAACAGATTCCACATAACGAGTCTTTTAATAAGTACGCTGTAGACGAAATGGCAGCACAACATGGGATCACGGTTTTAAGACTGCCCCCTTACCATTGCGAGCTGAACCCTATCGAATTGATATGGGCAGGTAAAGGGCATGTAGCTCAAAATAATAAAACCTTCAAATTGACAGACGTGAGAAATTTATTTGAGGAAGGCATTCAAAAAATTACGGCTACCGAATGGTCTAAATGCGTATCCCATGTTGTCAAAGAAGAAGAAAAAATTAGTAGGCTAGATATGTTAATTGAAAATATCACAGACACATTTATAATAAATGTTACAGAAAGTGACAGCGATAGCGATAGCGATGACGGCGACGAATTATAAAATAAAATATTACCACAATACATCTATTTGTTTTATTTATCATGTTCCTGATATACTTAGTTTCTATTAAAGTAGTAGTTGTTTAGATATACTACTATAAACGAGAGGAATCGATCCGGAAATATTCCATTTCCGTATCGAATAATTTCGCAACGTCACTATTTAGTAGGTACTTGTCATAACGTTGCAACACTGAAATTGTCAAATCTGGAATCGAATTAAAATTCCGACTATAGATCGCTGGGTTCTTAAAACGTCGGTACCTAAAGCTCGTTGTCGTATTCTCTCGCGAAGGTGTAGCTATATTATCCACTTGAATATTATTTTTTATTGCTCTTGGTGGGAAACGAGCCACGGCTCCATACATCCATCCATCAGCCTTTTAAAGTCCACTGCTGGACAAAGGCCTCCCCAAGAATGAGGGATAGTGCCGTAATCGTCACGCTTGGCAGGCGGGTTGGCGATGAAGTGCTGCTGCCCACTCCCCCGCTATTCCATCAGTCGTCTCTTACGACTCCCATGGGTGGAGAGGGGTGGGACAATTCTAAAGCCGGCCCCACACGGTTCCTTTATTATTTGTTATTTTTCTCAGCTAAGTTTATTTCATAATATTTCCAATTTGTGGGATATATTTAAGCGCCAGACATATTGGAATTGAGCTGTTAACAATGGAAACCACGGGGGAAATCGAACTGTTTGTAAAGTGGAGTATGTGCTCTATGATCTACCAGTAACCCACTAAAAATATTACTTCTAACACATCCGATTGGTCTATACGCGCATTAAACTTCTCAAAATATTGTTATTTTACTAGCCCTTCGGCTGAGTTGCACCAGCCGTGGTCACGAGTAGTCTGAGAGAGAGACTTTAATGCGTTGTCTAGACCCAAAGAAATTCAAATTATCTTGATTTCATAGGCTTATTATATAGCACCTAAATATGTCAAAGTTACGAATAACTAACACGAGCTCTTGAGGCAAGTGCATCCGCCAAGTCGCGCCCCCATCGCCACATCTGCCGTTGTTCGTTCCGACGGGTGTGGGTCGGTACGCGTCGCCTACGGGGCATGCCCTAACCCGCACTGCGGTACACATTCGAGCCTGATTACAGCGTGTACTAGGCTGGCAGGGGTCGCGACCAGCACGCTCCGGCCTATGACCCCTTAATTCATTTATGGTCACGGGTCAAAAACCAAGTAAACGCGATAGATTCCGTAAAAGTTGTTAACAGAAATTATTACCTATATACCGAGACACAAGACAAATATTTGTGGGATCCATAAATATTTTGTTTAGAGTTTGGTTATATTTTGTTGTCCGTTTATTCTAAGTTTTTTATTTTGTTACTCGTACCTATATTATAAATTATAACTTTGTTGTTCCCAGTAAAAGAGGGTTCATTCGCTTATCTTGACTATTTAATTAAGATAGTATTATGTTACAGGAGTATTGAATACCTCGATGTCTGTTTTTGCCGACTTACATAATAATTATTTGACTTTCTTTACAAATTGAACTGATTGAAATAAGAATTTTACAAAACAACACAGCACTTCCAGAACGCAAAGGGCGAAAATGATAGCCACGAGCAGATTTTGAACTTACGTCTGCTCATAGTGGTGTCAAGTAGGTACTTAAAATATATAAGTATTAAAATAACAACATAATTTAGGTATAGGGCCGCGTCCTCTTTGGTATTATGCTTATTATAATTGTAATACTTAATTAGGTTTACCCAGTCGGAATAATGTATCCAAATACATCCAACATCGAGTATATCGCAGGCATCACTCAAGAGAAGGAATGTGTTATCTAAGTTAATAGATAGTCACAAGCAAATGTCACGATGGCTTAGTTAGGAAAGCGTCAGGAGCCGCAGGTTCAAATCCTACTCGTGGCTATCGTTTTCTATTTTACTTTCGTATTTTGTTTTCTGGTTAAATGGCCGAGAATCTCAAGTGCTTATAATATATATATAAAAATAGTAACATAGTTTTAACATCCTTTTTTTTTTTTTTTTTTTTTATTTTAGGTGGGCAAAAATGTCCTACCGCACACCCCGCTGCCCGGGGAGACAACGGGGTAGTGTGGGGCTCTCACCCACTAAAAACCCACCGTGCGCCCTCACCCGCCCTTACTACGGCGGATCACGGGAACCGCGTCGTTTCTCCGCGATCCGCAGGCGGCAGCCCATTCGGGCACCCTCTCTTGTGCGACGCCCCGCGCACTTGGGCGTCACACCTTCGCGGTAGGCTTCCGCGGACGGCAGGGTACTCCCCGACCCCACCGTCCGCAGCCTCGGCTAGGGCGGCATCAGGCGCAGGTAAGCGCGCGCACGCCGCCCCGCGCGCCGGCGGCGAATCGGGTCCGCGAAGGAGGATTCCTCCCGGGCCCTCTCCGCCGCCTCCTTCCGCGAGATGACAGCCTCGCAGAAGGCGGCGACCGCGGTCCAGGCCCTGTCACTGCCAACCATCGCTCGCGCAACGGCCGGCAGCGACAGGTCCACGCCTATGACTGCAGCGAGTTCCCGGCGCTGCACATCCCAGGCCGGGCACGACTCGAGCGTGTGCTGCGCCGAGTCCTCGCCGCAGTCGCAGTGGTGACAGCCTGGGGTCGTCTCCCTCCTAGCGATCGTGTGCAGGTATTTGCCGAAGCAACCGTGCCCCGACAAAACCTGCACCAACCGGAAGGTGAGGACCCCGTGCTGCCGCCCTGCCCATTCTTCCAAGATCGGCTGGAGCGCCCCCACGGTCCAGAGACCAGCCCGGGGCGTCTCCAGCCGAGACCTCCACTTTAGGACGGTGGCGCGGCGGGCATCTTCCCGCCACGCTGAGATTGCGCTTGGCGAGGGGCGGCCCCCCGCCCGCGCCGTCGACGCCCGCCGATAAACGTCGGCGAGCACTTCCGCCTCCAAATCCCACGGGGGGGTTCCGGCCAACGCGCAGGCTGCATCGCACGAGACCGTGCGGTACCCGCGTATTGCCCTGACCGCTACGACCCTCTGTGGACGCCACAGAAGGGCCCTATTGCGAGCGGCCAGGGACTCCGCCCACACGGGCGCGCCGTACAGTGCCATTGACCGTACTACCCCCGCGTAGAGTCGTCGACACGCGAGACTCGGTCCGCCCAAATTCGGCATCAGTCGCCCGAGGGCGGACGCCGTGCCGACGAGCTTTGGCGCAAGACGGCGGAAGTGCTCGTCAAAGTGCCACCGTCCATCCAATACCAGGCCCAGGTACTTGATGTGGGCCTGGATTGGAAAGCCCACACCGTTGACCGTTATCGAGGCGCCGGCGGGTGGGCCGCGTCGGGGCCCATGGAAGAGTAGGGCCTCCGACTTTTCAAGGGCCACCCTAAGCCCCAGCGCCTCGATCCGCCTGACCACCTCCGCGGTTCCTGAGGTGGCCAGCGTTGATAGTTTTAACATCCTATTCCAACCTACAAATAGCGATTGTTCTGAGGAACGCGACTCGAAAATTTATCATGACTATTACAAACAGTTATGTAGGTATAGTACCTATATGATACCCAACATTCAGACAAAGGTTAAATTAAACCGGGTACTGAATATTTGATTGAATTGTCAATGAGAGTGATATGTCACTACACAATTTAAACTTCCCGTATCGTCCGCACTGTTCGGCACTGTCGATTAATAATGAATGTGATGAATTGTCATGGATTACCAGTTATATTTTTATTATAAGTATAGTAAATGTTAATGATAAACAATGCTTGAAATGTGTAAACTAGCAGTGTTATCCTAGTGGTAAAACCAAGGTCTGAAAGACAATAGAATCAAGTTCGAAACCAATCCAAGATCACGGTACGCACCTCTGACTTTTTGAGAATATGTGTGTATTTGTTTCAAAGCACAACTTATTTGTGAATCTGGAAAAAGAGAAGTTTAGTGAGTGCAGGATTCGAATTCAATCCGGAGAAGTGATCTAGACCGCCAAGCTATCGTACTGACTGACGGACGCTTGACTGCACAGATGGCGGGGTGGTTTAGATACCGGGCTCTCGCCCAAGTGTTATGGGTTCGATTCCCACTTTTCAATTCACTCTTAATCACAATTATTTGTATGATGAACATAGATATTTGTACTACGTCTGGGTGTTTTCTATCTATTATATGTATGTATTTGCAAAAAAAAAGTAATAAGTATATGTATAATATCCGTAATCTGGTACCCATAGCACAAGCGTTAAGCTTAGTTTGGGACCAGAGGACGTTGTGTGAAATGTCCATGAATATTTATTTATTTATAGTGTTCGGCGAGGCGATACCAAGTGAGTAGTTACTCACACTTGGTACACAGCCCTACCACCAGTCATACAATAGATGATAATTGCTTACTGCCCTTAGTCGCCTCATACGACACCCATGGGAAAGAATGGGGTGGTGACACTTGTATTCTTAGTCCGTCAGCACACGGACAAAGTATATACAGAAAAAAAACACATTTTATTAATTGTGTTTTTTTTTTCTGTATATATTCTGTATTATTACTCTGACACTTACGTCAATAATTTTGGCAAAATAAAACTTAGACCTACCTAATACATTAAAAATAAAAAATAAAAGGTGTAGAACTAAATCCGGCCGTAACTATCGTGGTACCAATGACCCCGCTCCCCCCTAAATGAAATGAAAAATCCATACTGCACTTAGCATACTGTTGTAAACTAGTACTACTGTAAGCCCTTTTTTTTTGTTAAGGCGGGAAAAAATGTTCCTAACCGCACACCCCGTCGTTCGGGGCAACGAACATGGTAGTGTGGGGCCCTCACCCACTAAAGAAACCCGCCGTGTGCCGTCTCTCCGCCTTTATTGGCGGGCCACTGAAATCATGTTACATTCCTTCGGTGGTTGTAAGTCCTACCCTAGCGGTAAAGCCAAGGACTGCAAAGGCAATGGTACCGAGTTCGATTCCCAGTCTAAGCCCACGGCAGGCAGTACTGACTTTTCGAGAATATGCGTGTATTTGTGTACAAATTATCACTGCTCGGTGTAGGAAAACGTATCGTACCTGCCTGCACGTAAGTTTAATTAACTTTTAATTAATTAATTGAATGAAGCTACACTTGGTGGTCCATTATTATTATAGACTGGATATTTTAGGAGGAGCACCACACACCTACGGATTGTCAATACCGGCTATCTTAGCTCAATGACAGCCGGGATTGACAATCCGTAGATGTGTGGTGGGCTCTCTGCCTAAGATATCCAGTCTATAGTCTATATTAAACTCCAAATTAATAAACATTCAAATATTCAATAACTACTCGTACCTGAATTTTCAGTATTTTTACTTTTGAATCCATCTCACTATTGGGTGCGGGACTCCCCTAAAAGTGAGAGGGTATAGTCCGTAGTCCACTATGCTAGCCCATTGTGGGTTACAACAATAGTAATATAATAATTAATAATATATAAATGTAGGTACGATGCGCATGTGATGTGTAATGAGCATTATGCAAGTCTTATCAATGATCTCATTTCAACCGCACATAACAACAGTATATAGTTACAGTTATATAAAAATAATATAATGACAGAAGATTTAATTTTAAATAAATGAGAATATTGTTTGAGTCTTATATAATTCTTAGTACTTCTATCCATAGACGAAGACATGATGGAAAACTGTTGATTTATTGGTCGATGCTATACTTCCTTGTTAGGTACCTACACGCATGTGTCAAAAGATGACGTTAAAAACAAAGAAATTGACGTGGTGGCGCCACGCCAACAGCCCAGCAGTTTTACCCTCCCTCCGCATTAGATGTTTCACATCAAAAGTTTTAAAGAGTAAGTTCGTTAGAAAGCATACCTATCTCCCGGTAGTTACCTACAATTTTCGTCGCACTTTATACCATGTAGTACCTATAAATTAGTAACAAGGAGATACCTAGGTATGAAAAAAATAATACTCTTGCGTGACCAACTATTATAATTGAGGTAGGTAATATAGAAGTTAAGGCAATAAACAATAGTTATTTCTATCGTTATTTCGTATGGTGAGTGAGAGTACCGGAGGCCCAAACCTCCTCCCTATCATCTTCTTATTATCTTTCCTATCCTATATATTCTTAGTACTCTTCTTAGTATTCTTTCTTTATTATCCTTCCATTCCTTGGAGTTGGCGACGCGTGAGTGATGCCTCTGGTGTTGATGTTGCTAGCGTCTATAGCTTAGAGTATAAAAACTATAGAGCGCGCGTATCGCTTCGGTCCAGTTGTGCCAATTGTAGGCAAATGTGTTATAGGTACTTAACTATGGTTTAGCGGTTTTATAGTGACGTTCCATGCATTACGTAATTTCTGCAAATATATCGATTGTTTGCCGGGAATACGAGTATACTTAAGTTAGGAATTAATTAATAATATGTTCAATATTCTAATAAATAGCGAAGCGGTAAAACCAAGGACTGCAAAGACAGTTTTATCGAGTTCAATCTCCAGCCCGAGGTTTTGTACGGCATACTCCTCTGACTTTCCGAAGTTATGTGTGTATTTGTTTACAAGTTATTACTGCTCGGTGAGGGATGAGGATGAGGAGACCTGAACGCCTGAGATTTACTCCACGGCTACGTGCTTGTGAAGTCTGCTTACCCGCACTGGGCCAGCATAGTGAACTATGGCCTAAATCGCTCTGAATCTGAGTAAATAGGGTTGGAAGAATATATTTCTCGGTTTGCTATGATAGGTATAATCAATACTTACAAATACTTTAAATACTTTGGAAAATCCAAAACTGCACGCCTCATAATCTTCATTTTTCACAATAAAATTGATTATTTGATAAGTAACTAATAATGTATTGGTTTTAGTAAGTAGTTTTCAATAAATCACATAGATAGCGCTAATTTCAAAAAGTACTAATGTGGGTTTCATGACTTATACGCCATCTAGCGCTAATTTTAAGTAGTACTTCTATATTGGTCTACCTCTGTCATTTTACAAGGCGCCATCTGGCAATTAGTAAGAACAACAATCCATGAGTTTACATATATACCTGCATAAGTGCATATAATATATATAAACATAAAATTGAATAGTTTATTAAACTGTAAACAAAAACCATTTAAGAAAACAAAAAGACATCGCTAGTTTCCTTACAAAAAAAAGCAATATTGTGGTTCTATATATACAACAGCAACTGAATACATCTAAAATTGCCCCTTGCGACATCTAGAGCTGCATTTGTCAATATATATTTTACTTTAAAACGACGACATCTATCAATAGAAAATTGCAACTTTTGACAATATTATACGACTTATTTAAAAATCAATGTTTTCAACAAGAAATCTCTAAACCATTTATCTTCCTAACTTGGTTGCCTTATAATTTTATACTTTGTTCTAAGTGAGAACACCGAGACGCCAAGACCTCGCAGAAAATTGTGGAATGTAAAATATGTTTTTTTCTTATTGTTATGGATAAAATAGTTATTATACTTGACAAATATCATCAGTTCGTCAAGAAAAGGTAAAAACTTTCTTTTAACAAAAAACAATGTACCGGCCGGGTGAACGGCGTTCTGTTCTGTTGACGATAGTAAAACCACCGGTGGCTATGCGTATTGCGTACGCAAAAAGGTAGGTAGTTCCCATGAAAGGCGCTGGTTTTAGTGTCGCGTCGAGCATAAATGCCGTAAATATTCAGTATTTTTTTGTTTATTTAATAACAATTAAACCACGTCGAATCAGAACGTGAAAAGTAATAGGGCTCTATTCCTAGTCATAATAATTCGTAAACGAAAAAAAAAGACTCGATTAATTAAGTATTTTGGTCGTTATCGTGTTAACATACATTACCTAAAACTCACGGACGTCCAAGCCAGATTTTTTTCAAACAGTTTTATAACTAGTTTAAATAACAAAAATGGCATCAAAAATATCATGAGTGTTAAAAATAGTGTTTGTTCTTTATATGTGTGTGTAGATATTATTTTACAAGTGCAATATATGATAAATAGAGACATTTTAAGTTTTGAAAAATCAGCTGTGCCGTGTCAGCCGGGAGTAGAACACACCTCAGCGCTTCGGTTATGAGGCGTGCAAAAGGTAGGTATCATTTATTAAATTTTAAAATTATAAACATTGACTTTTTTCTGAATTAATAAACTCAGATCATAGGTAGAACATTATTGACCCTTAAAGAGCGTTAATTATTATATTTATATAAGTATTTTGTTGTTACGTCTATATATTTTTCCACTACTGCACGTATCAAATTAATAATATAATAGCATACATGTACCTATATTTATATTATGTAATCACCAGATTATTTATTAAACAGAAGAATTTTTTTTATATAAAATTACACCATTAAAGAAATATCGTATAAATTAATTGCGGTACAACACTATCTCATCGTGAAGAAAAAATGATTTTTGGTGGATAGCGTGTCGGGTCGGGACGACCCGCCCCGTGTCCCACGTACCCCTCTTAGACCCTTCTGAATTTTGCTAAAACAAGTGATTTAGTAACTAAATTCTACTTATTGATGAAAAGAAATGTTACTATTCCTTTTATTTTGCTCCCGGTAATCGTTTTTACAACCTGGCACTGTACATTTCACAATTTTTATCAAAAAATAAATAAAAGATTGCTCTTCGACTTAATATGAACCGTATTGTTTTGCTACTGATTGGATTAGGTGAGCGCCCCACACTACCCTGTTCGTTGCCCTGAACGACGGGGTGGGCGGTGCGGTTAGGAAATAGGAAGTTGGATTGAGCATTTCAACGACGCGCGATACTGTTCATACTTGTGCTTACGGTTCATACTCAGTAAGGCGCACTCTATAGTTTATATACTCTAAGGTTTACGGTAATCTTTACTTACCATCAGGTGGGCGGTGGGCCGTATGCTCGTTTGCCATATAGGCGTGTCTGAATACAAAACAATATTTTTTAGATTTATTGTCTGCTTATTTCGCGCATCACGCATAAACTGCTAAATAAATTTTGACGCATTTTTTTTATTTGATCTTGATTAGAATTAAAAGATGGCATTCATTTTATCTCGCTTCTATGTCGGGAACCTGACATATAATCTAAAAATAAAACTATTTTAATTTCCCCTTGTAATCATAGCATTTATTTGTATAAAAATATTTTGATTAATAATATCAGCATTATTGTGAAACACTCGTTTTGTGACATTCAATATAATATTGTCTCAATTTGGACCACTCCGGCACGAGAACTAAACGTGAGTACCTAATACATTATAATAGAAATTACAGTTATTTAATACTTAACATACGAGCAGTTACATATTTATTTTAGGTGGCTCTTTTCTTTCATTCACCCTTTGTTGTACGTTGCAAATTCTTCACAAGAAGATTCATTAATCTTTTCTGTAATTTCTCAGAACTTCTGTCATTGTTTTGTCTCATTTTCTCGTGGTTTACTTTGATATCGTCTATTAACATCATTGATTTTATTTTAAAAAGCCTTATTTGATCCTCTGTCATCGTTTCTAATTCCGGCAATATGCTCATTAGAAACATTTTTATTGCACTATTATTAATGGAATTCGGAAAATCGCTTTGTGTCAAATCATTTCTTTGTAACGACGGAATCCTTCTTCTGATTTTGACTGGCCCCGTAAGGTTTCTAGTACCCTTAGGGAAGAGTCTTCTCCTTTTACGTACTACTGAGCATTGACGCGAAAGCATACCGTGTAAAATGCCGTCTTCGTTAGTATTTTCATTAGTCTCTATAATAGTTTCGACTGGTTCCTCATATTCTGCCGGCTCTGTTTTTATTGAGTTGACATTTTCGGTGTCATGAATAGCAGTGTTGGTAGTTGCCTCATATCGTCCATCAGGTACATTTTCCACATATGTTGGTTTTAAAAATGGTAATATAAAATGCAAGTAATCACTCAAATAGTACGGCTTCTTTACTTTTGAACCACTGGGCTTCATACTTCTCAAGAACGATGATCTTATATTTCGCCATTTTTCTTTGCAATCGCTGACTGAAATTAAAAAAAAATACAATTTTACTTATTTAAAAATGTAATACTCGAATACCTAGAATAAATGTAAACTGTGTTAATGTATAAAAGTATTTAAAATAATTTTTTAAACATTTTTTACATCTATTTTATAATTAGTAACATTATTTATTTGTTTTAATTTAATGCCATTATAACGTAGTACGGATTATACCTAAACCTTTTATCTAGGAACGGAGTATTATTATAATAATATGCTACCATTTCATCACCTTGCTCATCACGTTTTCAATTGGCTCAACATGGCAGTCTATTTAAATATTTATAGGTATTGTAACAATAAAACGCTCAACCAGCGTCTAAAACAATAATCCAGGAGACGTAGGTTCAAATCTTGTACCTACGTGGCTATCATTTTCTATTTCTCATTTTCGCACTATGTGTTCTGGTAAATAGACGAGCACGTCAAGTCCTTAAAATATAACTAAAAAATAATATGCAATGTAACTTGCTTATTCTAGTCGTTTTTGATTCTAAGGCTATAAATATTACTAAATAAATAAATAATAAATATTCACGGACATACTAATATGATATTTCTCCAGTTAGTCCAGTTATATCATTAAGGGCGGATTCGACCAAACAACAATAAATTTTATTCCTAGAATAAATCGCTACTTACTCGAGAATAAATCAATTTTGCGAGCCTATTCGGGAATAGTCACTATACCACCGATAAGCATCGAATAAGGAGTTAATCTAAGAATAAAAAATGGCGTCATCTTTTTTGTGCTGTCACTTTTAATTCGAACCTTTTAAACTATACACTGACAGCTACTTTCCCATGCTATAATACGACAAATAAAAGTTGAGATGAGTTAAGCTATACACCGTCCCGTTTGTAGAACAACTTCTTTTTGCAGGGTTATTGTATTCACTTCGCTATTCATGAATAGCTAATCCAAGTATAGCTATACATCAGATGGCGTGAAAAAACGACTGTTGAATATCTAGAGAATAAAATCGTGGAATAGCTTATTCTCGGTATAGTTGACGGATATCAACCATTCTCGTTAGTAGAGGAAAAGGCATTCAAAAAG
Organism: Leucoma salicis; assembly: GCA_948253155.1. Lineage (NCBI taxonomy): Eukaryota > Metazoa > Arthropoda > Insecta > Lepidoptera > Erebidae > Leucoma > Leucoma salicis. The sequence goes on from OX411818.1 coordinate 11,369,927, forward strand.
TTCGCAAGTTGGATACCAGGCTATACATTCCCATCCATCCATCCATCCATCAGCCTTTCAACGTCCACTGCTGGACATAGGTCTCCCCAAGAGAACGACACAACGAGCGTACCTTGGCAGGCGGGTTGGCGATCGCAGTGGATGTTGTTGATACTCGAGGGAGTGCTGCTACCCACTCTCCCGGTATTCCCTCAGTCGGCTCTTACGACTCCCGTGGGTAGAGAGGGGTGGGGCAATTCTAAAGCCGGCTCCACACGGTCTGGTATATATCGGTATAGTTATTCTTGTATAAATTCGAGTTTGGTCGAATCCGCCCTAAATAGAGTTTGAGAAGTTCATAGTATTAAATTTTATCGAAATAGATCATATTATAACCTAGGTATTTGGCTTCTTTCTATCGAAAAAGAATCATGAAAATTCGTTGAAAAATAAATTTGCTTCTGTAATATACCTAGGGTACCTAGGTAGGGTACCTAGGGTACCTAGGTATATGGTTACCGTTTACCATAAATCATACCAAAACCTAGCAAGGCGTGCTCTTACTATCTTATGAAACTGGTTGTCAAATAAAATTAATCATTTCGTGTCAATTATCAAGGGTTTATATGTAAGTAATATAAGTACCTACCTACCTACACATACGAGTAGTACCTATATAATCAAAGATTAAATTAATGTTGGTAGTGCTACCGTACCATATAAATTTATTAAGGACGTACCTGCCTTAAACACAAAGTGAAGCTCACTCACTTTTCACTTTGTGTTTAATGTATAGTGCTAAGCATGTCAAATGCTAAAAATATATATAAAAATATCTAAATATTTATAAGGTTTGTGTCATTATTGGGTAAAAATCTTAATTGTAAAATTAAGTTTACCTGGTCGGTACAATGTATGAAAATACTGCCGACAGATAGCACAGGCGTCACCCAAAGACGTTAAGTATGAATGTGTTATCGAAATTAGCAGTCAGGAGCAATTGTCACGATGGCTGAATTGGCAAAGCATCTGGACGGTATCCAGGAGATGCAGGTTCAAATTCTGCTCATGACTGTTATTTTCGATTTCACATTTTTCATTTTGTATTTAATGTATAGTGCTAAGCATGTCAAATGCTAAAAATATACATAATATAAAAATATCTAAATAGGTAGGTTATATAGATTCTAAAGCCATATAGGTAGGTTATATTTAGTAAGTATTTTATATACATAATACTAGCTGACCCGGCAATCGTTGTTTTGCCATATAAATTATTTCTAAAGATATTCAGGGAATTTCTAGCGTAGAAAAAAATAACTAACATAAACCTATGCCGAATCATAAAAAAATTAAAATAAAAAAATTTGGACCAAAAAATAAATATTTTTTTTTGGGGTGGACCACCACTTTAATATAGTTTATTCTCAGACCGACATATGAATATACACACAACATTTCATAAGCATCGGTCAATCCGTTTCGGAGGTGAATGGCGACAAACACTGTGACACGAGAATTATTTTTATGTAATTATCGCTTTATTTAATAGTTTCTACTAACATGATAGTGTAAATAATGTAAATATAACGATAAAAAAATATGTTTTTTTTTTCATCGGATTTTTTTTCTGTTCCGTCATCTAAACTGTCACTAGTAGAATCATATGTCTTCGTATTCGGAAGTGGTCCTCTTACACGGTGTATATTAGATATAACTCATAGGTTCTTAGGTACGGTACATAGGTACGTATCTATTTATTTTTGTTTAATAAATTGGTAGGTAAGTACTACTTTTCATAGGCTGACCCTTTTTACGTTTATGCGCTCTCCTTTAAATTTAGTTTTAGCTCTTTACCTAGCCTACTAGGTTTTGAAATGAGACATCCAAAATGTTCCGTTATCTAAGTAATCTCACTTAAAAAAACATAAAATAAAAACATGCTCATTTTTATAGGCCAAGTAAATCAGAAACTTATCATGTGACATAGATACCTACACTACTCGGTAAAGCAACTGCACGACGTCACACTCACAACACAACGCAAATAGAGAGAGAGAGAGAGAGAGCTAAAACACAACACGCGGTGTTTAATAATACTATCTCATACGTCACGCACGAATCGAGTATTACTCACTGGACAAGTTCGTGTTCTGCGCAATAATCACCCATGCTTCCTCTGCCAAATCTTTACGGTTGTACTCTGGTAGATTGAAGTTATATAAAAACTCAAACTTTTCTATTTGGTTTATTAATTGTATTTCGACTGCCATTTTAAAATAAATTTTAACCGAATTGAGAGTGCAGAAACAACGCACGACAACGCGCGACGCGGTGTACGGACTGGGCGCCGATTGGCTGCCGCAGTGCCGCGCCGAATGTATACCGCGTCCCCCCCGCGTCGCGCTACCTCATGCCTCAATGTCGCACCGCGTCTGTTCTGTTCGCGGGACGTTCGTTCATGCTTGACTCATCTATACTTGACTCTGTCATACTAGCGAAGGCGAAGGCAATTTGATTGTTTTAATGCAGTCAATGCACCGAATGTGTATCGAATCGAATCCAAGTAGGAACTTTACAATCATAAACCGTGATGTTGCCATATTTCTTTACTCTGTGGTGCAATAATGCAATAAAGTAAATTTTGCAATGCAATGTCAAGTCTATATTACGAGAGAGAGCAACAGTACTTGTGTATTTGTTGGCAATGCTCACTATACCTATATAACCTAAGTTTAATCTCTGGAAATGCTGATCTGATAAAAACAATATTTTTTTTATAGTCAAGCAAAGTTATATAACTTTTTCTCGGCCTCGTGGCGTAGTCGGTAGTGTAACCGACTTCCGTGCGACGAGGTCGTGGGTTCGATTCCCACTCAAGACAATTATTTGTGTGATGAACACAGATATTTCAAACAAAAAAAGCAGTCATGAGGACTGCCGACAGAAGTGAAAACTTAAAACTATATACAAACAGTTGTTCTTTTTGGATATCCAAATGAATTATCTGATCTTAATTGTTTATTTATTTATTTAAACTTTATGCAACAAACGATACGTGATGTACAATGGCGGACTTGAAGGCTGAGGCTTTCTCTACCAGTCAACCATGGGTGATGCAGAGATAATAGAAGGTAGATGCATTTGTAAAGATGCCGATAGTATATAGAGAAGAAAATATCAAACATACATGAATACGATATCTACTTAATTACATATAGGTACATACCAATATACTGACTGAATATAATACATTAATGATTACATATATACTACATATAATATATTTGCTAATTTATTATTATATTATAAATATATAAGAATAAATAAAAATTATATTTAATAATATAAAATAATTTAAATAATATTTAAAGATGATTTTAAGAAAAAAAAAGTGTGTGCGTGTAACCTTTACGCGCGATTGAAGTAAAACTTCTTTGGCGTTGACGGAAAAAAAAAACTGCAATTTAAAATATTTTTTTTAAAACTGTTAAATTTTTATTCACTTTGCTATTCACAATTGATCCGTTTGAAAATTTGGAAATAAATAATCCTAATTGATTATGATATTTGCCACTAGCTGGCGTATAAATCAAGAAGCGTGGAGTATATGACATATACTTACGACCAATCCAAATTATTATTTTTAAATAGCGGAAACTACACAGACTACTATAGTAAGCGTTATTTCCGTCAGAATAAGCGTTACTTCCGTCAGAAAAATAATCTGAGTTACTCCCTAGTCGCGCCTAAAGAAGTTTTACTTCAAAAAGAAAGTGAACTTTAGAAAGTGATGACGGACTTTCGTTTTAAAAACACGCCGATTCGTGGACATCCTGATATCGAGAGGGAGTGCATTCCATAGTATTACTGACTGGATAAGGAAAGAAGAATTAACGAAATCAGTAGAATGAGACGGACAACGAAGAAGAAGATTATTGGTGGAGCGCAAGTTCCTGTCTTGACTTGAACAGAGGTATTGGAACAATGATTTTAGATAGGAAGGTGAAGTGGGAGACATAAGAATAGAATATAGAAAAGTGAGTGCTCGCATATTTCTGCGCTAACAAATAGGTATAGTTATAGTTATATATATAGTTTAAAACTGCGCCGAGCGTAAGACGCGGACGATGTTTAGGTATTTCGCTAGACGTGTGCGTGAACACACACAGTTGCGAGTGTGACTAGCGAAACTAGGCGACCGGACCGGACTCAAAAGAACATAACTCATATTTAAAAATATAATTATTTAACATAATATTTGTTAATTTTGAAATGAAATGTCTTTGTAGGTATTTGATGTTTACCAAATTTAAATATTGACTAACTGTGGATTCAAGCGATGGATATGTAGTGTATCTTTTTATGTATGTATAATATACTTATATGTATATACCACATCAATAACACAAATACTTTTTTTGCAATAAAATTTATTTACAATTATAGGCGAAAAGTGCATTATTGGTAAAACTAACGATGAATGTCTTTCAAGTTTTTTGCAATTATGCGAAATATCAGTAGTCAGTAAAGTCATCCATGACCTGTAACTGTTTTTTATCAATGTCTCGGTGTGGGATATTTTTTAGGTCCTACGATGCCAAAAAAAATTGCTCCAGTCACGATGTTTGCAGGAAAATTCTGCAAAGTCCTTCTCCTTGGAGCACACATGCTCTATGGGGTTTAGGTCAGATGATTGCATGATGGGCCATGGGCCAGTCTAAGACCGATACTTCGTATTCCTGCAGCCAGCTGGTTACCACTCGCTGTGTGCGTGCAAGCGTTGTCGTGCATGAGCGTGAATTCCTGGCCCATTTATAGTCGATGGGTAACAAAAAAAAGCAGTCATGAGGACTGCCGACAGAAGTGAAAACTTAAAACTATATACAAACAGTTGTTCTTTTTGGATATCCAAATTAATTATCTGATCGGCGGTCATGGTGTTTCTGATCCAAATGAGGTCAGTTCTTTCACTAACACGAATTCCCGCCCAAACCATAATTGTGCCGCCATTATATGAATGGACTTCCTGAGGGTGCTTCAGACGGCGCTTATGACCAGGAACTCGTCATACGCGTACTCTTTACGAATCGGGACGCATCGGTAAACAGCACTAAAGACCACTCAAATTAAAACTAAAATTCAAAAATTTCTTTATTTTATAGTACTTAAAATCATCAAAGTTACGAATAACTAACACGAGCGCTTGAGGCAACAACGGCACTAGTTATCTTCCCAGAGCAAATTACGAACCCACTGTAGTCTTCATCCACGATTATATCGGCGTAGTGCTGGAGTACGAAGTGGTCTTCGAGCATGAAGGTTAGCTTCATGCAGTCTTCACCTCACAGTTTGGTCACTCACAACTGGTACTCTTACCTGATAGCTGGCGAGTCGTGGGTGTGTAATACACCTCTGCCTACCCCTTCGGGGAATACAGGCGTGATGCTATGCTATGTAATGTTTCTTATTTCGTAATTTTCTTTCATTTATTTCTTAGTCACAATTGCATTAAAATTTTCAAATCAAATATTTATTTGTAAAATAATTAAAAATAGTTAATATTTTAGTTTCAATAAAGTTATTAGAATTATTTTATAAAACGATTCCATAGTTAAGTTACTTTCATAAACCCATGAACCACTTGAAAACAGGTCAAATGTCAGTAGCACTTACTCTACAGCCTACAGCTCTAATACAAAGCTACGAATAACAACAGACAATCGTAAGTTTTAATTGTTAAAGTACCATATCTACCTAATTGAAGAGGTGCTTACAATAGTTTGTTACGAGAAAAACATGATATGTAAAGAATCCTCTTTAGGCAGACTTTATTGTACTTACGTAATAATTATTTAATTTAATACCTATATTATTATAAAACCGGCAAGAAATTCACGTTTAGGATTGATTGACGTAATCGATGACCTGAGGTTTCGAGCATATCCGATGCTCATCATAAGAGTCACAGGGGAGAGCGCTGCGGCATCTGCGAACTCCTGGCGTGACGTATTTATATGCTCTAGCCCATGCGGACATAGACCAAAATATATGCTTTATTTAAATCGGATGTCAGGTTAAAAATAATGTACTCGTATGTTTGCAATTTTTTTATAAATCGTGTTTGTGCACAACAGAACCACTACTAAGAATTTTTTCAAATTATGACACAGCCATTATAAGTATGTTGGTATTATTTACATAGTATATACTACTAGCCTTTGACCGCGGCTCCCGTGCATTTTTTAAATTTTACATATAGGTTGAGCCTCGCTTATCCCAACATGACGATCAGCTCGATCGGGGAAGTTCCAAGAAGAAAGACTACCTATATTAAGACGAAGAAGACGAGAGAGAAGAATAATTACTATATTAGGCTATTTAGGCGTCTCTGAACACAAATGCCTTTTTAATATTTTTTTCTGTTTATTCGCACATCAGGCAAAGACTATCTAATTAATCGAAACTTGTTTAAGTTTGTGTTGCTATTAATGAGACTTAAAAACTGGTATACGTTTTATCCTACCGTATCGGAAACCTAAGATATAACCTAAAAACTAGATTTAGTCTGTGGCGAACCCGCGAGCAAAGGCTAGTTTATTATAGAGTGTTCTGTAACATTAATCCTAAGTACACATTATACACAGAATATTGTATAATAATATATTCACGTTTTATTTATAGAAATTAACCTAAATATTGTCTGCCACTCTGTTAAGGCAGAACTAAAACTATTTCTTTATCTAAACTTGTAAGTAACTATTGGGTTACCAAATAACCCAATACGACGATGATTCATAGCGAAAACTTTTTGAAACTCCTCCGCTAAAATGTTTGCTAGAAAGAGCTCTAATAAAGCTTTTAAATTTCAAGTGCTTTTATTTTTTGGGATTAATTTAATGCCCTTTTATCTTGATATATTATAAGGAAAGATCGGTTACTTATCATGAAAGATTACTAAGAACCGAAACAGTCAAGAAAACCTATTATGAACAATGATGATTTTCAGAATAATTTCGGCTACGGGCGGCCAGTGTTTAATGGATACTAGGCGACTACGCAGGGAATTATAGTATACAAGTATTTGCAGTCCTTGGTTATACCGCTATGCTATTACTGATTTGTGTTTACATTAGACAAAATGGCTCAGCAATCTTTATAAATAAATTTTAAATACCATCTGCCTTATTAATAAACGCTGTATAACCTCTAAATAATTATTCAGTGTTTTGTTTTTGTCATTAATATGACAGTTTGACGTTGAAAGAACGGAACAAACCACTGAATAACTATTAGGAGCTTATACAATGTTTATTAATAAGGGGGTATTTTCTAGTTTATGATACAATATATCGTAACTTTAACACTATTTGAACTTTCACCAAAGGAGATTATCCCTGTCAGGTTGACATTCAAACGACGGGTAAGTTCGTTGCAAAATTCATCGGATGTTTCCATACGAACAGGCCTCGATAACAGTGAACAATTGGGGCGAGTCTAGTGATGTGTTGTTTAATCGGTATGAGAGATGCTTCAATGGTTTTATGCTAGCAAATAAATACTCGTATATAATTTTATTGTGATTTTTATAGCTTTTGACATGGTCAGACATTTTTTACGAGCAGGATTCGAACTTGTGTCTTCCTCTAACCGGGGGAATGCTTTAGACCACTAAGCTATCGTAGAAACCTGTTAAAATCCAACTTTACATTGTAGTCTTATAAGAGCCGTGTCAGCTACCGGATATATTTGCATACATTTTTGTTCCGATATATATTTTTTCGATACAATTTAAGAATCAAACTATACGCCGTATTTTAGTATGACGCAAATTCGAATCCTGCTCGTAGAAAATTTATCTTTTTTCCACTTTTACAAGAAATTGTTTCTAGTCCTCGTATAAGCTAGTTTAATAGCTAATATATCTGAAAACTGAGTCGTTTCATAATGATTAAGAATGACTAATAAAACAATAAAACAACTTTAATTGGATTTTATTTTTGATTTGTATTTTAGCACTTGACATGCTCAGCTACTTCTTGTGAAAATGTGGAAAAATAGAACTTTAGTGCGAGCGGAAATCGAACCTGCGTCCTTTCCAATCCGGAGAAGTGCTGTAACCGCTTAGAGCACTTCCCCGGATTGGAAGGGACGCAGGTTCGATTCCCGTTAGCGGTTTGAGCAGTTCCCCAGATTGGAACGGGTTCGATGGTCAAGGCTGGTACTCCTGCCGAAGCCGGGACGAACGCCGGATTCGGTCTGGGCCTTCAGGCCCATCATGCTGCTGGATGAGGCGGGTAAGATGCTGGAGAGAATCCTCGCTGCCCGCATTGTCCAGCACCTGCGCGACGTCGGGCCCGACTTGTCGGACGCCCAGTTCGGTTTTCGCCATGGCCCAGTGGAGGGCACTGTTGGAGGCGCCTCGGGCTGGTCTTTGGACCGTAGGGGCGCTCCAGCCGGTGCTGGAGGAGTGGGTGGGGCGATGGCACGGAGTCCTTATCTTCCGACTGGTGCAGGTGCTGTCGGGGCACGGTTGCTTCGGCAGATATCTGCACATAGTCGCAAGGAGGGAAGCGACTGGCTGTCACCACTGCGGCTGTGACGAGGACATGGCGCGCCACACGCTCGAGTCGTGCCCGGCTTGGGCCGAGCAGCGCCGTGAACTCGTCGCTGAAATAGAGGGGGACCTCCCGCTGCCGAGCGTCGTCAGAGCGATGGTTGGCAGCGACAGGAACTGAGCCGCGGTCGCTGCCTTCTGCGAGGAGGTTATCTCGCGGAAGGAAGCGGCGGAGAGGGCCAGGGAGGAGGATTCTTCCGCTGACCCAAACCGCCGCCAGTGACTGGGGCGGCGCAGGCGCAGGTACTTGCGCCTCATGCCGCCCTAGCTGAGGCTGCGGGTGGATGGACCGGGGAACGTCTGCCACCCTCAAGGCCTCCCGAGAAGGTGCGACGTTCCGTGTTCGAATGCGTCGCTCAATAGAGGGTACCCGAAAGGGTAAGCCGCCGCCGGACCACCGAAGAAATGTAACATGGTTCCAGTGGCCCGCCAATAAAGGCGGAGAGACGGCACACGGCGGGTTTCTTTAGTGGGTGAAGGCCCCACACTACCCTGTTCGTTGCCCGACGGGGTGTGCGGTTAGGAATATTTTTTCCCGCCTTAACAAAAATAAAAGGGGGTTCGATGGTTGGTAGGTTCGATTCCCGCTTGCACTAAAGTTCTCTTTGTTTCTTTTGATACTGTCTCTGTCCCTCTCTTACTCACTAAACTCCAAAACATTGGCATTAGGGGGCTACTTTTTAATATTTTCAAAAGTTACCTGAGCGATCGTAGCCAAGTCGTAAAAATTAATAATTATATGAACAAAGAGGAAGTTTATACTTACGGAGTTCCACAGGGTAGTATTCTAGGACCTACCCTTTTCTTGATATATATCAATGAACTATGTAAATTGTCCCTTACTAACTCTAAAATCCTAGTCTACGCAGATGACACTGCATTAGTTATTCATGGCAATGATTGGATGGAAACCCTATTTCATGCCGAGTCTGTGTTAAAAATAATTATGAATTTACGCGAGGGCTCCAATAGTTCGACGGACTAAATAAGTCTTTATCCCGAGGTAAGCACTGTGCTTTTCATTACGAATACGAGGAAACTAAAAATGAAAATCATGAATTAGCTAAAGAAAAAATGGGAGACTAAAAAATTTAATTTGGAATCGCCGTTTTCCCGGCGATTTTGTTTTTTTTTTCTGTGGCCTGTCAGCTATTCAGCCATTATTTTTCATTTTAATCATTAAAAAAATATAAATCTTCGTTATTTTAAAGATATTTAGTTGCAACTATATTAAGATAGTCATATAAAAAACAAATTCTTTAATAAATACTTAACTTTATGTTATTTCAATTTTACATCGCGCTGTAATTGACTGGCTGTACAGAAAATAGAACTGTTTTATTATTTATAATTACTCAGCTGTCAGTTGAAAGTAATTCTCCCTAGGGCTGAAAAGTATTACTTTCAACCCGCTCCTCAGGCAACTTCATTCCTACTTTCAGAGTATGAGTAATGAAAAATTTATTACGTTTGCCCCAATGACTGCATCACAACCAACCTCTCCTTTCGTCATAAAGGCACACAAATGTGGTTCTATTCTTGACACAAATTGTTGTTGTAACACAATTTCACGCACAGAAAAAATTAAATACCTTGGCGTAATCATCGACAGTAAAATGTCATGGAATGAACAAATCGAGTCTTTAGTTTCACGGGTCAGAAAACTAATATTTATTTTTAAAAATCTGAGATCTGCATACTTCTCAACTCTGAAAACAGTTTATTTTGCTCTGGTTCACTCTATTATTAACTACTGTATAATAGCCTGGGGCAGTTCTGGTAAATGCTTGCTACTACGGCTTGAAAGAGCACAGAGGGCAGTACTTAAGGTCATAATGAACAAACCAATCCTTTTCTCTACACACCAATTATACGCACTTTGTAAAGTACCTACGGTTAGGTATACCTATATTCTAAATACGATTCTGCGCAAACAATTGCAGAACTTGTATTTGACCCTTAATATTGATAAACAAAAACGCAGAGCAGATAGAGTTTGCTAAATAGAATCAGCTAATATTGTAATAGTAAGACGTCAATACTATTTTATAAGCCCTATTCTATACAACAGAGCTAATAAAAAGCTTCAAATTTATTCTCTTACTTCTCGTAAATGTAGGTCAGTCTTGCATAAAGGGCTCAGTTCCTTAAACTATGTAGAAATGGAAATTTTTTTCAAAACATAATCTCGGGCACCCCCTTTCAGACCTTCCACACGCGCCACGCATACACACACACAAACACACACACACACACACACACACACACACACACACACACACACACACCACACACATAACATATTTCATTATTTATTATCTTACTAGTATTTAAATAATAAATTCCACATTTAGGTTTAAGATTTTTTCATTTAATTTGGTTAGCGTTAATAGCTACGACAGTTTTTTTTTCTTAACTAATGTAGCTGTTAATGTACACAAATATATTCTGCAACGTCTTTACCAAAATGGTAAAGTCTCTAGTACTTACTAACAATAAAAGTAGCCTCGTCCACGCCTGTTGAGGAGCGGCAAAACTTCGCATTTACAAAGTACTTCAGCGTCTGAGTGTTGGTTTTGTTCATTAATTAAGGTCATGAAGTGCCTCTATACAGAAATTGTTTATGGCGTGGTGGAGTCTCGTAAAATAAAACAAAAACTCGAAAAAATATTTATGAATAAGCAAATAGGAGTTCCTACCCGCCGTGTGGGGCCGGCTTTATAATTGTCCTACCCCTCTCTACCCACGCGAGTCGTAAGAGCCGACTGAGGGAATACCGAGGGAGTGGGCAGCAGCACTCCCTCGAGTAGTGCAACAACATCCACTGCGATCGCCAACCCGCCTGCCAAGCGTGGCGATTACGGCATTATCCAAAAATTATAAAGATATACCTATTTGCATTAGAGTATTTCATCTTTGCGAAACGAGGGCGGTTCACTCGTGTTCTTATTATAAAAAAATAAGTAAGTAATTACCTAATAATACCTAAATGTGTATGCACGTATAATGTGTTGTTTATAAGTTAAATAGATGACAGACCCATAGAAATTAATATAGTATCCCTTTATTCCTGAAATACTATTAGTTTTTATAAAATTATGTGAACAGTCATACTCGTAGAGATCACAATTTCATAAGCTGACAGCCACGTTAGTTATTCAACGATTCATAATATATTTTCAAGCCCCTTATCAAATGTCCAGATGAAACTAGAATAAAAATGTCACGAACTCACTTCGTTCGTTCCAAAGATGGCGTGACGTACATATTATAAGAGTGAACCAAGCAGTCAGCAAGAAAAATTACTTGATTATGTAGGTACTGCACCAGTGTGGTATACCTAAAATAATGCTAAAATCAAGATCAAAATGTTTAAGAAATCGCGCCATCAAGTTTGAACTGCAAAATTAAATTTAGGTACTATATCGGATTAATGCATGTAAATGCATCCGATAGGTGGCGTGGGTCGTAAAGACAAGTGTGATGTGGAGATTGGGTATGGCCGGATTGGAAGGGACGCAGGTTCGAATACCACTCGCACTTTCACAAATAATTTGATCTTTTCCACATTCACAAATAATTTGTTCTTTAAAATAGCTGAGCATGTCAAGTGCTAAAATACAGATCGAAATGTCTCAGTAAGTGGTGGTGGCTCAGTTATATTTGGTTTATCCAGGAATACTAATCTTATGAATCACTTTTCCTTTATAATAATTTCTAAAATATACGCGAATAATTATCTGTCGACAAAGTGCATCCGTGACCATGAATGCTGTAATTCGTAGTAAACGCGATAGATTTTGTAAAAGTAGTTTTTTTACTTATTTTCCTTTAATGAAAAGTATAGGATATTTAAATTGCCCAGCTTATCCCAGCATGAATGGGTCGGTTCGATTGGGGAAGTACCACCCCCTCAAAGATCAGTATATAACAACGGTAGTTACTCCTTCCGTTGGTTTTGCATGGTGAGTGAAAGCACCACAGGGCCAAACGCCCTATCATCTTCTTTTTATCCTTCCTATCCTCTCCTTAATATCCTACCTATCCTTCCTGGATAGGAATAGCCTCTTATCCCATTCCTTGGAGATGGCGCGACGCACGAATGATCGAGCCTCTGGTATCGGTGTTGCTAGCGTCTATAAGCTAGGTAAAATTATAGTCAGGTGGGCCGTGTGCTTTTTGCCGCCCATTTAGTATGAGAAAAAATTACACACCAACAAAGTCGCGTGTAGTAGTAACTAATAAAATATATTAGTGTGATAATTGTATCACTATAAAAGACTGCTGTCGAGTAAAGCCGAGCCGGAGTGCTAGTTGTGTATAGAACGGAATACAAAAGGTGAACTATACAGCTTACAGCGGAAACATCTGCAGGGGAAACGGAAGCTTTGAAAGCTTGCTCACATTTACACCGCAGTAAGCAGTAATGTTGTTGAATATTTTAAATGTGAAACAAAAGCGGTAATAGCTATGGGGCAAATCCAAGGACTGCAAAGACGGTGGTATCGAATTTGACCCACAGAACGCACCTCTGACTTTTCGATATTTTTAAAGAATATTATATGTAGGTATCTACTTGTTGAGGGAAACTGCATGCCCGAGAGATTTGCTTGACGGCTTCTGAAGTCTGCCAACCCGCACTGGGCAGCGTGGTAAACTAAGGTCTGCACTTACTCTTAACTACTACCACTTCCTACTCTTAAAGGAGCCTCGTGCCTAATAGTAAGTCCAACAGTAATGGGTAAACAATTCATTGCAATAATTTACAAATATTATTGATTGCATGACATCAGTGGGCCTAGCTAAGTTGCATTCTATGATCGCTAACGCTATTTAATTAAAATGTATGGAAGTTTGACATCTCCAACGTTAAGTCACGTGATTTAGCCTTATAGATATCGATAAAGATATCAAATTCCCATACATTTTAATAGTTTTCTATAGTGTTAGCGACATTAAATAAATAAATATTCACGGACATTTCACACAACGTCCTCTAGTCCCAAACTAAGCTTAACGCTTTTGCTATGGGGACCAGATTACGGATATACATATATTACTTTTTTTTGTAAATACATACATAATAATAGATAGAAAACACCCAGAAGCAGTACAAATATCTGTGTTTATCACACAAATAATTGTCCTGAGTGGGAATCGAACCCACGACCTCGTGTACGGAAGTCGGTTGCACTACCGACTACGCCACGAGGCCCGACATTGACCTTAAAGTACAAATTATAATTTGTGAATAAGGAAAAAGAGTATTTTAATACGAGTGGGAATCGAACCTGCGTCCCTTACTATCCATCTCAGAACATTTATGGGGGCACACAAAGAGTTGTCCTGTGTGGGAATCGAACCTACAACACTCGGGCGGGAGGCCGGTATCTAAACCACTCCGTCATCTGTGCAGTCAGTTAGTAATGATTTCATTAATGAGTTATTAATCTATGTATACCTATCTTTTTCAAAGCTAATTTATTGAAACTTTCGTAGCGAATGATGTTGATGGGTGTAGGTTACATACACCATATATATATGTATATAATTGTACATACGTAGTTGTAGTACGTCCCCGCTTAGATACTTCTATCCTACCACTGAAAGAATATAACTTAGTTCCAGTGGCCCGCCAATAAAGGCGGAAAGACGGCACACGACGGGTTTCTTTAGTGGGTGAGGGACCCACACTACCCTGTTCGTTGCCCCGAACGACTGGGTGTGCAGTTAGGAACATTTTATACGACCTTAACAAAAAAAAATACTTCTATCCTGTAAAAACAGGCATTTATACGTATTCTCGTAGAAAAATAGCATCGCCATATTTATCCTCTATATTCCTTCCTTTCCACTTCCTATCCCTAACCTTAGAGTTGGCGACGTGCAAGTGATGCCTCTGATGTTGCTAGCTTCTATAGGCTATGGTAACCTTTTGCCATCAAGAGGGTCGTATGCGTGACTACCACCGACGTAGTATAAATAAAATTAATCATATTAATTCAATTACAATGTATTAAAAATACTTCATCCATCTATACATCCATCAGCCTTTCGACGTCCACTGCTGGACATAGGCCTCCCCAAATTGGGGGTATAGTGCCGTAATCGCCACGCTTGGCAGGCGGGTTGGCGATTGCAGTGGATGTTGTTAATACTTGAGGGAGTGCTGCTGCCCACTCCCCCGGTATTCCCTCAGTCGTCTCTTACGACTCCCATGGATGGAGAGGGGTGGGACAATTCTAAAGACGGCCCCACACGGCCAATACTTGTATGTCAAATATACAAGAACTATAAGGACACAGTTACAAGGTGAATTTATTTGAACTGATACGATAACTGATCGAACATTTATTAGATTCAACATAAGTTGCTCCCATATCTCACGATATCTACCCCTACAACATGCTAGCATAACTATCGCATTACACTTAACGCGTTGAATGTTTTGTTTCAGAAACAAATTTTAAAGTAAGGGTAAAGCAATCAATGAATTGCAAATATGGAATTTGTGTTGCCGAATGGACGGGTAAGATCCGTGCACTTGACATTTCAGATGAGGTCAACATTTTATGTGAAAAGCCTCAAGTGTGCCCCAATCGTTATTGGCGTTTCACTTAGGATGATTCGGCGTTTTAATTAGATATGTGGAAAGGTATCTAAATAAATGTAAATGTATGAATCTAAATTAGGGATGTTATGGAGCTCCGTATCCGTAACCGAAACTATCAGATATCCGAAATAAAAAATTATACGTAACCGTAACCGAATCTGATATAAAAGTTTCGGATATTTTCGGATAGGGCGGAGACTTAAACGCGACATGTTGCGACAGGTTTTTTTTTTGTCCGGTCAAGCCGACAGATCAGCCGCGCGCTTAGTTGTAACTACTATAAGTATAGTAAAATGTAATGTAATCTCACAATTAAATTTTTCTATGTAAATTAGCAAATACATTGTCTGTCTGGGAAAATGCGTCCTAAGACTAGTTTAATTTAGGCATTGTTTGATGAAGTTGATGTATTTAGCGAAATGTAAACAGTGTGGTAAATTTTTTTCACGCACCTCTTCGCTGAAACTACATCTTAAATCTCAACACAGTGATAAGTATGAAGAATTGTTGTTGCTCGAAAAATCACAAACAATGACTGATGAAGACTGATTGATATGTTATGTTGTGTTAATTTTTAAGCTACTAATAGACGTTCCGATTTGGCTGGTTCCGACCATAATTAGGCCGGCCAACCATTCCGACATTTCTATAGACCTTTCGACAGTCGGCTGTACAACCGTCTAGGGATGCAAGAAGAACCAAAAAGTATCGATATAATAATATATCGTATCGATATTTATTTTAAATATTGATATCGGTTTCGATATATCGAAAAAAAACCATATGGTGTATGTAAAGTCGGTTTACGAACGATAATTTTACGTGATAACGTCATATACGTTTTCTTAATTTCACAAACAATGCATCGGTCAACATACATTTTTCGGACCGTGAGACTTTCGTGCGTGCAGCCGGTATTCATCGATTTATAAGACGTTATCAAATCGACGTTATTGTTAGTATAAAATAATAAATAACGGAACTGCCTTAATATTTATATTAAATTTCCCAATATTTTGTTTTAAATACAAACAAATTACGTACGATATATCGGAAATATCAATATATTGTACGATATTATCATAAAGTATCGATAGAACACTACGATATTTTTTGTACGTAGACATCCCTATCTGACAGGCATTAGGCATCAGGTTGGAAAATGCAGGACGGCCGGCTTGAGGGTAGTTCAATAATCATGTGATGTTTCTTAACATTTTATGACATCCCCCTTCGCCCTGGTCATACGTGGTGAGGTTTAAAACTAACACCCTCCCCCCAATATCACGTGTATTTTCTTAGTATCTTAAAAAATTCAGAATATTATCTTTTATTTCAGGTAAGTATAATCTAATTCAAGCTCACACGCCGCTTTTCGGTTGTTAAGAAATCGCACGTTCAACAAATAAAAAAAAACACGTGATATCTCACTACAACCTTGTAATATTTCGTGATTTTTGTCAAACCCCCTCACATGATTAATGGACGACCCGCCGGCAAGCCGACCACGTCCAGCCAAATCGGAACATCTGTTAGTAGTCTTATAAAGATATTGATTAATATGTTACAAATTACAAATGTTAATTTTGATTTTTATCATACCTATAAAACCTCAAAATAAGTAGCTAGCTGTACGAAAAAAATAACTTGTATGACTGATTGTAAAACCTATACAGTACAATTAAAGTCAAATCATTTGTATTTTACACTTTCTTAAAAATCTTATATCCGTAACCGAAACTATCCGAAACTATCGGATAATCCGAAATAATTGAATATCCATAACCGTAACCGAAACCGGTATAATATTTTTCATATATCCGTATCCATATCCGGATCCGAAATTGTATATCCATAACATCCCTGATCTAAATACCATATTAAGTATGTGTTACTCTGTTTTACAATTATTACAAGTAAAAATACATTTTTGTAAAAGTGGAAAAAGAGAAATTTCTACAAGCAGGGTTCAAACTTGCGCCTTCCCCTATCGGGTCGTCAAACTCCTGCGATAGAACCGTAAAGTTTATTTATGGGTTTATTTGATACTTGAGAGATAAAACATATCAAAGATAAAAGTGGTTACTGTAAGTTATCCTTTGATCATAGACGTAATTATGCTGTCGCAGTTTTTTTAAACTGTCTGAGAGGAACAATTTAACCATAAATTATTGATGTGAAACATCTAATGCGGAGGGAGGGTGAAATCGGCTGTTAGCGTGGCGACGCTTTTATTTTACTTGTCCCGTTCAAATCTTAACTTGCAAGATTTGAAAATTTGACACAATCCCCGTTTTCCAATTGAGCTGAAATTTTACACGCATATGTATATCACGTGACAATGCAATATTATGATGACATGGAGCTGATCTGATGATGGAGCTGGAAGGTGGACATAGGAACTCTATAATGAAACGGCGCAACCCCATCGAGTTTGGGCTCTTTTGATTCGTCTTGACAAGTACTTTGTTTCTAATTATATCCAGGGTCTGATGATGGAGCTAGAAGTGGCCATGCGAAACTCTGTATTTAAATGGCGCAACTCCATCGAATTAGGGGTCGTTTGAAATGTCTTGACTAGTGCTCGAGACCTAGATGATATCCAGGGTCTGATGATGGAGATAGAAGGTGGCCACAGTAACTCTGTAATGAAATGACGTAACCGCATCGAGTTTGTAATTGTTAGATTTGTCTTGACAAGTATTTTGTCTTTAGATGGTATCCAGGGTCTGATGATGGAGCTAGAAGGTGGCCATAAGAACTCCGTTCTAAAACAACATGATTGATGAACACAGCTGCATTGAGTTTGGGTTCGTATGATTCGTCTTGACAAATACTTTATCTCTAGATGGTATCCAGGGTCTGATAATGGAGCTGGAAGGTGGCCATAGTAACTCTGTAATGAAACGACCCAAACCCATCGAGTTTATACTCGTTTGATTCGTCTTAAGGAGTACCTACTTTGTGAAGTTAAGATAATTTTATTTCTACGAAATAAATTCGATGTTTTCACATCTCGTAGACGTCCCGCGACGTCTAATTTTAAATAGAACTTTAACAATTGAGGCACCACATCCCGTTTATAAATAAAGCTTTTATTTTTTGCGACTTAGTTGGCAAAAATGATCAGAACTTTTGCTAATTTGCATAATATATATCTAACCCTACAGTAATGTTAAAACCTTTAAAGTGGAGGAAGAATTTTTTAAATTGAGTGTAGGTGAAAATTACCTACGGTCCTTTATAATGTTAGTATAGGCCATAGATATAGTAACGTAGTATAGACCATTTAAAAAAACAACTTTTAAATTTCTAACTGCCTCGGTGGTATAGCGGTAGTGTATGCGACTGCTAAACATGAGGTCTCGGGTTCGATCCCCGGGTCGGGCTATCTTATTGAGCTTTTTCCTAAAAGAAAAATTCTCAGTAGCAGCCCGGAGTTTGGAAAGTCGGACGTCAATAGGCTCGCCCCCTATTACGTGGGACTCAAACATAGCTGGCGAGTCGTGTGTGTGTAATACACCTCTGCCTACCCTTTCGGGGAATACAGGCGTGATGCTATGTTTTAGTATAGACCATATATATAGTATATACTATATCTATGGTATAGACCATCGTTTCTCAAGCGGGGGGTCGCGACCCTTGGGGGGTCGTCTTTGTTTTTAAAGGGGGTCGCAGTCTGTTGAAAAAGAATAAGTACAAACTACATATAGGTGCAAAAGATTCGTTTCTTAAAGGAACAAATTTTAGTGTAGTGTTATAAAACTAAATATTAAGATGTAATAAATAACATGAGAAAATAAACTTATAGCTAACTTTATTTCAATAAAATGATTAATCATAAACATTAATGAATTAATGCGATATGTGGCATTGTTTTTCACTTAAAAGTTTTTCTATATGTATTATCTTTGCAAACACTGATATAAGTAAATTATTTTCGAGTGATAAAAGACGATTTCTGTATTTAGTTTTCAAAGCCACCATTGACGAGAATCCTATTTCCCATAAGTAAGAAGTAGCAAAGAGTATCAATGTTTTCAAAGCTTCCGTTACTAGGCTTCCGAACTCACGTTGTCGTGCAAGCCAAAATTGATCTAAATCTTGAGAATGAATTAATTGTGAAGTGTCATTTCGTAACTCGGCAGCTGCAACAATATTTTCATCAAACGGATTGAGAACCCATCTTTTCGATAAATCATTACTTTCATTTGGAAAATATTCTAATCTAATCTTCAATTCACTTAAATGTGTTTTCATGCTCTCCAACAGGCGGACAATAACTGAATTTTCTGATTCAAATTTTTGCTAATATAATCAGAATTTGCAGTAAATGCATCACAAAATTTCGTTTTTCAAGGCGTATAATCCAAATACCAAGCTTTTTGATTTTTGACTTCATCTGTCATAAGTAAAATATTTTTGTTACAGCCTTGTAAACTCGTATTTCAGTCATTCAAATGTGAAAATATGTCACTCAAGTAAGGCAATAGTAATAAAGATTCAAAATTTGTAAAGATTCCAAAACTGAACTATTTTTATCTGTAAGAAAGATTTTTATGAATTAAAAAATTTAAAATTATATTCTCGTAATTTAAAATTCTCTTGTAAGAACTTTTCCACGCGACAACCATCTCACTTCAGTATGGAAAAGCAGTGAATGGTTCTTGACGCCCATATCTTCACAGAGTGTGGAAAGCAATCTAGTTCGTAACGGTCGGCTATTAATAAAATTAACAATTTTAACAGCTTGAGTTAAAATATTTACAATTTTTTTTTTATCTGCTACTTAGTAATCTGTTTTAAACAATAATCTAATATGCTGTCAGATTTACATCGGTATTATATAGCTACAGCAGAGACATGTAACCAATGGTACATACGTCATTTTTTGTCTCTGAAACGTGTCGCTAGTTTTGGTTAGGGTTGCCAACTATACTTTATAATAACGTATCCTGCTTTATTTTTGGTAAATATAGTTTAACATAGCATCACGCCTGTATTGCCCGAAGGGGTAGGCAGAGGTGTATTACACACCCACGATTCACCAGCTACGCTTAAGTCCCACGTAATAGGGGGCGAGCCTATTGACGTCTACCATTTTTTACATTTCCAAACTCCGGGCTGCTACAGAGAATTTTTTTTTTATGAAAAATCTCAATAACACTGCCCGACCCGGGAATCGAACCCGAGACCTCATGATCAGTGGTCGCTTACACTACCGCTGCACCACAGAGACATACTTTATATTTTTGCATAAAAATAAAGTATGTAAAAATACTCTATTTCCAATCTTTACTGTGTAGCTCAAAATGAAACAATGAAACACTTAAAACTGAACTATAATCGATAATTTAACTTGAAAAAGAACGAGTAGGCATTCTAAATTCTTTGGCATCTTTTTTGTGGCAAGCGCATGTCTGAAGAAAGCAGTGCGTCCATTCCACATGCGGCATAATATCGTCTAATTTTACTATCACGCCACTGTTGTTGCTGTATTTTCTTTAATATACTCCTCACATTCATATCGAAAAAAACATCAAAATTGCGCCAAGTTCGATATGTCTGTTGAATCGTCGAACTGAATAGCAAAAATTAACTCAATTTAACTTTTTCAATTATTTGGCTGTGAATATCGACAGCCGTTTCATTAATACACCTCGATATTGTATCATTTGAAAGGCGTATAGTTTTTAATTTTTTAGCTACTTCCGGGCTTATCATAATATTGACCATATCAATGGGAACAGGTAAAATGAGTCTTTCCGCTATTGCTATTGTATGGGGCTTTAGAAATCTAAAGCTCTCACGACTCGCAGTGCTACTAAGTAGGATGCATGAAGTGCTGCAGTCTCATTACGGCTGGATTTTTTATAGCAATTTGTTGATTTTTCAAAACAAGTGACTTACGCTCGTAGAATTCTAACGGTTTGCCTTGGGTGTCTGGTTTCCAGATGTCGGAGTAAGTTTGAAGGCTTCATGCTTACCGCAGATAACACTTGAAAACAAACAACACATTGTGGCTTGCCATCCAATGCAATAAATCCATATTTCAAATATGACAATATGTCGTTGTATAACCTGTTCTTTTTCTTCACTGTTTCACCAGACGTATAAGGAGCATTCCGTTTTGTCACATATTTGTCCATTTTAATTTAACTTTTTAACCCACTTTTACTGTTTTCTATTTATAAAAATTAAACAATGATTGAGTGAGATAAGATAGTTGTGGTATGTACTTGCTTCCCTATACTACTTCCCTAAAATGTAAATAACAATAAAGCTCGGCCTCGCGTCCTTTAATATGTACGAACCTGTCCTAGCGTATGTGCTACGGGAACTTTGTATACTAATAGTACATATATAGATGGGGCCGCAAGACCTTTTACTTAACTTTTTGGATTTTTCATGGGACATAAAAATGGTTGAGAAACGATGGTATATACTAATAGTACATATATAGACGGGGCCGCAAGACCTTTTACTTAACTTTTTGGATTTTTCGTGGGACATAAAAATGGTTGAGAAACGATGGTATATACTAATAGTACATATATAGACGGGGCCGCAAGACCTATTACTTAACTTTTTGGATTTTTCGTGGGACATAATAATGGTTGAGAAACGATGGTATATACTAATAGTACATATATAGATTTGTTACAAAAAACCCTCTGCTTTAGGTAGGTATACCTACGTATTCTATTTTAATATTATTCGTTATCGACCCGATAAAGATATTGCACTCAACAAGCACGATGTGTTCAGAAATATGGCGCAATTTTTCATCCCAAACAAAATCAATGATCGCCTTGAGACTGGCAGGTGAGAAAAATTCACACGTAGAAACACTAACCTTATTGAAACATGAACATCTTTATTTAACACATTGTTTGTCGACGTGACTTTTATGTTTATAGACTAGAAGAGTTTAGCAAAAAGCTAAGGGAGGAACCCAGGATAAAATACTTTTTAACATTTTCTTTAAAAAATTGCATATACCTACCCTAAATTTGGTGTCCTAAGAAATGAACTTTTCAGCGGATTCTATTAAATTTAGCACTGTTAGCGCAGAAGGTGAGGCCACATTTGGTAGTCGCTTGGAGTAGAAATGGGAAAGAAATTTCTTTGGACGTGACTGAATTTCTAATCGAAGTACCAACTGGCCGTTTAATTTATTTGTCACGGTAACAAATTAGGTTTCAAGTATAGTTGGTATTTATTACCTCATAGCCCCCTTTTTTTGTTAAGGTGGGAAAAAATGTACGCAACAGCACACACCGTCGCTCGGGACAACGTGCAGGGTAATGTACCTAATCGCACACCCGTTAATGTGGGACCCTCACCTACTAAATAAACCCGTCGTGTGCCGTCTCTCGGCCTGTACTGGCGGACCGCTGGTACTGTGTGAAATTACTTCTGTGGTACCTCATAGTGTTCTCAACTTCGACTTGACTGTTGATCATGAGGTCTCGGGTTCGATCCCCTGGTCGGGCAGTGTTATTGAGCTTTTTCGTAGGAAGAAAAATTCTTAGTAGCAGCCTGGAGTTTGTAGTTGTGCCCGGTAAACGACAATAGGCTCGCCCCCTATTACGTGGGACTTAAACATAACTGGCGAACCGTGGGTGTGTAATATACCTCTGCCTACTCCTTCGGGGAATGCAGTCGTGATGCCATGTTAAGTCTCAACTTAGAATCACAATTCAAAAATAGGTGAACAGCAGTTAGGCATCGACCGTGTTGGAATAATGTTATATCGGATTCCTTCACATACGAGCATAACAGACCAAAGCCATTGGAAACAATTCAATACAGCTACGAATCACTTAGATTATATATAGTAGAATGGTATATGTATTGGTGCATAATTTATTATGTTCAATTTCTATTATGAAGACATTGTATAAAAAATATATTATTACTTACTTACTTACTTATCATCACGCGATTTCCATTGCGGGGTAGGCAGAGAGAACAGAGTGCCAAGAGGCTCTATTCTTGCATACATCTCTCGCTTCCTCAACATTCATAACTCTCTTCATACACGCTCGCAGGTTTCGGAGACTCCTGACTCCACCTTCCTTCAATACATGACCTTGATGATTTGGTCTAGGTAGGTGAGTCTCGGTCTCCCCCTTTACCTACATCCTTCCACTTTCGCATTGTATATCTTCTTAACCAGTCCCGCATTCTTTCCACATGTCCGAACCATCGGATCGTTCCCTTTCGCATCTTTACACCAATACTCTCTTTCATACTCACTCTCTTAAAAGCGCACTCAATGCGGTCAGTCAGCCTCACTCCACAGATTCTCCGCAGAGATCGCATTTCGACCGCATTGATTTTACTCTCATGCTCCTTTTTGCATACCCAACTCTCGCTTCCATATAATAACGTTGGGACAAGCACTGCGTTGTGTATTGCGACACGTGCCCTCTGGCTGAGGTGATGTCTGCCGAGAAGTTGTCCCAATGCTCCGTTTACTCTATTTCCCGCATTCACTCTTCTCTCTACATCAGTGGTGTACCTTCCATCCCGACTGAATCCACATCCAAGATATACAAATTCATCCACTTGTTCTAGCACACCATTTCCTATTGCTACTCTAACATCTATTCTAGCTTCTTCTCTTTCAAAAACCATTATTTTGGTTTTGCTCACACTCACACGTAGGCCCCTTTTCTTACAATCTTCTTCCATTACGTCGACTAGGGTTTGCAGGTCAGTCGCAGACTGCGCTAATAAAACCGCATCATCTGCTATAGCAGAGAGCTAACCACTGAGTCGCCTATCTGAACTCCCACATTCATTTCATTCAACCTTTGTAGACATTTATCCAGATACTACTCTGTCAAGAAAGTACCGGGAAAAGATCAATAATACACAAAAATTTTGTTATTCATCCAAATTTATTTTATCACCTTCAAAGTATGCTCCTTCAGAAACGATAGACTTACGCCAACGAATAATCCAATCATCAAAACATTTTTAAACGCTGTTTCCGGAATTTAGTTCAGTTCTCGACGCGAATTCTCCTTTATGTCTTCTACCGATTGAAAACGGGTGCCACGAAGTGGTAATTTGAGTTTAGGAAAAAGAAAGAAGTCGGCTGGAACCAAATCTGGTGAATATGGTGGTTGCTCGATGGTATTTGTTGAGTGTTTGGACAAAAATTCATTCACAATGATGGCCTTGTGCGAAGGCGTATTATCGTGGTGTAAAATCCAAGAATTTTCTTTCCACAAATCTGGCTTTTTTCGTTGAATTTGCTCTCTTTAACGCCGCATAATGCTCAAATAATATTCTTTATTTACCGTTTGACCTTCTGGCAAGAATTCCGAGTGCACAACACCACGATAGTCAAAGAAAACAGTCAACATGACTTTGACTTTTGATCCATTTTGGCGTGGTTTTTTCGGTTTCGGTTCAGTTGGAAGTCGCCACTCCGAAGCTTGTTGACTAGTTTGTCATGCATGTCAACCCACGTCTCGTCACCAGTAACAATGCGTTTCATGAATGTTGGGTCGGAATTGACTCGTTCTAGCATGTCCTTAGCGACTCTCATGCGATTGAGTTTTTGGAGAAAATTCAGGTCTTTTGGGACTAGCAGAGCGGAAACATGTTTCATACCCAAGTGATTATTTAAAATGGTACGGATCGACTCGTGAGACACAGAAAGTTCGGCGGCTATCTCTCTCAAAGTTGAATGAGGATTTTCAGTCACTATTTCCTTCACTTTTGCAATGTTTACTTCAGTTGCAGACGTTGATAGCATACCAGAGCGAGGCAAATCTTCCATCATATCTCGACCGCTTTTAAACGCTTTGTACCACTTATAAGCACGTGTTTTTGATAAAGTCGATTCACCGTAAGCCTTCTGTAACATTTTCAGTGACTCTGAACATGAAATTCCATTGGCGATTCAAAATTTAAGACAAACTATATGGTCGATGTTTTTTTCCATTATGAAATTCGCAATACACACTAGATATGATATAACTAAAAACAAAACTGTATTTAATATAAATAACACATGCAACTCAAACTCCGCGCCAAAATGGATAACAGTTGTGCCAATCTAATTACAACAAAAAAAACATTTTAATTTGGAACCATAAACAAATCATCCATGCCCAATACTTTCTTGACTGAATGTATATGATAAACAGTCTGGCTGATAGAACGCAGCCCTGTTTACCGCCGATATTGACATCAAACCAGGGTGACATTCCATCGTCCAGCCGCACACAAGCTCTGCAGTCCATGTAGTTGGACTGCACCGCTTGTAGCAGTCTACCGTTAATACCATATTCCGGTAAAATGTCCCAAAGTTCCTTTCGTACAACAGTGTCAAATGCTTTCTCCAAATCCACAAAACTGCAGAAATCCCTCTGGCCTACAGCCAGATGCTTCTCCACAATGTTGCGCAGAGAAAACACTTGATCCATGCATCCTCTTCCACACCTGAAACCTCCTTGTGCCTCACACAAAAATTCATCAGACACCATCCTAATTCTCCTTTCAATAATCTTACAATACACTTTGGCTGCCAAACTGGTCAAGCTTATGGCTCTATAGTTTGCACAGTCATAACGTGAACCCTTGTTTTTAAACAAGGGCACGATGACTGCGCTTCTCCAGTCCTTGAGAACCATTCCTGAGCTCCAACATAAATTTAGAAGCATCAGGAAGAATTCCCAGACACTTGAGCCTCCAAGATTGATCATCTCAGCAGACACCATATAAATACCCGCTGCCTTTCCATTTTTCAAACTTCTAATCGCCCATTCAACTTCATCCATATTAATGTCATCAGAGGATGCCGGGGCCGAATGCTGATCTGTTAGACCACATGTGGCACCAGCATCACCCTGAATATCCGCATACATATCTCCAAAATATTCACTCCATCGGCTTAACACATCTTGTGTTTGCGTAAGATTGTCTCCACCTTCACTTTCGTATCCCAACATGCATCACCTTTCACTTTCCTATGCTTCTTTGAGCATCCACATACTTCTTTCGCTGTATCTACCATACTATCTTTCAAAACTCTCCAGCATCTTCTATGTCAGATTCCGGCTGACTTGCCATTGTCAGCCATTCACGGACACCCTCTGCATACTTTGCTCTTACAATCTCTTCTCGCAACTTTTCAATCTTTATTCTTTCAAGCCCTCCGAAGTGGACACGCTCTCGCCAGTGTCTCGACTTTCTGAACAGACTACTAAATCTCGCAATAACGAAATAGTGGTCCGTGTCGACAGTGGGACCCCTGTAGGCTCTTGTATCCAGAATTTTACTTTGGAGGCGACTGTCTACCAGAATTAAATCTATCATACTTCTCTATTCATTCCTTCTCCATATATACATATGGATGTCCTTATGTTGAAAAAATGTGTTTGACATAATAAGGTTTCTCTCCATACATACATCCGCAATGAGCCTACCTGCATCGTTCACTCTCTTATCACCATGAACCAACCACGTCTTCGAAATCTGGACGCTTGGTTCCAACCTTCAAGTCTCCGCATACTACACGTTCACTAGCTTCTGCCAAATCAAGAACTTTCCTAACATTATCCCAGAACTACTCTAGATCCGATGCCACTGAAGAGCCTACGGGAGCATAAGCTGCGACCATGAAGACCCTGGTGACACCTAGTTTTATTCGGACCCATAGAAGTCTGGGATCAAACATTCCGTAGTCTTTCACACCTGAGGCCAAGCGAGCGGACAGCAACACCCCCACTCCCATGCTGGCTCGATCGCTCTGCGGTACACCAGACCACAGGGCTATCCCTCCACCAGGAAAATCACAGGCGTCACTGCCCTTTCGCTTGGTCTTTGTTACACAGAGCACATCAAGCTGTCTGTCCGACATGACGATTACCAGCTCGTGTAACTTACCTTCCACACCACCTCTTACATTCCACGGGCCTACTCGACACTGCTCCCCTCGACTCGCCAAACTGGGCAAGGCGTGATGGGTGGCGGCCCCCATCGCCGCCGCAAATATATTATTAATACATATTTCTCTCGTTAAAAGTCGTCGTCGTGCCGTTTTGCCTTCACTTCCATTATACTAACTAGTACTTTCATCTGCTCAATCGAAATACATTTAGATGTACCTATTAAATGTCTCTTGGTGGTACAATATACAAAGGTAAAAAATTCATCGTCACGGAGATCCTACAAAGTTATTACTAAACACAACGTAAAGATATACTGAAGGAGACAATATAACTAAAGTCTTGGTGAGGAAGGTATCTTGGAAGTACACAAAAATTAAAATGCAATCTCCAATTGAAAATCAAAACGAACCTCAAATATAAAACCTATTTATCTTATGATATTTAGTGCTGTGCTGGCAAAAAAGAAAAATATATTTTTCAAAAGCGTCTTACCTAAAACATAAAAGAACAAAAGATTCTATAGAAAACATAAATATATTTAGAATCTCACGCAGTAAATCCGACTTCCCCTTTTTACTTCAGTTGGAAATATTAAACCGTGAAAGTTCTTTGGTTAATTAAATTTGTCAGTTGAGGGTTCTGAATATGTTTTGATCATTTTATTTTTTATATGGCATCTACATATATTAAATAAAAAGAAGTCTTAGGGCCGGTTGTTTCAAACGATTGATTATCGTAACATACCTACGTCAAAAAATAACGATTACGAACGATATTTAACGTACGTTAAATACAAAGCGTTGTTTCATTGCATAAAAAACCAGTCGTCTAAGTTATTAGGGATGCCAGCACATAGCAACGTATTTTCGTAATAAAAATAGATGGGAGAATTTTCTAGTATGCCAACATTTGCCCGTATACGTCAGTTTATTTTGTTCTTATCATAGACAGAGGATGTTATAGTCTATGGTTATTTGGTTTTTGTCATGGAAGTAATATGTAATGTATATAAATATATACTATATATACATATCACTTATTTATTTTATTACTTTTTTATTATTTATGACGCGAATGACAAAACTTTGAATTATTCCTTTATTATTAGTTGTGAATTGTGACAATATTATTAGGTAATATAAAGAAAAATAAGCTATTCAGAATTCAATGCCGGTGAAGACCAACCGAGGACTTCACGTCTATTAAAGTTTGATTTGAAATCTAGCTACATTAAAGAAGTCAGTTGCAACAGCCAATTTTTCTTCTTTGTTAGATGGAATGTTTATGTAATGAGGACGTAATTTATCGATAACCAGAGTCCCTCGATGAATAATATGACACACTGTTGATTTCTGCAAACCTGACACATGACCAATACATATCATAAGCGATCCTGAACCGTAACAATGTATATGTAGGCTAGGTTTTACTGCCAAGTTTCTGAAATATTGTAGACAAATAAATTTTAAATCAAAGTATTCTTATGAGAAATTCTACTTTTCTGTAACAAATTTTATATCGTCTTCGATACGACGTGTCAACAATAGAGCTTATAATACCTTTATTAGGTACACGATAGTCTCACGATACCTTGCAATGAATGAATTCCAACATATGAATTCCTGCTCATCCCAAAAATTTAGGTTGTTAACAGGTGTTTTAAAGACTTTTTGCTTTCTTTCTACATTGTTTGTATTGTCGCCAGATGAACAACTTTAGTAGAATAAAGACGAATACAAAAGAGTCTCCATAATGTTGTAGGTACTTACTGTTTGTTAGACGCATCCATATAGTACCTATATGCTGACAGTATATATCTATGGCTAGACGCACCGAAAGTGACGTTAACCAGTGGGCGGGACATCTGTTACCGTAATCGTTATTATTTAACGTACGTTAAGTACCTCATTTCGTGAAACAACGCTTTTTTCGTTTGACGATGGTTAACTCCATTTTTGACGCTTAGTGTGCGTTAAGTATAGCTGAAACAACCGGCCCTTAGGATATAACAGAAAAAATGCTGCAAACAGTTAATTGTTTTCACTTGCCGAATGAATTGCAGAACTGTTGGATATCTTATCACTTTTTCAGTCATATAAAAGCGAAATAATTTTTCAAATCGGACCAGTAGTTCCTGTGATTAGCGCGTTCAAGCAAACAAACAAACAAACTCTTCAGCTTTATATATTACTAGCCTTTGCCATGTGTGCTGAGCGAAATGAGTGTGAAGAGCAGCTCGCACTAAAGTTCTCTTTTTCCACATTTCACAAATAATTTGATTACAAAAATGTTATATTAAATAGATACTGAATTGCGACTTCATAGATGGCGGAGTGGTTAAGATACTGGCCTCCCGCCCGACTGTTCTGGGTTCGATACCTACACAGGACAACTCTTTATTTGATCCATAACACAAATGGTTGTTCTGAGTCTGGGTGTACTTTGTGGCCGTGAAATTGTATGTTTGTATAGTCTCTCGCGATACAATGAATATTACTTAGAGCAGGATGTTGTTTCAAAAAAAATATTGATACGTATTTATATGTATGAAAGTATTTTAGTCTAATATTCAGTTTCAAGCGCAGCCTAGCCCCTTCTAACAGTTATTGCCACTCTAAACCTAATGCATGAGATTTTTACGGCACCTAGGTATGTTTTAATGCCGGATTATAGTGTAGACAAATACTACAGCACCACAGACCATACCAAAGTCCAGTGTTAACGCACTACACAGTAAAAACACCGTTAAACTGAAAATAAAACTAACGAGAAGTAAACAGTCTATGACCGACGATAAAACCCGAGTACCCACTCAGTCTCAAAATAACCAAAAATGCTTACATTTTATTCGTACTTAAGTGGCTGGTGGCAGTGAGAAGTTAACATTGACGAGAAACAGTGACGCCGGCATTTACAGATTCAAAGTTTCAAGTTATCTTGTTCGTTAATATCTTCACACTGCCTTTATTTCATTTGAAAAAGATAAAAGTAGAAACAAACCGTTTGTAGACATATTATAAAGCGTGCGCTGTAACATTACCCACCTTACTAATAAACATTGTATAAGCTCCTAATAGTTATTCAGTGTTTCGTTCCGTTCTTTCAACGTCAAACAGTGTCATATTAGTGACAAAAACAAAACACTGAATAACTATTCAGAGGTTAAACAATGTTTATTAGTAAGGCAGTACGAGAATAAGATGTCTCATTAGATAAGGAGAACAAGAGAATAGAGACTATAGAGTGTATTGATTACTGTGCGCTACAGTAATCTATCTATACTTTCTATTCCCTTGTTCTCGTTATCTTATAGGACGAATCGACACAGTAAGACAGAGTTCTGTCGTACGGTTTATGAGGAAATAGCTAGATAATATCAAGAATACCTAATTCTAATTCGGGTCTTCAAAACTTTACGCTAGCTTACGTGTAGGTAGGAATCTATTTGTTAAACCATCTATTATTTTATGATTCGCGAAGTTATCCATTACTATGCATGCATACCTGGGACAAACTGTCCATTTAGGTAGACAAAACTTCGAGAAAGAGATCAATCGACGAATCCAGTTCGGCTGGGCAGCGTTCGGGAAGCTGAGGAAGATCTTCTTGTCCAGTATTCCACAATGTCTGAAGACGAAGGTCTACGACCAGTGTGTATTACCGGTGATAACTTATAATAAGTATTAATTTTTAGACCATAAAAAATAACAAAAAAACAGACAAGGTAGAAGAAATCATGAATTCAGGTAGCATTTTTGCTTGACTTTACAGATGGCGGAGTGATTTAGATATCGATCTCCCATGTCGAGTGTTGTGGATTCAACTCCCGCATAAGACAATTTTGTTGCGTGATCCACATTGTTTCCACATTCCGAATCTGGGTAACATATTTATAATCTAAAGATGACGGTTTAGTTGGCCGTATCATGAAATACCTTATTAGGAACTTTAGCAGTAAAGTTCATTTCCAAATAAAAAATAGATCAGATCGTATATTTAATTTACTCAAAACAACTCATGCTTATCAATGTTACAGGGATATAAACTTATCAGATATGTACGGAATACATTAAGCGAAGCTTCTAACTACAATATTTATATAGCACTTTCGTCAACATCAATTGGAGCGTTTAACCCAGGTAGGTACTAGAGAGATGTGCAGGACTGAACACGGTAATTGCATAACGGTACTACCTCCCTGTGGGTTAAATTATTGCGGCGCAAGGAATTGAGTTAAACTATAAATTAATTAAAACCTGCAAGCGATGTGTTTACTATAATGTTAGAACTTCGTGTAATGTACCTATACAGATTACATAGAATACACGACTATATCATTACACTAGCCTTTGCCAGCGGCTTCGCTGCAGCCAAAAGCTAGTTTTTCGCTTATATCTCAGGTTCCCGATATAGTAGCGGGATAAAATATCTACCAGTTTTTAAGACAAATCAAGGCCTTTCAAATAAAAAAAATTGCATCAAAATCCATCTAGTAGTTCTCTTAAATAAATTCTAAAAAAAAATCTAGTTTAAATATTTTTCTAGTGTTTCGGTTATATCTTAGGTTTCCGATAAAATGTATACCAGTTTTTAAGTCTAATGAAAGCCTTTCAAATAAAAAAAATTGCATCAAAATCCGTTCAGTAGTTTTTGTGTGATGCGCGAACAAACAAACAGATAAACAGACAAACAGACAAAAATTCTAAAAAAAATATATAGCCTATATAGCCTATTACAGTATTTTTTTCTTAAATATCTTCAATGTACAGACATAGCTATGTTACAGTTTTATAATAGTACTAGCTGTTACCCGCGACTTCGTCCACGTGGAAATTCATAAAAATAAATAAATCGACCTTTGAAATTGAAGTCTTTTGAATTTTAAGGGAAAATTCAACGATATTATGGGAATTCGTAGTATAGATACCGTTTCACCTTTTCCACATTCGGATATTAAAAGTCCTTTTAAAACATTTATTTAAGAAACAGTTGCTCGAAATTGCTCCTTGAAGACGGTGAAATGGAGGATTAAGTTTTTTAAGATTCTTTTTAGCTCTTCAATTAACGCACGCATTAAGCGCACGGCGACGGAGTACCTATTTACCTATCAGTAAGTAGGTAGGATTTGTAGGTGTATCGGTAATACCTGCGTATAACTAACATATAATGTTTGTTTCTAAAAAAAATATGTCATTTATTGCCTGCAGGCCACGTAGATGAAACTACAGGTAGAAGCTAGTTAGTATCTATTTGAATCGGTATTCATTCACAATTTCAAATCTCACGGGATTTTGTTTTTTTGCGCGGAACCCTAATTAATTTTCCTAAATTAAAGTAATGTCCGTGTGGTGACGGACTAAGAATACAAGTGTCACCACCCCATTCTTTACCACGGGTGTCGCATACGACATGCGTGGCCACTAAGGGAAGTAAGCAATTATCATCCATTTCATTACTGGTGGTAGGGCTGGGTACCAAGTGGGAGCATTCACTTGGTATCAGGCCCGAGCAGGTTGGTACCACCACCTCCCGTGTGACCGGCCATGAAGCACATCGTTGTGTTTTGGCTGTAGCCGGAGCTGTTTATTCTTTCATTTCATATCTGTGAAATGAAATGGTGAGCAAGCTTAACAATACTCTTAATATAGTTGAGTCCATTAGCGTCGGTTACCATTTACCAGCAGATGGGCCGTAGAACTAAATGCAATAAAAAAACCCAAGTTACTCCTTATAAAAACGCGCAAGCTATCTGTTAGTGAAAGTTCCGTCCAAATCAGTCTAGCCATTCAGGAGATTTTATTAACTCACTATTTCATGGTTTTTTTTCATGGAACCGTAATTATTTTTCGAAAATAAAAGTACACTGAGTTACGCGCTGTAACAACAGCTATCTGCTAGTGAAAGTCCCGTCCAAATCGGTCCAGCCGTTCCAGAGAACAGGGACAGGACAGGAACTAAACAGTCACACAGACAGACCAAAACTTAAAAAATTGCTTAGACGAAGAATAATATAGACTCGCTACTATTTTGATATTAAGGATGAAGAAAAGGATGCACATACTAGGTTTTACCAAGAGTGAGAAAGACAGGTATAAGTATATTTATCCTTTTCGCGTATGCGTCAATTTGGACCCAATGAACTAGGTCCAAACAATAAGGTGGCCAACCGTTCCCATCATCAGTATGTAAGCTTGTTTTTGTATTGACGTAAAAGAAACCTTTATTAATATCTTTATGTACGCTAATATTACATGTTCTAATACATTTTAAGCAAAATATAAGCATAACTGCAATTTATTTTGTCCTGACATTCTTTTATCCGGCTAAAACAGGTAGTACATTTTTAGTCAACAAAGTTATAATCATAGTTATCTTTCTAAATTATTTCGGTTATCAATTGCTATCTCGACACTGCATACGCTGATAGCTTGTCTATAATATCCTTCGTCTAAGAAAAATTTATATTTTGTTATAGGTAGCGTATATACTCCTGTATACATTTAGTAAAAACCTGTTATTTAGACATTACAAATAGACACTTCAATTTTATTATATGTAATAGAAGATGTCTGTAACAGAGCTGTGTATATAAGTACATTTTAGATATAATTTTTTTCGGAAGCTGTACATTTTTAATCTGTGTGGTGACGTACCACTCCACCCATTCTTTTCCGCGGGTGTCGTGCGAGACCTATGAGGGAAGTTAGCAATTATCACACATTGCATTACTGGTGGTAGGTTTGGATACCAAGTGGGAGTACTCACTTGTTATCGGGCCCGAGCGGGTTGGTACCACCTTCTCCCTTTTGAACGGCCATGAATCAGCCCTAAGTTAAATATTTTATTATTTTGTTATTCATATCCCTAAAATTAAATGGTAGCAGTAGCTTGACAGTAAGTTGAGTCCATGAGCAGCCGTTACCACTTACCATAATTTGGGCTGTAGCTCGTCTGACACCATAAGCAATAAAAAAATAGGAACAACTACTATATTAGACTATTTAGACGTGTCTAAACTCGCTGAACCAATTTTAATACCACATTTCTTTTTCGATAGCTTTAGACTTAAAAACTGGTATTCGTTTTATCCGGTTTCTGTAATCGAGAACTTGATAATGTTAAACAAAATAGGCTACGTTACTTATGTAAATCTGATCTAAATGAAATACAATGTTACTACTTGGGCAATTAACGTGGTTTTAGGGCAGTTTGTTCTTTTTTTTATTGAACCGCTATTTTAAGTACGTATTTGGAATAATAACCTAAGTAAGTAAGACTTTCGTATTGCTTATAAGAAAAAGTTGTTTCTTTATAAGTACTAATACCTAGGTAGGTACAGCAAAACATCTTACAACGGTAACTTCAAAATTATTTTTTTTGTAATATCTCTGGTTCCCGATATAGTAGCGGGATAAAATGTATACCAGTTTTTAAGTCTAATCGAGATCTATCAAATAAAAAAAGTTGCATACAAATCCGTTCAGTAGTTTTTGCGTGACACGCGAACAAACAAACAGACAAACAGATAAACAGACAGACAAAAAATCTAAAAAAAATTGTTTTGCGTTTAGACACGCCTATATAGTCTATTACAGTCATTTTTTCTCAAATATCTTAAACAACAGCTCTGTTACAGTTTTATAATAGTATAGATATATTATTTGGCTATAGGAGAATAGGGGAAACATTTTAAATGTTATACCAGACCTTTCTAATTCATGACTATTTATAATTAGGAATATTTATATTTATAAAAAAACCTTGTAAATAATCTGTGATACCTATTGAATAAACTAAATTCTGTTAAACGTCTTTTTCTATTGTATTTTTTTCCAACCATTTTTATGTCCCACTATTGGGCACGGGTCTCATGGTGAGAGGGTTTTCCGCTAGCCTATCACTATTGTGTTTTCTATTATACCCGGCAAATATACATGAATGAACATTGTGTTGTTTTATTAAACACAAATTGGAAAATGTGAAATCGAAAATAACAGCCACAAGCAGGATTTTGAACCTGCATCTCCTGGATACCGTCCAGATGCTTTGCCAATTCAGCCATCGTGACAACTGCTCTCGACTGCTAATTTCGATAACACATTCATACTTAACGTCCTCGGTGACGCCTGCGCCATCTGTCGAAAGTATTTACATACATTATACCGACCAGGTAAATTAAATTTTACATAATACTTTCTGATATGTACGCGAATGTTAGCACATTTTGAAATAAAACTAAGTTTACGGAATCTAGTCTTTCCCTTTTTAAAAAATTAAAAAATTTAAACTTTATTAGCTCTCAGTAATTCCGTACAAAATTTAATAATCCATAACAGTTGTTGCCTACTGAGTTTTCTGGCCGGATCTTTCTCAGTCAGGCCGCGTTCCGATCCGGTGGTAGCTTCTTAGTCTTAGCTTTTGGCAAAATCAATATATTTAATAATATAAACTAATAACCAAGATTGTCTTCTTACTGGTGGTAATTGGTAGTTTGTGGTAGAATTTTTGAGCACTAAATAAAAAGAAAAATAAAATTACAATTTAAAGAGGAGTATTATACTCATTTTAATATACTAACATAAGTCTCATACATTGTAAGCATAAAAATTTGAAGTAGATATTTTCACTGTTTCTAAACGAATATTAGGTGGGTTAAAATAAATAAACCAAAAATTTTGAAACCGTTGAAATAACATATCAGCCTTGGACGTCTATCATCTAAGTCCACCCGTGATCATGAATGCTGTAAAGTATTCGAAACGTCGGGATAGTAGTAAAATCAAGCAAACGCGATAGATTCCGTAAACGTAGTTTTATTTTAAATTTTACAATTAAGATTTTATAATAATAACGTAGCCCTATAAACATTTCTAAATATTTATTCAGCGCGTCGTACTAAAAAAAGAATAACAAAAAAAAAAGTAGCTGTCTGCGTCTGTCTGTTCCTCCGTTTTCTTCTTCAATACTACGTATTTTGAAACGTGGTTTAAAATTTTTTCAGGTTAACTTTTTGTTGAGATCAGAATTGCTAAATTTTATAATAGATTCGTGTTAAAGATTTTCTTCATTAGCAAATAGCAACCGTGCGAAGCAAATGCCGGTCGCTAGTACGCATAAAATTACAATTTTTTTAAGAGATTGGTGGTAGATTGGCAGTTGTCCATCTCATCACTGCATGTAAATGTTACTACCTATATGTATGCCTATATTCCGCAAATGTTGACCAATGGGTTTCGGCAATCAATGTCTCCAGTTAAAATTAATAATTTGCACATAAAGATGATTTGAAGTCCCAAAGTCTATAGAACCGTTACAGTCAATCTTATAGATCACTGGCCCGTAATATAGAGTTTTATGCGTACATACAATCCTTCAAAAAGG
Organism: Leucoma salicis; assembly: GCA_948253155.1. Lineage (NCBI taxonomy): Eukaryota > Metazoa > Arthropoda > Insecta > Lepidoptera > Erebidae > Leucoma > Leucoma salicis. The sequence continues at coordinate 11,406,432 of OX411818.1, forward strand.
CTACATGAATAGGATCAATCGCCATTTTGTTTGATAGTTAGAGTTTATTACCTATTATATTAACATAACAAAATAATCTAATATTTACTACTTACTACGCTACTTTTTAAAGTATAAATTATTTGTGAATAAGGAAAAAGAGATTTTTAGTATGAGCGGGAATCGAACCCGCGTCTTTTCCAATCCGGGGAAGTGCTTTAAGCCACTGAGCTATCCTACCGATCTTTCGATCATCCCAATCTCCTCACCACATTTGTCTTACGACCAACGCCATCTATCGGTAAGCATTTACACGCATTAATCCAATATAGTAAGTTTGATTTTGCAATTAAAATTACTAGCTGACACGGCAAACGTTGTTTTGCCATATAAATTATTTCTAGAGAACTTGAAGGGAATTTCTACCATCGAAAAAATAACTGACTTATAGGTATGCCGAATCAAAAAAAATTAAAGTTAAAATTTTGTCCAAAATATATATTACATAAAAACTTTTTTGGCTGGGGCCACCCTTATCACTTAGGGGTATGAAAAATAGTTTACATCCTATTCTCAGACCTACTGAATATACACACAAAATGTGTCATAAGAATCGGTCAAGCCGTTTCGGAGGAGAATGGTGACAGCCGTTTCGGAGGAGAATGGTGACAAAACACTGACACGAGATTTTTTATATAAGTATTAAATAAGTGTATCAGCACAACTACGTTATTTAAGCGTGTCTGAATTCAAATCCTAGTTTAGAATTCCTGTCTTCTTGTCCGTTTGTTTCTTCGTGACAAAACTACAGAACCGATTTTGAAGTATACAAGGTATACTTCCCTCGACAAATAAGTAGCAAGTATTCAGTATCGACTTCTAATTATATTCCTGAATTACACATAATAATTCCCATCCAGGAATTACAATCTAGCATTAATCTCGTACGGCTCTAGTTCCTGGTGGCACAGTTAAATATTATGCCGTGATCCCGGGTATAATTGCACCCGATGAATTAAAGCGTAGTCCCGGTGGACCAAAGTTTATAGCACGCTGTGACCTACTGAAACACTCGCTTTGTTTTCCGTTTAAAAATATATTTTTTGTTTGCTGCAATGTTACTACTGGAAGTTTATTTTATGTAGATGTCAAAATATTGTAACCTCCATACCAATTATACGTTTGTCCCTACAGCGCTAAGAGGTATAGGTATAATAACCCATATTTTCGCTTAAACAGCGTATCTATATTTTTGTATCATTTAAACCCTATTAACAAAGATTTTAATAAAAACATTATTCAAAGTTTAATTTCAATATTTTGATTTGTATTTTAGCTCTTGACATGCTCACCTACTTTTAAAGAACAAATTATTTGTCAAATGTGGAAAAAGATAACTTTAGTGCGAGCGGGAATCTTACCTGCGTCCCTTCCAATCCGGTGAAGTGCTCTAACAGCTAAGCCATCGCACTGACCAACGACCATTTCCATATACTCCACATCACATTGTGTCTACGATCCACACAATTCGACAATGCATTCGATACGTGGCGTGGGTCGTATACGTCGTTTTCCCCGGATTGGAAGCAGGTTCGATTCCCCCTCGCACTAAAGTTCTCTTTTTCCACATTTCACAAATAATTTGTTGTTTAATTTCAACAATTAAGAATACTTAGTACCATGGTAAATTTTAAAGATTCGCGAATTGTACACATATTTAAAGTAACATAAACGGGTCTTTTTTCGCGTATAAATTAGGTTAGGCAGGGTAAAAAGACCCGTTTATGTTAATTTAATACTTAGTACCATAATTTCTAAAATTTATATAAAGAGATTGAAGAAATGAATGTAATATGTGCCTATACTCGGCTGCGTCAATTAACTAAACTACTTTTATTCTTTAACCTATATATTTTTTTTAATTGCTTATGATGACAGACGAGCCGCAGCCCACCTGATGGTAAGTGGTAACCGTCGCTCATGGCCTCAACTATACCGAGAGTAGTCAAGCCGCTGCGCACCATTTCATTTCTCAGATGTGAAATGAAAGAATATATTCTATAGGAACCGTTATTACCAATGGTAGTAGGTAACATAAAAAAAAAACATAGCAACACGCCCGTATTCCCCGAAGAGGTAGGCAGAGGTGTATTACACACCCACAATTCGCCAGTTATGTTTGAGTCCCACGTAATAGGGGGCGAGCCTATTGGCGTCTACCGGGCACAGTCTTTCCAAACTCCGGGCTACTGCTGAGAATTTTTCCTTTTAGGAAAAATCTAAAGTTTAGTAACATTATATCTATATCCGAGTCTAATTCAGACACATTTTTCAGGCAATATGTTAGGGTTTCAGCTAACCCGTTATCCTAGTTGAACGACAAAAGTGGTAATACGACGCGACGCGACGCGATACGAAAATATCAAATAGAGGTTGTATATACTTATGGCCTACCTTATCGCCTAATATGGATGCGACGAAACGTTATTAAAGTATTAGCCGCAATACGTCGCATCGCGTCGCGTCGCTCATCCAAGACAACGGGTTAGTCAACGTGACTTACCACCGTATAGAACATTTGATGTGGCATAGTCAAATCCTGTCAAATAGGGGCTAGAATAAAAATAATGTCTTCAAATTACTTAAGTAATGTCAAATCAAATTAGGTACCTATTGTTTCAAATAGTTACGTAAAGCGAGTTCTCTAAAAAAAAGTTAAATCTAAACAGTTCGTTTGAAAGCCGTCGTTACTTTTATGGGAGTTTTTATAAGTTTCGGTAACAACGATTTTAGGGAAAACGGAACTTGAACTTGCGACATTACTTTAATATTGTATAGCCAAGTTGAAAAGTAATTAATCGGTAAGAACAGTCATTTGTGACAGTTTGTATCGGAAAATTCCTAAATGCTCTTACACAGTAAATATAAAATAATACTTCTGATTTCTTTTATACTACGTTGGTGGCAAACAAGCATATGGCTCACCCGATGGTAAGCATTTACCGCAAGCCTGTAGACGTTAGCAACATCAGAGGCATTACTCGCGAGTCGCCATCTCCAAGGAAAGGGATAGGAGGTGGATAAGAAGGAGAGGATAGGAAGGGAGTTTGGGCCTTCGGCGCTCTCAGTCACCATACGAAACATAATAATAGGGGCACCATTGTTTCACGCAGATCTTTTGTGAGAAGGTGGTACTTCTCCGATTGAGCCAGCCTATTCATGCTGGGCATGCATTTGCCATGTGGGGCTGGCTTTAGAATTGTATCACCCCTCTCCACCCATGGGAGTCGTAAGAGCCGACTGAGGGAATACCGAGGGAGTGGGCAGCAGCACTCCTTCGAGTATTAACAACATCCACTGCGATCGCCAACCCGCCTGCCAAGCGTGGCGATTACGGCACTATCCCCCATTCTTGGAGAGGCCTATGTCCAGCAGTGGACTTTAAAAGGCTGATGGATGGATGGATGGATTCATGCTGGAATAAGCAAGGCTCTACCACTGTTACGAAATAGAACCTTTGTTCATGATAGTTCAGTTTGCTACGTATGTTAGATTCATATGAGCAGGACACACAAGTAATAGTGGACTAGAGAGAATAAATATAAAATATAAATATTCACGGACATTTTCACACAACGTCCTCTGGTCCCAAACACAAATAATTATCCTGAGTGGGGATCGAACCCCATAGCTCGTGCACGGAAGTCGGTTACATTACCGAATACGCCACGAGGCCCGTCAAATGTAAGTAGATTGTATAGTATCATCTAGGTTTGCACACGCATCAAGTTTCTCGCAGCCCATGAGCTCGTCACAATGGCTACCATTTGTTAGAAGAACACTTGTCTGTTTAGTGTCTATTCTCATTGCCAGCAAATTTAAACGGGTGTTTCAGACCACAACACTCTCACTTGTTCGTGGGCTAATCCAGAATTAACGCATGTACACTAAACCATTTTAGAATTAGCTACCTAGTACCTACATTATCTCACTCATAATAAATTTCTTAACACGAATATAGATAGATACTGTACGCTAGAACTGGCTTTTGAAATTAAGATTCTTGTCCGTATCACGATAATATTATAGTAAACGCTAACATGTTGTTGTTGTATCAAATTTTGCAAATTTTGTCATAACCATGTAAACTATGTACGTCAGTGGAATACTACATTTATACATTTCTGTAATTTTCAGTAAATTAATAATTAAAATGGAATACTGGAGTATGTGACAGGATTTCAACCGCTCGCCATGACGTCTCACCAAAAACTCCGCAAACATAATATGGATATGGATCTTGGTGCTACCATAACCGTCTTGAAACTGCTGCATGCCGCCGCGTTTTTATGAATAATGTGTTGTTGGGCTCAAGTGCTACTCTACTTAATAGCAGAGCACAAACATGAATGAACACTTAAAACTATAATATAATGTTGACAAAGACCAAAGGCATTATTGAAGACCAAAATATTGTGGTTATAGAGGGGTAAGGGTACAAGTATAGTATTTTTTTGATTGCAAACTATGGTTGACAACACAGTGGCACTACTGGTTGATGGTAGTAGGTACTTAATACATTGCAAAGATTCAACAATATCTACTAGGAATACAGCTAACCGTCACCTATACTTAAACGTAAGGAAATATTAGGGTATACCTATATACTGGACAGCTATTATGAGTTTCAGGTTGAAGCATTAATCATCGAAGAATTACTTTCTTTTACAACTCGCCGCCGAAGCCGTAAACATTAGTAAAACACACCCAAATTTCACCCGTGTATTCAATTTTAGTCTAATGAACACAGCTCCAGACACAAAGTCCAGACTTATGCAGGTAAGAATTTCCTGATTTTTAACTAGAAAAAAAAAGTTAAAGTGAAATTCTAATTATCCATTCCAGTAGTATTAGCTTGGCGTTTACAAGCGGTGGTTGGGCACCGTTTAAACGAAACTCCGAGCCTCACTTGTGTTTACTTTGTAAAGTGCGAACACCATTTAGGAGGTTACTGTCCGGCATTTCTAATTAGAAAAGCGTTGAATTAATCAGCTTCCAGGTTTATGAGTTTTTGATGGTGACGTAAACAGTAAGTAATAAGAATTACAAGGTATCCGTCGTATATTAAAGGATTTATATTTGAAAAATGGGAGTGGAAATACCTATAGGTGTATATTACTTATTAGACCAATGAAAGAAAAACGTTACGTTGTCATCTTGAGCGTAGATATCATTAAAAAAGTATTTATAAACGGCATTCGAGAGCTTAACCTATGAGAAAATTTGTGTGCTTACAAAAAACATTGAGGTTAAGGGAAAGTGTGTATCATGGAACTGTGCAGTGGAGTCTCATTAAAAATATATTATTCGTTACCTGAGGAAAAACCGAAGTTGACTCTGACTGGTGAAGAATCAGCTTCACTACACAGCCTGACGTAGATTTCACCATTGAAAATTGGGGAAGGCATTAAAAAGTGTTTTGTGTGTTTTTTGTGTGTTGCCGTGTGGGACCGGCTTTAGAATTGTCCCACCCCTCTTCACCCATGGGAGTCGTAAGAGCCGACTGAGGGAATACCGGGGGAGTGGCCAGCAGCACTCCTTTGAGTATTAACAACATCCACTGCGATCGCCAACCCGCCTGCCAAGCGTAGCGGTTACGGCAATATCCCCCATTCTTGGGGAAGCCTATGTCCAGCAGTGGACGTTGGAAGGCTGATGGATGGATGGATGGATGGATTAAAAAGTGTTATTGCGGTTACAAATCGATAATATACGTCAGAAATTTAAAACAATTTTTCATTATAATTTGGGTTTTGATGCCCAAACGCTCGCAGTTTTTAAAAAGAAATCGCGAGACGACTTCGCGTGAGCAGAGGGCTGATTAGCATTGCCATTCAACGCGGCATTGCTGCCAGTCTTCTGCGCCTTCTGGCTGATGGATGGATGATGGCCGTATTTATAGGGATAACAATCCAGCCGTCATAATAATGATCTCAAGATCGAAATTCTGTCACAGCGACCAGTATCAACAGATACTTGCCATATACGCAGGAGATACGAGCTATAGATTTTGTGCATGAGTGTACGCTCTGTTGCCTCACTTCTGTAGTTAGATGGGGCTACATTCCTAGAGTCGTGTCGCTGATGCTTTAATAGAGAAATATACCGGCAACCATTGACCTACCAACAAATGGACCTCGTGTCCGCGCTCAAAAGTTTCTGAACCAAAAGAGAAAGAAAACGCCACAAGAGAAACAATCGCGTGCCAGTCTCGTTTGGTCGGCCGACTTGACTATATATTCAATATGCTGTACTGTACTGTGAAGCGTGTAAAAACTACTCCAATAAAGTGAAAGAAGAATATTTTCAGTAAGAAAGAGAGTATTGTTTTATCATTCGCAAGTATCATTCATACAAAGAATTCGTTTTGGATTTTTAATATATATAAATCATCAATACATAATATTCACTAGAAGCTGCATCATGGTGTGGCCTATTGGTAGAAGCTACATAAGCTAATAAATGATTGCAAAGAAAACTCAACACCATTATAACACTACAAGGTTTAAAATGAGAATGTTGAAGTTTATATGTATTAATATAGACTGTCTATTGACTAGAGACACTTTTTTCGAGAATTTTGAACTAGACCCGACGTCCATTTTTATTAGGTTCAATGCCTGCAACATAAGCACATTCGTAAATACCTTTACTCATGGTATACATTTATTTACTCATGCGACATAAGCAATCGAATGATAGTATCAGTATTATCCCGATTATCCGTAACTCATCCCATCTCCAAAAAAATATTGTATTTTAGTTTTAAGTCAGTTACAAACATGTTATTACTAAAGACTTTAACCGTTATCATACCTGAGAGATTAAATCCCTTATAGATACCTTTAGTAGCAAATTTACTGGCTCATTGAATTTCTGAATTTGCCGCGTCACGTCCTTTTATAAATTCTAAGTTCATACACTGTTTAGTTATAGTAAACTAACTCGGGATGGTACCTACATTCTTACCTTTTGAAAAAGGAATTTTTAGAAATTTGCCACTAATTTTAACAAAATAAACTCATTTTATTACTAGTCCGTGTGGTGACGGACTAAGAATACAAATGTCACCACCCCATTCTTTCCCACGGGTGTCGTACGAGGCGACTTAAGGGAAGTAAGCAATTAACACCCATTGGATTACTGGTAGCAGGGCTGGGTACCACGTGGTAGTGCTCAATTGACATCGGGCCTGAGCGGGTTGGTACCACCATCTCCCGTGTGACCGGCTATGAAGCACATTGGTGTGTTTTGGTTGTAGCAGGAGATTATCCGTTAATTCTTTAATTTCATATCTGTGAAATGAAATAGTGAGTAGCGGCTTGACAAAACTCCCGGTATAGTTGAGTCCATGAGCGACGGTTACCATTTACCATTAGGTGGGCCGTGGCTCATCTGCCTCCATAGGCAATAACAAAATCTTAATCTACAATAAACGAAACATGAGTCCTCATAATATGGTACTAGGCATGCTGCCGTGCCATGACAAAACACTGTATCTAAAAACATATCACTTTTCAGAAATCGCGTTTTTCTTTTTTTTTAGAAAATTTGTTAAAAAATCTTTAATATATTATGTTCGAATTCTTTGAATTTTGGATATATTCATCATGAGATTATCTTCTAATCGGCCATGTCAAAAATATACAGATATTACGCTATTTTTTATGTCCTATACCTACAAACGTGTTCTGTCAAAATCTCTATGTTCACAAAAAGAGAACATTTGTTATTACAGAACACTGTATTTATAGTTACAGTGATATGTCAACACAAATACGATTCGAAACTAAACTAAACGTAAGAAATGTAGCCTATGCTTACTATAGATAAAATTGTATCTATAGAAAAATATTTTCCATAAATAAAAAGTAGCCTGTCATCGTCACCATCATCATCACACTGAAGACATCAGCTATTATTGATCATAAAAACTTAATTTCTGTAAAATCATAGTCATCATCATGTATTCAATGGATGTGGAGGAATCGTTTACCAGGTGGACTAAAGCCGAGAACAAAAAAATGCAATTGATAAAATAAACTTATTTGAGATCTCTGCAAAACTTCAGCAATAAGTTCATATATGCACTAGCAATATTAAAGGCTTTTTGTCCACTTTCTGCTTTGTGCCACAAAACACCAACAGCTAGTTTATTTTTGCTGGGCTGAGCAAAAGTTTAATCAAATAAAATAAGTTTTCTAGAAAAACAATATTCCTTCGTCATTAGGTAAAGGCATACAAATTTCTTTTTGCATAACAGCAGTAAATAATACTTTGTCAGGAATACTAATTACTGCATAAATTTTTTATATCTTTGAGGTGTAGCGAAAATTATTTTTCACAATCGTCTTTAATTTTTTCAAATGATTTTAGTTTGCTGCAATTGCATGTTTCCAATACAGAATGCTTCTGCCGTTGCTGTTCAAAAGTTTAAAAGTTTCTTGAGATTCTCCATCTAGTTTCTTTTTTTGATATTGAAGGAGATGATGGACAATATTAGTATAATAAACGACATTTGACTTCAACCCAATCGATTGTTATGACAAAACACTGTATCTTATACATAGCAGGCGACTATACCGTTAGTTGTGTTTTACAAAACACTGTAATTGCTATTGCAGTGTTTTATCAAATATGATCCTTATGATTTTTGAAATACAGTGTTTATTCTCTTCGGTTTTCTCAGTATTTTTGAGACATAATAAAAAAAATTAAATACTATACTATGTAAACATGTGCGAAAATACGATTTATTCATGTTAGCACAAAACACTGTATCTGAAGTTACAGTGTTTTGTCATGGCGCGGCAGCATGGTACTACGCATGGTACTAGATATGTATTTAAATAAATAATAAATAAATAAATATTCACGGACATTTCACACAACGTCCTCTGGTCCCAAACTAAGCTTAACACTTGTGCTATGGGTACCAGATTACGGATATAATACATATATTACTTTTTTTTGTAAATACATACATATAATAGATAGAAAACACCCAGACGCAGTACAAATATCTGTAAAACAAAAATCCTAAGCAGGGGTTGCGATTTACATAATATTAAGTAGTACTCGTATATTTATGAAAAGTATGAGATCCACGTTTGGAATTTGAATGAAACGTTACTCAAGATACTGAAATTAGTTTTGCGTCTGAGATTGCGGATAAGTAACAATTCAACGCACTTTAAAAACTGGTAATTATTCTTCAATTTTGTACAATGTTATGACTAAGTGTCACTGTGGGTTTAACAGCGGTAAGTTAAAAAAAAACTCACAGAACACACACAAGTAAGCAATACCTAGTCCTCCTTGGTGATAGCTCCACAGCTGAGGCTTATTGTGTAGTTTCAAGTAGTCTTAGAAACACAAAAATCAAATCATTAGAAAGTCCAAGCAAAAAAAACAAGCTCTTTACATTTTTAATTTTCAACCTTTTTAATTTCGATTACAGATTACTGTTTAAATAAGGACAAAATGAATATACCTATCCTTAGACAAAATATATTATAGACAAACTATCAGCGTATGCAGTGTCGAGATAGCAATAGTTTGGCATATGATAACCGGAATAATTTTAAAAGATAACTATGATTACAATTTTGTTGAATAAAAATATGCTAAAAATGTTACTACCTGTTTTAGCCGGATACAAGTATGACAGGACAAAAGAAATTGCAGTATTGCTTATATTTTGCTTAAATTGTATTAGAACGTGTAACATTAGCGTATATAACGTGATTAATGAAGGTTTTTTTACGTAAATACAAAAACAAGCTTACATACCGATGATGGGGACGGTTGGCCACCTTATTGTTGGGACCCAGTTGATTGGGTCCAAATAAAAATACCGCATACGCGAAAAGGATAAAATACTTATTCATGTGTCTCTCTCACTCTTGCTAAAATCTAATATGTGCATCCTTTTCTTCCCTTAGTGCCAAAACAGTAGCGAGTCTATAGTATACTTAATCTAAATACCTATCTAATTTATGTAGCTGTGTAATGACATAAATGGTACATTCATCTATTATCAAATGTGGAAATTAAGAAATGGTGTCCCGATTATGAGAGGGTGGTACTTCCCCGATCGAGCCAGCCCATTCATGATGGGATAAGCAAGGCTCTATCACTATTTAAATAAATAATAATGTATGCTAAATTTCTTTAGTAAATATGGCGTGAGAGCATAACAAACAAACAAATAAACTTTCATATTTATGGGACCACTGAAGTGATGTCACACAGTTCCAATGGTCCGCCCATACAGGCGGAGAGACGACACAGGACGAGTTTATTTAGTGGTTGAGGACCCCACACTTCCCTATTCGTTGCCTCGAGCGACGGGGTGTGCGGTTAAGTATATTTTTCCCGCCTTACAAAAAAAAAGTATCGTTAACAAAAATGTTAAAACTAGCAGATCTGGCAGCCATTGCTTTATCATGTTTTAGTCCCTCACCATTTCATCAAACAAATATAAGATTCTTTTGTTAAGTTAATATAATAGGTAATATATCCTTTGTCCAGAATCCAACAAAATAGCGATTGATCTTATTCTATTCCTGTACCTTTATTGAAGGATTGTGTGTACGCATAAAGCTCTATTTTACGGGCCAGTGATCGATAAGATTGCCTGTAACGGTTCTTTGGACTTTGGGACTTGAAAACATCTTTATGTGCAATTTGTTAACTCAAATTGGAAACATTGATTCTAAGTCGATTGTTCTTCATTACTTAACTAATTGCGGAATATATATGTAGTGGTGGTAGTTTTTACATTTAGTACCTAATGAGATGGAAAACTAGCAATCTATCACCAACCACCTGTAAAGTTACGCGGAATTTAATGCATGCGAACTAGCGACCAGCCCTTGTTCCACAAGGTTGAAATTTACTAATTAAATAAACTTTAAGTCACTTATAAAACATCGAATCTGCCCGCGACTCGATTTAGACAAACGATGAAATTTGGTTAATTTTTTCAGCGCAGAATTTCATAATTATTTCAAAATGAAAAAGGCCTAAGTTACTTCTAATGGTAACATCAACTAACTGCCAGTGAAACGCCAGTCAAAATCGGTCAAGCTGTTTCGGAGATTAGCCAGAACAAACGAACAGACAAAAATTAAACAACACCAAACAAAAAATATGGAAAACGGTTGACCCTGAAGGCCATTCCTGCAACTTCCCGCTAATTTGATACTTAAGCGCTTAAAATTGCACTTATTAAGTTTTTGTGCTCTTCGAGCTCAATAGTATAATTTTCGTGTCATTTTGAGCTCTCCGAGCTCAAAGGGATAACTGTTCTATGCTTTTGAGCTGCTTCAAGCTCAAAAGTCTGATAGAGATTTAATAAAACACTAGTGTTCAATTTTCAAATCGCAATAACTTTTGAATGAATGAACCGATTTTCTTGTAGTTTCCGGCATTCAACGCAGCTTTTTGAGCTCTTTGATACTCCTAAAGCTCGAACTGATCAGACTGAAAACTTCAACGAAATTCTGAAAAAAACATTCTTTTAAATTTTTTTCGCCAACTATATCTCAACAAACGAACGAATCAACCGATTATGACCGGACTAGCAACCGATGTGATTTTTTGATGTTAAGAGCAGGGGGGTAAGGCAGAATCTCATATCACACATGTCAATCGTATCGTGATCACTTTGATTGGTTGAGAAACCGACGCGTGATGTCGCAATAATCCGCTGGCCAATCACGGTGAACTCTCAACCAATCACAGTGATTACGATACGATCGACATGTGAGATATGAGATTCTGCCTAACCCCCCTGATTAGTTTTTGGAATCGATCGGTAAAACTGTTTAATAGTTATTCCAAAAAAAACACATTTGAAAAAACACACACACACACATCATTGCGGAAACATTCGGGGAAGCTTCCTAGGACCTCAAAACGTCAACATCCGTTGAAAACTCGATTTTCGAAAAACGGGGTAAAACCAATAACTTCCCAACGTTTTGAAAACTTTCAATTTTCTTAGCGGGAATTTAAAAATTAAACAATTTAATTTAATTTATTTGTATGAAATATAGACAGAAAATTTCCTTAATAAATATGTAGTTTAAAAAGAAAGGAAAGCCATTTTAAAATAGCCGTAGTTTAGAAGAAAGAGGAGACACAGACAGACGTTGACAGTGACTTTATTTTATACTATTTATAGATTTGCTCTTAGATTTGCTTACAAATTAAACATGAAGACAAGATTGCCTGAGGGGGCAGTGTGATTGCATATAGCCTAAATTAAAAAAATATGTAAGCTAGATTTTTTTTATACATCGTGGGTGGCCAACAAGCATACGGCCCACCTGTTGGTAAGCGGTTACCATAGCCTATAGACTCCAGCAACAACAGAGGCACGCACTTATTATTCGCACGTCTCTCTTCTCCAAGAAAAGGGACTGAAGGTGGAGATAAAGGATAATAAAAAAGGATAGATTGGATACTAAGGAGAGGATAGGAAGGATAATAAGGAGAGGATAGGAAGGATAATAAGGAGAGTATAGGAAGGATAATAAGGAGAGGATAGGAAGGATAATAAGGAGAGGATAGGAAGGATACTAAGGAGAGGATAGGAAGGATAATAAGGGGAGGATAGGAAGAATAATAAGGGGAGGATAGGAAGGATAATAAGGAGAGGATAGGAAGGATACTAAGGAGAGCATAGGAAGGATAATGAGGAGAGGATTGGAAGGATAATAAGGAGAGGATAGGAAGGATAATAAGGAGAGCATAGGAAGGATAATAAGGAGAGGATAGGAAGGATAATAAGGAGAGCATAGGAAGGATAATAAGGAGAGGATAGGAAGGATAATAAGGAGAGCATAGGAAGGATAATAAGGAGAGGATAGGAAGGATAATAAGGAGTGGATTTGGGTCTGTCCGTGCGCTGTTGGGTGTCTCCGGTGCTCTCACTCACCATACGTAACACAACAATAGGAGTACCTACCGTTGTTTCACGCTGATGTTCTGTGAGAGGGTGGTACTTCCCCGATTGAGCCCATTCATGCTGCGATAAGCAAGGCTCTACCACTAGATAATTTCTATTCCAATCTCATTATATTCTCAGACTCACTTCTTTTTCAAGTAAGATTATTTATTACTCAACACAAAGTGTGAAAATGTTAAATCGAAAATAGCAGTGTGCTCGTCACATCGCGATGGCTGAATTGGCAAAGCATTTGGACGGTATCCAGGAGATGCAGGTTCAAATCTTGCTCGTGACTGTTATTTAGATTTAACATTTGCACAATTTGTGTTGATTTATATGGCTAAGCATGTCAAATGCTAAAAATATATATAAAAATATCTAAGTTCCTTATTACTCTTGGCAGAGACAGTAAGCAATTATTCGACCCTCTAACTCGAAAGCCGATATTCTAAAAAGCTACCACGCTCAACAAGATCTTACTTTATTTCAGACGAAACAGTTTTAAGCGTAATTTATTTGTTACTACGACGCTTATCTTGTTTGTGTGGATTTGTGTAAAGCTTTCGCTGAAATAAAATCTTTATGATTTTAGATAACAGCTGAGTTA